>JANQDE010000001.1:497034-656131 GCA_037157785.1 Cephalotes varians | reverse complement strand
CACACACACACAAAATGAACGGTTTTATTGAAAGCGGTTTTATTTAAAAATTTAACTAGATAAAATAATTTTGTTAAATTAACAAAATAATTAAAACACTTAAGCATAATGTTGCAAAAAGTTTGGACAACCGTTTAAGCATCCTACATAATTATTACAAATCTATACCTAAATCTGTAACTTTTGTTTCAGCAAAACCGTTCTTTCCATATAAGTATATATTTGCTGAGATAAAGAAATTAAACACTATATGTTTAATGTTTCATTTTTTCGTATGCGTCAAATAAAAACAAGATTTTATAATATCTTTTCGCACTCCCATTATTTTATGTTTTTTTTTTTAAATGCATTATTATTTTGTAAGTGGCATTGATTATATGAATAATACATTTTGATTTATTTCATCCATGATCGCTTCTTAAATATTCTTGCTATTATTTTTCTTTTTTCTTATTTATTTTTGCGTGTACAGATTCGTATATTCCTTCCTGTTTTGCAACGAAGGAGCAGTAATACTTCTCGTTGCGAGAGACAATAACCTTGACTGGACATTGATGGACTTTCTTTTCTGCTTGACGTGTTAACGATCATGCGAAGGTCCAGATCTAATGATTTATGTCACAATTATTCTTGTATACGCATTTAAATACAATCCGTAGTTATTTCAGAAAATGTTGCTTATACTTTGATTTAATTTACGATGTATTAATGGAAAAAAATGTTAACTCCATGTTTTCTGCAAAATGCTTTGAATAAATCTATTTGAATTCAAACGCACTTAACTTGATTAACAAATATAAATTGTAAATTGTATTACAAAACTTATATTTTCTTTATGAATTACTGAGAGAGCTTATCAGAAAATTTTACATTTATATTTGCGGAAACATTACTCACGTTCATAATTCCTGCATGTTAGTAGTAGCAATTGGCGTCTGAACGTCGATACAGTATAGGGATATACTAACCGTTAATTTTAGACAGTCCAGTGCATTGACCGCATTACGTAAGTGGAAACGTGCCAAAATCATGCGTTTCTCTAAATCATGCGTCATACCTTTTAAACAATATAATCCGAATCTCATTTTGAATTACTTATTCTGTGACAAAACACAATTGTAATTTTTCTAATGTACTACTATTAAGGGAAAGTCGCCGATATTGAGATTCCTTAAAGCGATACTTATTTTTCAAAAATTAAACATTGCTTTTTATTAACTGATAATAAAAACATGATCTGTTTAGATAATTAAAGAAATAAAAACTTATAATTCATATTAAGATTGATCATAAGATAGTAATCTACCTTATTCTCTTTATATTCTTTATATACTGTTTCTCGCTACATGTTTGTGTCTCTATGGGACAGCATAAAGTATAAATCAACAAAAAACATTTTACACCGAAGTAAAAAGATTTTAAAAATTATATACATTGAATCTGTAAATATTTTGTACAGATGACTCTTCTGTAAAAAAAAAGAATATAAATGTGACCTACTATGTCAGTTTTGAAGTTCATTTTGTCAGACGTTCATTTCTGCTTATATTACAAAAAAGTTAATTATTGCAAAATTCAGTATTATAAAAAACTGCTACATCATCTGATAGAAAACACTTTCTAGTTTGTATTTTAAAATTTGATTTTTAGCTTTTATTAAGAAGAATACGGATCAAAAATAAAGTGACGGTATCGGCAACTTTTCCTTACTCTATTACTTTATTACTACTATTACTATAATGCATTTATTCAACGAAACTTCAGAGAAAATATAGAATTCCTGTAATCAATAAGATTTTGTGGAATGGCTCGTTTGGAATTCACGGTGAATGGCTTTACGCAATCGTTTCACACGCACACTACGCAGTGGCTTCGCTTTGAAGAACGCCGCCGCGTACGACGATTCGCGCTCATATACAGCTCTTACCCACGCGAAAGTCGAATTTTCTGATTGCTGATAAAGGCCAATTTACGAGCTTGTCGAGACAATCGCGATCTCCTCAGACCACATACCCGAATCGAATGGTTGATTTTTAACTGTTTCGTAATGTAATTAAACAGAAGGAACGTGCGTGCGACTTTACATATGTATTCTAATTTAAACACGCACAAATGAATTCAGAATAGTTGGCTCTCTTTTAAAGTTGACGATTTGTATAACTTGTAGAGGTAAAATTTGTCAAAGAAATTCTTCGTATAAAAAATAGACCGATGAAAAAAATAAACCTATGTATATTATATTAATATAAAGATACGATATTATTTAAAAAAAAGAGAGAGAAAGAATTTAATTTTTTAGAACTGCCGATGGCGAGTAGCTGGAAGCCTGTAATTATTTTTCTCGTCTTTACAAGATATGACAGGATATCATATTTAATTTAATAATACCTTACGGTTGCAGCAAAATAAAGCTTTGCGGCGCACCTATGCGTTATTTCAGAATCTAGTATTGTAATATCTCGGTCTCAGTAATTGCGTACAATACGAGTTGAAAGCAAACAAGATTGTAATGCGTTTAATTAAAGTCTATTCTGACATTATTACATTACAATCGATTGACGCGAAAGCGATATCGATGCAAGTAAATTGATGCGCTTGTTGGGAACGTCTCTCGCGTGCGGCAGAATATTTGCGATTATATCGTTGAGATAGCTTTAACTCGGTGTAGTTTTCTCATCCGGAGAAAATAACTCGATCTTTGTAATTTCTACGCGCCGCACTGACAAATTATCCGGAGTCAAGAGGATCGTGTTAAAGATCGCAATGCTTTCTAACTCGCGTGTAATCTTGTCCATGCATTCTCATTCGACCTTTCAAAAGATTATTATTACAACAGTATGGCAAAAAGTACGGTTTATAACGGCAAATTGATTTCGCATTAATGAACGAAATGTCACGATTGTAAATCTTTGGTTAATACAATACGTTACGATTGTAAATAGTTATATATGAAACATCATATGTCATAGTGAGAAATTATGTATAGTCCATCCCGGTGTATATCGTGAAATGTTAACCGTCATTCGGATGATTTTATATTTCATACATGTATAATAAAAAAAAATGCATTTTTGTAGTATTATAATAAATTCATATAATTTTCCACTAAGTTGTGTGAAGAAAATAAAAGTAGTCATAAAGTGTTAAAGACTTAATGTTAGCATAGGCTATGATAATTAATTTACTCTCCAATTAACAATTTGTAAGCGAACAATTATTATTTAATTCTCGCGATTAATGACTTGTAAGAAAATCACACAGAATTAATTATCGAAACCATTTTTTTGTGTAATTTACTCAAAACAGAAATCAAAGCGATAGGGGATGTGAAATATGAAGCGTTTGATTGTGATATGGAAAATTATTTCTTTAATAGTACTTAAATTCAAATGTACCGTATCGCGTTTGAAATTTTTCGTCGAGTCAAGTGTAATTCAAGTTAAACAATTTTGGATCAAACACGTGTGTATAATACATGTACGTCTAATACATGAGTTAGCCGAGTTTACCGGACAACGTAGAAAACGCTCGCTCATCAAAATTTATTTGAAATTAAAGAAACAAAATATTCGGTCTGAATTAGTTTCGTAAAATTGTAAATATGTATTTCGTGATAGCGACGAGTCGGTTGGCACGTAACCTTAAGGTTCGCTGTTACCTGTTGTGTCGCCGCGCTATCATTCGCGCGACGAGACTCGAGCAGAGCGGCAACGCGAGTCACTCTGCATATCATAGTGATATTGCGCACGCGATCGCTTCCTATACCGAGCGATTATCAATTCGTACCTTTATTCAATCCTCATGTTAGACGATTCGTCAGCGAAATGGACTGATAGTGATAATTCCTAACAAATAGTGACAGTTACTAACTTACTAATGAATGCAAATACATCGTGAAGTTCCATCGTTCTCGAATTTTTCGATTATCGGTGAAACATCGCAAATGTGCGAATATATTATTAGATTGGCTCTGAGTTGAGCAGCAGTCGCGACGCATAAGCGCAATCGTAATTAATCCCTTGTTTTAATAATTGAATTCGGTATGCATCGATTATATCGGTGATCTGTTATAATCCGGCTGCTGTTCAAGCCGTCCTCGTTGCGCTACTTCATACTGTATATCGCAGTATATTCGCCGCGCGAGCCGCACGCGCGATCGTTCCTTTTCCTTTCGTTATTTTTCCGTCACAGTAAAGTACGTGACGCGTTTGATTCACGTCGGAAGTGCCGTACTAAATGTCGCGCGGTCATCGTAATTTGATCGCGCGCGCGCGATCATAATTAACTGTGTTTTCGCGAGTGAGTTTTGCGTGGGTGCAGCGAAGAAATCATGACCTGAGAGGAGGAAGAGGTTCTGGAAGTTATCGATCAACGGCGGAGTAACTTATTTCATTTATCAATATATTATTTGCTTGCAAAATTAATTGTTTGACGCACTCAGTAATAATTTTTTGATATAACATCTTGAATACTTATATATGTGGATATATTTGTATTTTCTAGTTCAACGTGATACCGTCACACGTGACTCCGCTGCTGCGAATTGGTATCGGTGAGTCGGATTATCTTTCATCTTCTCATTATTTATCGGTAATGAATCTGTGAAAATTAGATGTTAGATTAAACATAATTATATATAAATATAAATGTATCAAATTAAAAGCATGAGAATATTAATAAATTAAATAAATAAAGTAACATTTTATTTTAAAGTAACATTTTATATTTAGAGATCTATTATTTTGAAATTAATAGATTAGAACATATAATATTATTATTAATATTAACAAACACACTGTATATTGTTGTTTAATATTATATTATTTATATAAAATATGTTGATGTTAATATTAATAGTAATATATTATTGATATCAATATACTATTAATATTAATATTATTAATATTAATATATTAAATATATTAATATGTTTAAATCTGAAATCATCAATTTTTATTTTAAATAGAAAGCATAAAAAACTCATAAAATAATTATTATTAACATGTCATTAATTGATTTAATTATTGGAAACTTTGATGCATAATGCCTTATTGTACAATAGAATTGCTTATGTAAAAAATGAGCAATAATGAAATAGAAGGAAGTAAAATAAAACTGTAATAAGTGTAAAATACTAATATTTTTGAAATACAAAGCTTTTATTTAAATTTACTTTTTATATTTATATGTCTCATGAAGAAAATGAAGATGAGACCAAGATGTTTATGAATTTTGTGTATTTATATATTTGTATAAATAAAAATAAATTATTATTTCTAAGATAAAAGTAAATTATTTCTTTTCTAAGATATGATAGGAAGAAGAGTGCTAATTATAAATATGTTATTAATATGTTATTTTATTCTCCTTCTTTGTCTGTTTCGAATATTTTTTAAATAGAACTTGAGGTCTGTGTTTGGCTTTCTATATTATTTCAAAATTAAATATTATTTTTAAAATAATGTAAAAAAAAACAAGTTTTAAAAGTTTTTTAATATAAACAGGTCACAAATAAAAAAACAGGAAACTTTTTGCAATGTTATGTTACATATTTTAATTAAATTATGTAATCGATGATTATTTCTCTTTCTTATAATTTCTTATTTGACTTCTAATATGACAATTTTATTCTAATCTTTTACAAATCTCTCTATTTATTTTTATTGATAATTTGATTTTATGTCACTATGCTAGTATGGTACATAATATAATATATAATATACATATACTATTAATATAGTATATAATATATAATATATACTGTTATGATATACAATGCGGCGCGTAATTTATGCTCATTCCGGATGGAAAGAATTGGCCCCGCAATGACGGTAATTAATCTCACGCGATTATGCAGCATCCTATGTGTCATCGGCAGACATGTACTTCACGAGTTAAAACATAATCGACACGTCTGACACTCGATAACGAATGAGTATCGCACGTTAAAGAGAGATCGCGTTAAAAGATGGATGTTTGTTGACACAGGCACACCCAGATCCTAAAAAGGGCGCGTGAGAATATCGGTCGATCCGCTGTTTGAACAGCTCTCCCGGACGGAGAAACGTTAAAATGATTAAGGGTTGTTTTTCAAGCCGAATATTGTGTATCACAGTTACGAGATGTAACTGACAACTTCCCTTTCGGTCGTAAAAACAACGTGTGATGTCATGATCATCATGGGTGGTACTGAAAATTACTGTTGCGTATATTTTTTAATTTTTTGTTTATTATTTTTTGTTGTCGAGAGAAATAAATAATTAACTGAATATTAAAAATAGATTATATAAAAACATTAATTGTTATAATTAATTAGTCAGACAATATGTTTTTGAAAATTTTGTTATGATTTTATTACAAAATGTAATTCTTGTATTGATTCATTCATTGTTCGACAATGTGGGAAATGCAGAATGAAATGATAAATCGCGTGAGATATTACGATGATTACGCAAAACAGTATTTATAAAACGCGTTTAAACAAAAATGGGCTTGGTAGCCGAAGGGCTAAAAACGATTTGTAACTAATAATGGATCGATCAAGTTCGACACGTTGAATACCTCTCGCCTAGCATAACGAGCTTGCCGACAAAGTGCAAACAAATCTCCCGCAACGAGATCGCGGCAGATGCAAGTATCAGCTGCATCGCCTGCGGCGGTCAATCCCACATTTTGCAATAAAAAACATTTCTAGAAACTGTATTTTTCCGTAATTTCGATCGTAACTACTCGCGAGTATCTTTCACTCGACATGCAAATCGTACACGTTGTAGGTAAATTATTGTTTCGATCAATGTTACTTCGACATTACGTTTTGAGATTATGAGATCCTCAAGTTAAGATACGCCGTGAATCCGATCGGAAATTTGTGGAGAGAACCAAGTTACTTTACCGCATTACATCGAGAATCATGTTTCAACCTCCTGCTCGACAAGAAATCATTACATATTTCCCATGGCTTTATGTTCCGCACATCGCGTATTTCCATCTCCCGCGGGATAACATATGATCGCGTCCGCATCGACGGGAATCAATATTCTCGGGTGCGATTTATTCTTTCGGTTTTACAAGTCAATTCAGACTCGTTCGTGGTACATTAAGTCCGCCCCTGTGCCGCGTTCTCTCCGGTAGCCGTCATTTCACACGGCATGGTTTATGAAACCCACGCCGTTACAGTGGCGAGCCGATCGGTGGCGAGTTGCAAGCTGCACTTAAGCTCGAGATAAGAGTCCCGCCCGCTGGACGGTTTTGCGGTTAAATCGGCAGGAAGGATCCGCTGCGAGGCACGGTAACTGCAAGTGACCATCTCGTAACTTGCACCGTTGCAATGAAGACCTCGAGCCATTTTCTGTAATAACGTGACTTTGGTTGCTATGGCGCTCATGTCGCTCGATATAAAAAAAGAAATGATAATTTCATTTGTACATCGCAAATCGAATCGGAATTTGTAATCGGAAATCATATAATAAAACGATAAAACGACATAAATATTCAAGAGAATTCTGCGAATTCAAAATTCTGAAGAATGTTTTAAGAATGTATTTTAAACATATTTTCATCATTCTTCAGATATCTTGTGTTATACTGAATTATCAGAGTAATCCGTACCAAAATAAAATATATACAGTTAGGATATTTATTAATTTAAAAAATATAAATTTTGCACAAAGTTACTTGCCGAGGTTGAGGTTTTATTATCGTACATAGCACGAATATTACATGCAATTTCTAGATTCTCACAAATCGCGTTGTTGTTTTCCGTCATTTCGCTATGGCTAGCTAATGCAGCGACCGTACGATCTTGACATGAGATGGATATCGTATTCCCTATAATGCATGGGTCGGTTGTATCGCTGAATTCTGCATCGCGCATGAACTGTCTTTTGCATAGGTTATCGAAGATCTGGGAATCCGGCACGAATTTTCAGGTACGAATTTTTTGACGAGTGTATTGGAATTACGATGATTCCCTTTTGAAAAAAATGTTTCAACGATTGATCAATTTTGTAATAATTTTGTAATAACTCGTAATAATTTTTATAATATTGTATTTTTATCTTGTTCTTTTATATAGAAAGAATAGATTTTGCTGAGGGATCTTAAATTTTGCTGGATACAGATCTGAAAATAAGTTTGTTGAACCATTAAAATAATTTTGTTAGAATTTTAAAAATAATGAGTAATACTGCAAAAAAATTTTGATGTTCTAGCAACCAAATTGAGTTCTATATAATCATTTTGATGGTCAACAAAATTAATTTTCTGATCTATATTCAGCTAAAATTTTTAGATCTTTCAGCAAAACCGTTCCATGTATACCAAATTCGATTGCATTAAATAATTTCATTGATTTTTGCTGTAGCAATCTATACTCACATTCTTACATTCGCGAACACATCATGTATTAGCATGATCTGGAATAAAAAATTATTATTATTACATATCACAGTCGCGTTATGTATCACAATATTTTATTATTCCATTGTTCGATTACGAAATCTTAAATAAATTTAATCACGTAACTCTTAAAGGCTCTGAAGCCTTTCCCTTCCCTCGCGAGTAAACAGTTCGTCGTAACATAAACACGTCCGGTCGCGCCGATGAATGAACCGGTCGGCAGGATTTCTGCTTTAAAATTCATCCTGGCCGCGCGCCAGACAACTCATGCATATTCACGTGGCTCGCACGAGCAGTTAGAATGGATGACAGGGAAGAAGGATGGGTCGAGAGGGACGGGGCGAGGAAGGACGAAATAAAAAAAGGAATGCGTCGATAATCGAGATCGGACGTGGTGGAGTGCCGCGTATGAAGCCCATGCCAGGACCCGTGATTTCAATTTTAAATGCGAGTCCGCGAATCGCTCGCACGAGGGTAGACGCGAGGGTGGGATGAAAGTTCCAGCCATTGTGCTCATACGTATGCGCATTTCTATAGGTATCGTCCTCCGGTATCCTCGAGCAGGTCTTAACCGGCCCCTCCGCGATGCTGCGAGTTTAGTCATCGTGAAAATGCAACGATGCACACGCGATAGCGGCGATTCTCTCTTGTAGATCGAGATAGATAAATTCCACGGGAGATCGCATGGGGAAAATTGGTTTGCGTTTCGATTCATACAATTTACGTTACATGATCCGTATATTTTAAAGGCTTGTAAAGGCTTACGCGAATCGATTTTTAAGACTCCATTGCAATATGTAGATCGGGTCAATTTATATCTCATATAAATACATAATTGCAAAGTGTATTTACGTCATTTTCGGAGTAAACATGAGAGATGTATATTTAACAAAATGAAAATCGAATAACATTCTACTAATATTAAAAAGTAATCATATTAAAATTATCCCTCGTTAAAATTTATAATGCTTCGAAATTTAAACAAATGTCATCACAAAATTAATTATATCATTTATTGTACGAAAATAGATTAAGATAAATAGATTAAGATAAAAATACAACGTTTTCGCTGTAAACATTATAAAAGCAATTCGCGAACACAAATTCCCGACAACGTATCAATTATTGCTTCTTTCTTTTACGGTCAATCGTGCGCCACGCAGGGGGCAACAACGTTCCGTTGCGCAGATGAACCTCGATTAAACGAATTAAAAGCCTGCTCGTGCTGAACACGGTAATTGGCTGTAGACGATTACGAGATAAGTCGCGCCAATTTCGGCGGCAACACAGTGGAATCGTTCCGTTTAAATCGCCGGTTCGCCGTCGTTGAATCGGCCCACATGCCGCATTATCCCCTCGGACCCTTTTCCGCCAATCAGTGCTCGTTAAATTGCAAATTAATGCAGAGACGAAGCCGTCGTTGAAAAATTGCAACGCGCAAATTTCGTTCGAGCTTGCAATTCATCACCGTTGACGCTCATTCGCACACAGGTTTTTGCTTGCCTTATAATTGGATAATAGCCCCGTAACCGTAATTGCATAAATCAACAACATGAAGATTGCCCGAAAAACGAAAGCCTGTGTGAATGCCATTGTGTCGTTCAGTCTTTTTTTGATAATATCGTAAATATTAATTCTATTATTAATATATCAATGTTCGAAAATGAACACTGCAGAGAACTGCATTTTATTTATCATTGTAAAAACGAATACAATTTTATTATAATAATATATGCGACATTATAGCAAAATTCTGCACGGAGAAAACGGTTTTGCTGAAAAATCTAAAATTCTAGCTGGATACAGATCAGAAAACTAATTTGATTGAACTATCAAAATAATTATGTAAAACGCTCAAACTAGTTGCTAGAATATCAAAATTTTTTGCGTCAATTGCTCATTATTTTTGAGGTTTCAACCAAATTATTTTGATAGTCCAACAAAATTATTTTCATTTGTATCCAACAAAATTTTAGATTCCTCAGCAAAATCGTTCTTTCTGTGTGTGCAATGATTGAAGTAATAAATAATAGCACTATTAATGATTATGTATATCTATCAAATTTAGAATAAAAGTGAATTAATCAACTGAACATCAACTGAAAATCACAATAAGTAATAACTTTACTTATAATAGTCAGTCATTATTCTTATAGTATCGATCGTTGGATTATCTTGTTAATTGATTTGATGAGATAATAAAATTGATTTAATGATCTAAATAATTACAAATCATTTAATTATAGAAGTATCATCTTATACGACTAGGTTCTAAAACGAAGAGTTGACTGTTCGTGGTTTTTTGTGCTTCCTGACGTCGCCGTCTGATCCTGGCGGCCAGAAATGGCACAAACAAACTTGGATCGTGTTCGATGTCGTTTCCGCCTTGGATAAGTCGAACTATAATACTCGCCACATATCCAACTACTAGTGTAATTGTGAGTCCTATAGGGTTATACCATAAATAGGAGATGCGATACAAATAGAAGTACGATGATTGATCTGGTTGTACAGTACTGCAAAAAAAGAAATGTGATTTATAAAACATAAATAAATCATAATCTTAAATATTATCCGAATGTTTTACAGTTTAAACGCTAAAAAATTTATTTTCTTGTAAATTTTGTATATTTTGTTACTTTCTTTACTGTGTCTTTACTGTTTTGTAATGCTAATTAGCAAAACACCTCTCTTCTTAATGATAAAAACGTATTCGCACTTAAAGTACGCGATAAATTTATTATTATCTGCTATCTTCGAGGTTGTTTCAATTAGATCAGATCATTTATCTTTACATTTTTTTTTTGCAAGCTTTTCAATTTCTTGCTACATTGAAAAAGGTCAATTTAAACGAATTTCCGCCGACAAAGAGAAAGCTATAATATATCTAATCCCACTAATAATGGCGCGGCGAGGATTCCGCGAGACGACCGTAATTTCAGTTTATTAACGGTGCAATTAGTGTTATTTACCACCGTGGGAATGCCGAATAGCAAGCTTATCGTCCATGAGAAAGCGACAAGCGTAAAAGAAATCAGGAAGCGACGTTTAACTCGTAACTAATTACAGTGGAATGAGATATCTCCGCGCATATAGCAATATTGACGCTTCGCGAATTTCGAAGAGTCGCGATAAGACGATTTACAACGCGTCGATAATTCATATTCTAATCGTCGCACGATACGCCCATGCAGCGTCAAACCGTTCTTTCTCCCTTATCTGTTTCCCTAAGATAAATTTATGACGAGTGAGATAAATGGCTGGCAATTGTAAGTATATATTGCATTTATTGCCGATAGTGCTGTAATATCAATATTTGAGCATCGCTCGACGCTCAAAGTGCAACTTTTAGCTTAAGAGAAATTCTTTGTTTTGTATAAAATTTTCGTCAATTTTTCTAATGTACTTGAAAAAAATACTGTAGCTAAATATAACTAGAAACAGATGTAGAAATCTAAATTAATCGCGTCTGAAATAAATTGTTTGTGCGTCTTGAATAAATTTATTTTCAGAGATATTCGTAGCATAATTTCTTTTTTCTTACTATTTGGAAAAGCGATTAGCTGATGGCTAATTTTAATTTTGGAAACATTATATAAATTCGAAATAATATAAAAATATAAATTCGAAGAAATTCAAAACTTTAGTATTTCTCAAAGTTATTTTAAAATATTATTTAAGTACATTTTTAACTTATTTGAATACATTTTAACACTCCAATAATCGAAAGACTCTCGAAAAACATTGCGCAGCTTCAAACTACTTGCAAAGTTAAAAAACAATACCGATTGAATGTTGGTTTTACTATGTTTTCTGAAAATATTTTACCTGTTAAAATTCATTTGTTCAACAAGCATTAATGCTGTAGAATTCGCGCAACCTTCGATCGACACTGGTAATTTCGGAACTGGTGGCTTAGGTCTTCCGAAAGTGGCCCACAAGCAAACGCTAAGCGCCGTAATCATGCCAATCATAGTTCCCATCTCGTTAGCTCTTTCAGTGACCATTCCGAGGGTAAAAATACCTAAAATCGGTCCACCAATAGCCCCGTGAACGCTAAAGGCAACGGCGACTAGAGTGCCCATTGTTTTCGCCATTAACGCTAAGAACATGCAAATAAAGCCATTAAAAACGGTAAGAGCTTTAGCAATGAAAGTGGCCTTTTTATCAGAAAAATCTATTCCAAATTTTCGATGTAGTGGCTTCACATAATCCTCGAGCGCCACCGCAGCTAATGAATTCATCATAGCGGAAATCGTGCTTAGACTGGCGCTGAAGACACCGGAAACGATAAAACCAACCAATCCAGGTGACAAATTTTGCACGGCGAAGTAAGGCAATATTTTGTCATAGTTCGAAATTTTTCCGGAGACTACGGGATCACAATCTTTGTAAACTGCGTAAAGTGACAATCCGGTGAAGCATGTTAAAAAGCCTACCAGTAAGATTAATGGACCACACAGTAACAGCGCATTCGTGGCCACTTTTACGTTTCTGCAAAAATAAAAAATAATTTTTGCGTGCGCAATAGCAGGATTTCAGATGTAATTTTTAACGTCCAATATAATAAAATAAAAAATCTAGTAACTAACATTTTTTTAATTTTTTAATTACTACTTATATTTTATTTTATTATATTATATATTTATATTTATTTAGTTATGAGTAAAAAACTTATATCTTTGATCATTTTGACGAATAATCTTTAATAAATAATTTTTAAATTCTTTTTCTGAAAGTGATTAAAAAAATGATAAAAAAGATTTTACGCTTTTATTACAGCTTTAAGAAAAGGGAAAACGGACAATATTATATAAATTATTTATTAGTGTTTATACTAAAATATAAAATACATATTGACATACTTAACGGTCATTAAACGTTGAACCTGCACCTGATTCACCGCAAGATAGGCTAGACCTATCAATCCTCCTCCAACCGAAAGACTCCACCACGTGTATTTCACAGTTGGATCTAAAGTCCATCTAAATACAAGAATTTTTAATATTTATTATTTTATTTATTTTATTATTCATTGTGTATTATTATATACAACTTACTCTGAGAAATTCAAACGATTTCCTTCTTGCGCGATACGCCAAATGGCACCGATTCCTCCGTCGATATTCTCGGCGACGATAAAGATGAGGATGGAGAGAGCGATTAGCATAAGCAAGCCCTGGAAGATATCGGTGATCAAAACCGCTTTGATGCCACCCAACGTGGAATAAACCGTACAAATTACAGCGAGTACCAAAATGCTCATGGTACTAGACAAGCCTGTGGTAGCCTCGAGAGCTAACGAAGGAGCGTACAACATCACTCCGGTCAATAACATTGTCTCGGAGAAATTAGCCGCGCTTACAAGCAACCGTAAGTATAAGCCAAATCGCTTTTCTAAATACTAAAAGAAAAAATACAGAAAAATTATATTATAAATAGTCTAGAAAATAGTTCATCCAAGATACACTTATAACCATTTAGAGAAACATATTTATTAAATGTCTATAAAAAAAGATTATTTTGTAGTTTAGTTCAAAATCTTTGAAAAACCTTTGATTGATTCTATTTTAAAATTAATGTTATATTCTCTGCTGTTTTTCTGTTTAAAATTTGGCGGATTTAACATTCGATTATATATTTGCGTGATGTTAAACGTTATAATTAATTTCCTCCGAAGAGCATTAAAATATTGCTTAGATTAATAAATGATATTTGTTCGTGCAATCATCTGACAATTACCTCATAGATGCTTACGACCTTCACCTCAAAAAAGACTGGCAGATAACAATAGATTATAAACGGCATGGTGAATATGCCAGTAATATACATTAATACAACGATCATACCGCGGATGTAAGTTTCCCCGCTCATTCCGAGCATAGTAATTCCTGATATATGGGAGGCCATCATGGCGATCGAAAGGGGTAAGACACCTAATGAGTTGTCCGCTGTGAAGTATTCCTATCGATGATAATTGTGCAATTAGTTAAACAACAGTCTCGTACACACATGGAAAGAATGATTTTACAGAAGGATCTAAAATTTTACTGGATAGAGATCTGAAAATAATTTTGTTGGAACTTTAAAAATAATGAGCGATGTTGCAAAAAATGTTGATATTCTAGCAAGTCTGGTTTGAGCGTTCTAATTATTTTGATTTATTAATAGTTCAACAAAATTATTTTTCTGATCGGTATCTAGCTAAAATTTCAGATTTTTCAGTAAAACTGTTCTTTCCGTGCTGGAAGTATCTTTTATAATGCGTAACATTTCCATAAAGGGATTTTCCATAGGTAAAATTAATTAATATATTTTGATTAATATATTCTGATTTTTAAGACTGTAAGAATCTTCTTGTCTTATAATTATTTAACTATTAGCCAGTAAAATATGTTCTGTTTGGATATGTAACTCATCAACTAACGATAAAACATTCGCATTTTTAATTAAAAAAAAAATGTCAGTTTGAACCTATCTTCGATAAAATTATGGAATATGTTATTGATGTTAACTTTTGAAAAATTATAGTGGCAGAATGAGAAATTATACTTATTTATAAGTACTTTTATCTTAAAAACATATAAGAAATAAGATGAGAAAGTATATACTTTTTATTGATATTGTAAACAGTCAGGCGATCAAACGTGTTCTATCTCATGATTACGATATAAGTTTGAATCGATCTATCGACATTCAAGATTTATACATTATCGCTTCTCGTTACTGAGCCAAATCGTAACAACAGTTAATTAACACGTCGAACATTTGGAAAACTAGTTGAGATTTAATTTATTACCAATAGCCCATAATTTATGCGAATAGTGATATTTATCGCAAGATGAGATCGATCGTATACATAATAACATAGATATGATTCGCGTGCGAATTATCGCGATCGTATTGGTTTAATGACGAATTGATCCGTCGCGTGGAAATTGATTTTTTGTAAACTGACTGCTGCAGTACGTTGTCGACCACCGCTGAAACGATAGTAGAGTCCGATAATAACAGAGACCGACATAACTGCGCCGATCACAAGATAGTCTTGCCATTGCAACCTGTTACTTTCGCCTTCAATAGATGTCTATAAATAAAGACAAAATACAAGTTCTTCTTTATTTATGATTTATTGAAAAATCGATAATAAAAATTTTAAGTACAGTTTCGTAACAATTTAATTTTGAAACATATCTGGCTACTAAAATATTAGTAAAATAAAGGAAGCGATAATAAAATGATTAGACCATAACAGGAGCAAAATTAAGTTATGATATAAAATAATACATTTTTTCAAAACATTAATTAATAGAGATGAGATATTTTTGGCTTACTCAATCAGCTTTAGTCATTTAAATTAAAAAAACCGACGCATATATATATATATATATATATATATATATATATATAAAATAAGTCATACTGACTATAGGATCCGACGCAAAGTTTTACAAGTTTTTCTTAGAAAAATAATTCTTTAACAAAATAATTTTCTTAAATCTTTCAAAATTTATGATCAAATTTGTAATAAATCTATTTTGTAAGATTATTATTTATGTAATAATTATTTTGTCATGTAATTAGTACTTACATCCATTCTGTAAAGTTTACACCATTCACTTGAAAAATTCAACTTTAATCGTATTATTTAAATTTTGGAAATTTTTATTAAAATAAAATTTGTGATTTTTCTTACACTTTGAAAACACAAGAGTATGAAGATTCAAATGTTCATGAGTGTTCAACAAAGTCTCACTAACGAATGTGTCCGTCATTGCATGCTGCAAAACGCAAGAGAAGTTATTACGTAAAGAATTGCTCGGCATATTTAACGTTAAAGCACGCAAACCACAGAATTTTCATCAAATTAGACTTTATAACATATAATAGACGTAGTAATATGCTGTTTAATGCTAATTAATGATCAAATAAATAAAAAGTTTATCTACATAAATGCTCCGTGAATATTAGTGAAAACGGAAACTGAGTTTCGCGAAAAACCATATTTGAATATGTTTATTGTAAAATAAATATATAAAAATATACATAAAAGATTTGTCATTTAATATAAAAAAAATTTTTAGATTAGCAGTTTTACAAATATTGTGATAAATAGCTGTAATATTAAATACGGATATCGATTGAAATACATTGAATCTTGTAAGGCAAGATTAGATGGCGATCATCGGATAAGACTCAACCTTAATTTAATGTGCCGTAGACGATATCGTTCAAGACGATCTTTTACGCCAGTTGGTGCAATGGATCAATTCACTTAACAGCATTAAAAACAAACAAGTAGAAACTCCGATAAATGTATTTGATTCCGTTAATTAAATAACAAACATAATTAAATCTATCTAAGAGATTATGTCGTCACCAGTATTAGATCGTAGAGCATTTATATTTCTAGCATACGCCACTAAATTGTTAAACCGGTTATGAATAAGTTTTACATACATTATTGATCTTAAAATACAATAATAAAGTTCATGCTTTTAAAAATAAGAGGACAAGAATTAAAAGATGTTAGATAATGTAACAATGATGATAAAACAAGAATAGAATAAAAAATTTGTTTCACAGAAGATGTACGAAAGCGATTTCTATCACATCATTTCTGTTACATAATAATTATCCGTGTAATAATGTTTTAATGTCAATGTTTTCGATATTAAAAACTATTATTTTAGAAACAAAGAATAGTTACAAAAATATAAATAGAGATAATAGATGATTTGAGATATAATAGCTTCAGATTTTTAAAAATTATGATACATAGTTAAATAATTACACATAATTTCATTTATGTTTTCATTAAAAATTTGAAGAATTAAATATAACATGATATAATATATTTATTTATAGAGAGCACTTTTTATACGTACATATCTGTTTTCAGTTCTAAAATAATTTAAAATAAAAAAAAAAGAGAAAAGGAAAGTTTGAAAATGCACAGAAAACGTATTCATTGTTTTGTTGTATATTCACTTTGGCGCGTATTTGATTATCTTGTTTGAATTTATTTTTTTCGATATAGTTAGTTTATGGCGCAATAATGACAATCCTATTTAAGCGACGACTAATTTTCGACATTGTTACTGGTCTGTCGACCGCGTTGTTTTACGCGAATAGCATTGTCGATAAAAGAGGAGGAAAGAATTGCGGAACAAAAGAGGAACGAGAAGAGAGAAAGAGAGGAAGATAGAATGGGGGAGAAAAAGAGGAACTCGTAAGTGGTGAATTCCCGTCATTAAGTCGTTAGCCGGACGACAGCAGACTAACTGTCGACTAACTGGCTGCTGAACTTGATCGACCAATCGTTGACCCCCATGGTCAATCGAAATTTACCGTGTATTAACCACTCTTGTTCCACGTAATTCGTCGATATTATCCGGATGCGTAGACCGCTTTCGATAATTTGACGAGGGAAAGTATAGCGGTCGTGAAGCAATTGAACGGTTCAATTTGAAGGTAGTACAGGGGTTAATGTAAATTTCTTTCGCAAGTAAATTATTTGGAAAGCCACGTCCTATTACGATCTATAAGTGTCTTCTTGTTTTATAATTAAGAACTTGTAAAAAAATATCTCATTATTGAGATATTTAACAAAAAATTTTCTAATTTTTTAATTTTCTTAAGAGAACATTTCTTTTTCCTGAAGAAAACACGATTCCATATTCTAATAATTAAATAAAAATGCATTTGTTTATGAAGTGCGTGTAAATTAGTGGCGAAGTACTAATTGATTTTACTCGTATGTGATTCTTCCATAGGAATTCTTAGAAGCATTTGACAGATTTTTTTTACATCTATCGTGTATACCCAGGCATTTACGTCACTGTTCAATGAAGGTGTTAATTAACTTGGCATACATTTAGCGAATCCCATGTTGGCATATTGAAGTTTGTGAAACGCATGAATCCAGAATTTCAGTTCTCTTTCAACGTATATGAAAGATATTTTCGACCGTGCCATTAAATAAATTCAATTTGCTTCAATCTTGTGTACCGTCATCAGGATTTTAGTTTTAATCTTTGTCAAACTGAAATAGATTTCAGCTTTTCTCTGCGTGCTTGCGTAAAATTTTGTCTTGAACACAGTTTTTAAAACAAATTTAGATATCTATGGTTTCTATTTTTTATAAATAAATAATATAATTTCAATATATAAATAATATAATTTTATAAATAAAAATCATATAATGCACCGTAATTCATTGCGGACACGAAGATATTTTATTGCATTTATTGCGAGAAAGTATTGGAAATTACCGTTATTCGATTCGCTGAGAATGCAAGCCGATCTGATAATGCTCGCGTGCTAGCGAGCTGATTCCCATAATTAATTCCAATCATTAATTAATAACGAGACGGCTGATCCCTTGTCTCATGATTGTGGTATTCGACTCAATTCGTGCGTGATGCCACGCTTCGTCTACCGGGTTGATTTCGTGCTTTTAATTAATCCAATGTGTTAATATGAGGGGAACGTAATAATCACAAGAAACAATTCTAAGAATTAATTATTAATTTCTTTGAACATTTTTTGTGGGAAGATTAAGTATGTATCTAACAAACAAACAATTTTTGGTATAATAAAATATGTAGTAGAAAAGAGTTTCTTCTGTAAAATTATTCTTAAATTAATTCGCGGAAAGGATACTTCTGTATCGCTGAAATTCGCTGAAACATCGTTATGAATATCCGTTGTTGATATAATTGGACTTACTTGGCATAATTAGACTTACTGTCTCAAAGTCCAAATTGTGATTCAGAATCACATATGATTCTATTTACAATATCTTTTTCATCTCTGCGCGTTGACGAAGCGTTTCTACTCACGTATAACATTTATTCAAATCGTCTGAGCTCATCAAGTGTCAAATTACTGCTATTCAGCTGTACATTTTTATCGCATTTACTTGAATCATTTTAATATAAAAGACGGTTGTCGTCACGTCTTGATCTTATTTTTGCTTGAGTATTTATCGCTTTTTTCAGAATTATATTTAATCCATTTTATCCATTTATACGTAAGAAAGATAATTCACAATTTCGTAAACGATTATATGTTGACTCATGTGAATAAATTGATACACATGGAATCACAAATGCGTGCGATTAAAACAGATAACACAAATTATTTTTTAAAAAATGATCTCGTATTACATAATACGGAAACATTTGACCACTGGCACTAATAACATTTTGACTTACGTAAAAAGATTGCAGCTTATCAAAGTTCTTTATGTGCATATAAGTACGTACATATTGACATAGTCGTTATTTAATATTATTAAAACGTTTTAACAATATCATTAAAATATTTAAAGATATAAATTTTAATGCTATTATTTCTTTGATTAATTTACGTGTTTATAATATTAAATACTCATTTAACACTTTGATACTATGGGATATTATGTTTTTCTCACATTAATGTATCGTGGCTGGGAAGATTTCGTAGATTTTAAGCCATCATCTAGAAGTTTATTAACAGAAATCATTAATCTTCATCAAGTCGCGCAAGTGTCAATTGATTCCCTTGATATTGCACAGCTCGCCATAACTCGAAGATGCGGGCGCTATGAATTCCAAAGACAAAAAATTTATGGGATCTCTTCAGTGCGGTACGTTACTATAGCTGTCAATTAAGTTAATTAAGTTAATTAATAAAATCGTGCGCTCTTCCCTAATGGAGGCAAAAGAAATGCCTCGCAAAGGCCTTTTTACCGTGCAACGCACGTATCGTCGAGCAGCAAACTTGCCATGGAAAGTAGAATATGACAAGACCGCGTATTAAAATTCCTGTATGCGTTGCGGCGCTGGTTAACATGACTAACGAAGTGTGGCGAGCGACGATTTTTCGACAGTGTACGGCGGAATGTGCCAATCTGCCGTGATGCATAGCTGAATGGATATTCGAAATCGATAAACTGCCAACATTTAACAAATTTGCATGCAGACGTTCTACGACTGCAAAGTGTCCAACTGCGAATATCGAATTGAAATTAATTGAAATTCAATAGCAATTTTAAATGAAGGAGAAAATACAATTTATTGATATTGAATATTTTTATATTCTTATATACGCCTTTCGCGCGATTTATTTAATTATTTAACTAGTTATTAATTCAGCTCAATAACGTTATTATTGGAATTAGTAACTGAAAAAGATAATCGATTTATCTTAACTGTTATAAAGAGACAACTAGATTATTATATTAAGGATATAATAGAAACTTAAAATGTTAATCATTATGACGTATTATGTCCAAAAGATCGCATATGAAACGCTTGAATGCGTTTTTACATATTGATTGTGTTCCACGCATTGCGACACGGAATATTCAGATCCGCAGTGCACCTGCAAGTAAAAACATTTCCGACCACCGCACCGGTGCGGCGTCACGCAACAATCACGCTATCGGTTACGTCAAACGACATTCCCGGCAAATTTTTTCTGTTGCAATTTCGATGCCGCGTTTGATATATACCGACCGACAATCACTCGCGATCAAGGCCGTACGGGTGCGGTCATTAATTGTATTACATGGGTCGAAGGAAAATGCGAGGTACGTATACATGAAAGCATTATGCCATCTCCGGTGCGCGCTTAGCGATCAAATATTTAAAAAATACATCTCTTCTTTTAACACAGTTAATTAGATATCTTTTATTCTACAGCAAAGACAAAATGAATTGATCGCACATCAATCAAATCTCTTTATGAATGCAGTTGTACCGGACGGCATTACTACTTCCGATCACGCACAACAACGGCAATTGTTTGTTGATTGATTATTGAATAACGTCGACATGTTACGTTATTAACGGATGTCAAGATAGACAAATACAGATAAAATGCAAAATACAAATACAGATTAATCTAAATTATCAAATCCGGTAATAGTTAACACTTTAATTTTTAATGGACTTTATTTAAGAACAAAATTATAATTAATTATTATTTTTTAATCATTTATTAAGAGAGCCGACTGACAAACGAAATTTCTTTCAGAAATTTTTAACAACGTTTATTTGTAATAATTTCAGAATTGCCAAATCTTGTATAAAAATTACTCTCTCTTCGTCACGCTTGCAGCAGTTATAAGTGTCGCTCTCATAATTCACTCATATCCGCAATCTCATGTGATTCAGTCAATAACAAAAGAGCCCAACAATTACAAGCACATGCTAGATCATGAAGTATGAGACGTCTGAGAAAACAAATTGCCGTCAGGCGGTCGACTGATAGAGCATCAATTTCCTTGCAAATTCTTGCGATTGTATTTTCCAGGCACGCCTCGTTATACATTATTTTATCGTTACATCGTGAACTCAAAGTGTTCAATGACTCTGCGGTCAAGTCGTTGTATTTGCGCCATAAATAAAGTAGTCGGATTTTGCATGCGGCACATTAATCTCGCATCCTCATTCTTGCCGCGAAAGGGTCAGATATTAGCATTATTATTTTCATTCATAGTGGCGTATGTATAATTTGAAACAATACGTGGAATGAAAAAGAAATATGATTTCGTAATGTTTTATTACAAAGAAAAATATATTGTTTTAAAACATAATAGTTTATTCTCTCGGTATTTTATACAGAATTACAAGAAATGTTTATTTTGCAAATATATTAAAGTTCTTTGATATCATTTTGCTGTTACAATAAAATTTTACGGTATAGGGTATCAGAATGTGCATAAAGGAGATTTATGGACGAACATTTATCATTCTTTGAACGTCGCCGTTAAAGTTTACAACTTTGGATTAATTTCTTCGTTATCTTTTTTATCGTCTATGCGGATGTTTCATTCTTGCATTGAGATCGATAACGCGGCATCGCGAGATTGCGAGACTTGAGGTCGCCTCTGTTTTCTTGACGACACGCGACCCATTTGGCGACTAGCGATTGTACGTTCTCTGTCTAGAACTTTGTGAGCTGTCTAAAGCCTAATTATCTACGCTAACTCGCAGTAAGCTATGTATGAGAGTCTCGTGATAATGACAGGAAACGTGTCGGCACAAGAGAAATGCGCTCTCGAACGGTTCTCGACGGCATCGCGTGACTTTTGAGAACGACAATCTCCCATATCCAATTGCTGCTCCATCAGAAAATAATATCTTCCTGATGACGTGTTATTAGAAAAATTTGCACGCGAAAATTATTTCAGGAATGTAATAAATTGCTAAGCGCGGATCGTGGTAACTTCAATCAACGCAGGAAGAGCCATTTATGATGGCACGAATGACAATCTCCCATATCCAATTGCTGCTTCATCGGACGTCGAAAATGACATCTTCCTGATGACATGTTATTAGAAATATTTGCACACGAAAATTATTTTAGGAATGTAATAGATTGCGGATCGTGGTAACTTCAATCAACGCAGGAAGAACGATGGCACGATTTGGTAAATATCACAATAAACAAAGTCTGCGGTTTACGATTATTCTCTGGCAAGCATGTCAAACAACGTCATTTTTTCGTCTTTGTAAATGATATATTATAGATACATTCATAGATACCATAAGACGTATAATAATAAACATTATAAGATAATATTGCAGATAAAATGTTCCATTTAATGATCCAATTGACTAATGGCGAAACTCTATGCTTTTAAAAAATCTTTTGGTCGCAGAAAGCAATTGAATTTTGAGCTTGTTTTGTTTGACAGCGAAGTTAGATAGAAATATGCGACCTCGAATCCACCCGCGGCAAAGCCGATGACGACACTAACGATAGCCATATCTCCTTAATGGATCAGCTTAACAAGTCAAATTACATATCCGCCGGTCTCTGTTGACGTTTACTTCTAAAAATGTATAAGAAGAATGTTGTTCTGCCAATCGCTATTGACTGACAGGGGTGATTTATAAGCTGTTCAGCATGCTGCCGATCTATCGTCGATGAACATGAAACACGCTTTTCTTTCCGTAATGTGCTATTTATAAAAGTCTCTTGGATATTAGTCGTTTTTCATGCTGTCATTCATAATTATTGACATAGCGCCCGATATTGAGAACTATAATATGTTTTAATATTTTATTTGCCATAGGATAAATTACATTTTTAATTACGTTTTTCTATTTAGGATAGTAATTAAATTTTAAAATATATGATTGCCAAGTATAAAATAACAAACATTTATTGATAGAAATAGCGTAAAACTGTATAATTTTATCAATTTTTGTAATTAATATTTTTTTTTAATTTAATTTATGAATGCATTTAATGTAAATTTTCATACTCTCTACCATCAGAAATTCTGTCACGTTAAGTTAAAAAAATTTAATTATATACCCTGTGTTGAAATATAATAACGTCATATGATGATAACGTTCAAAATTGGCCGGATATTGCGTAATGAGAATGGAACGAGTCTTGAAGTTTATTCTCAATGAAAAATAACAGTCTGTCCTTGAACTTTGATACATCCTCTGAATAGGTTTGTGCGTTTTTAGCTTCATTTAGCACTGACCTACTTTGTATCCGTACCAATTAACGTTATTAACGTGTTTCTATCATCAACTGAATAGTCACGAGGTCGGGCTGTGGCTATTACCAATAATATAATCGATGGGAAAGGAAATCTTTCGCAGCTTTGTCACTTCGCCTACAACACAATAACGTTTGTTTTTAAATGTTCTGACTGAAATCACTACTATATAATGCGGAATAAATATAAATTACAAATCTGGTCTTTATATATATTGAAGATTCTGAGTTTGAATAGCTTTACATTGACCCATATTCTGACGCGCATAACGCGCGTGAGTTTTGTTGCAGCGTGTGCACTTCGCGGTTAATTAACTCGATGTATAAATCCGGCACGTACGCAACAATTGCTCATTTCCATTTTTTACGCGCGTCGATCAGCGCGCGCCGGAAGTGGTCGTTCCACATCGTGATGCCACGCGAATACTTCGCGACACTTCGCGAGATGAAAGACGTCGCGGCACTTGGTGATAGAACGATGGGCATATGACACTGAAATTATGCAGAACGTTATGGCGTTACGTAAACAGTGGCTCACTCGGTGTAGGAAGGCACGTACGGTCGCTGACTTACAATCATGACGTACGACAGTGTGCGTTGCGTTTGAATCACCGGCTATAAATCCCATGGAGATATCCAATTGGGGGCGAAGGTAGATTTAGGACGATACAACTACGAGGGTGCTTGTGACCGTTAATATTACGTCAGGCCTGAAGTTGGATTCGGAGAAGCGTTGATCCGGTTTGAATTGATACTAACGTGATCAGTGTCGAATAGAAAAATTCAGAAATATCTTAAATAAATAATCTCAAGAATGTATAATTTTGACAGAAATTAAAACAGAAGTCTTTGTGATGTTCATTTTATTTTTTTACTGAAAATTCCTATATCTCAACGTGACACAATTAGAGAGTCAAAATAATTGGTAGTAAAAGAAGTTTTTCCGGATTCTCTCTCTCTCTCTCTCTCTCTCTCTCTCTCTATATATATATATATATATATATGTGTATATAAAGATATTATTAGCAATGATGTACGACAATTTAATTATAAATGTCAAAACAACAATAGTTACATTGTGAATTATATCTGGTACACCACCAGTGCTCTGTGTCTCTTATGACATCGCAGTAGACTCACATTTCCTCCGGTGGTCGTACGATAACGAGCTATGCAAAAGCAAATCCGTGTATCGCATGAAACAATGGACGTTCGTAGTATCTATAGATCTGTATGCATATAATGTGTTTGTGCGTATGTGCGTAACAATGCGCAACGATTCATCGATAAACGCGTAGCTGCGTTGAGAAGCTATTGGTATGTCTTCAATAGTAACGAGATCCACGTGAGCGAACACGTATCTACACAAGTATACACGTACGCGTGAAAGGATTCCTCAATGGAGAACGGATCAGAAATGCTTTTATTGCTTCTATTGAATCGAACGATTTCGCGACAACCTCCAGTAGATCTTGCGATAGAGTATATCTTCGTGATTTTGCGTAATTTGCAAATATATATAAACATATTCTATAAGAGCGCTTCATATATGTATATATAGATTTTTTAGAGTAACGCTTCTCTGCATAATTGGATTTATAAATTTCTGATAATTTATAAATTTCTGGGCAGTGGATTCCTAGCAATTAAATAGAAATTTGTAAATAGCATATAGCATTTTTTAAATATAACACAGGATATTTAAAATTTTTAAATTTTTTATAACTTGTTCGATGATCCTTGCGTAATAAAGTTAGAATAAATAAATAATAGTTTCTGATATAATAATCGCATAATTTTTTCTAATTTTATAAATGTCTATGTTACGGCGTTGGTATAGTGATATCCACGTATAGATCATAGCTGCAATGGAAAATGTATGAAACTCTTGATTCCGGATGTTCGCAAAAAATTGTTTACTACAGTAAGCTGACTTGAAGAAAAAGATCTAAATTCGAAAGTTCTCATCGCATCGCTGTTGACGTTTTACACTTTTATTCTATTATTTATGTCTGCTATAATCCTATCAACATGGAAATACGTCTTCTGCCTCCACGCCTACCAGGATTTTATTCCATTACTATCTGACGAGTTCTCCTTCGCGCATAGAAACGTTCGAGAACGTCGTAGATTGTTACTAGGGATATCAATGATTACTTGAGGATAATTGATACTTTCTGTGACAGAAAAACTGGAAGATTTATGATTAAGCGGTTTTATACAAAATTTCTCGGTAGAGTAAGATATACGAAGATTTACGTAATAATTTATTATAAATACCATATCGCCGTTTTAAATTTTTTATCTTATTATTACTGGTATTCACTAATTATAGTGCATCTAAAGCAACACAAATTACGATGTTGTTCTACCATCAAAATAAAATGAAATCATTGAAAAAAAATTTTTTTTCTTTTGTGCAGATTGTTGTAAGTAAGGAATGTACACGATATGTGATAAATGAGGCCATATCCTTGCTAGTAATATTCTATGAGTAGATACCGTCAAGGTTGACATTAAATACGCCGTTTGCTACAATTACGCAACAGTCATGAAGTAAAATATGCTCGCTGATATTCACTCAAGAAGGATCTTTAACGGATGGATCTTTTATATTCAGTATAACTGGCTACTAGTCGCATTTAATTAATATTGATAAATTAAATATTCAATATTTTACTTTTATATTAAAACGCTTTAATGACAAATCAATCTTAAATTAGTGAAGAAATCCGCAGATAAAATTAATGACCGTTCTAAGACATTCTACGTATTCCGTAAGTGGTGCATAATCTGAACGATCAAATCGTTTGGCAATCAAGCGTTTCGAAAAATAATAAGTTGCAACCTAGTTTCGGGATCTAAGCGGAGAGTTCGTAAAGGGGGGAAAATCGAATGGCGCAGATTTAATTAACGATAAGTCATTAAGAACGGCGCTGGCGACTTCTAATCGGGAATTAGAGATCTCACCGTCGGCATTTTCGCATCGTGGCTTCAATGAAACGTTGTATGACTACGCTATAACGACGATCGGAATTTTATCCTCGAGCCATTCGCGGTAATGCCCCGCAAATGACTAGGTAACTTTACATCCGATTCTCGATCGCGCGCGGCGTCTAATCTGCTCGTGTTTAGTATCCCGCTATTAGATACGGTCAAGAATGCAAACTCATATCTTTTACCTAAAGCTACATTATTTTTGTAGATATTCGCAGCATAATGATGATAGTAATAATTAGGATAACAATTATTGAAGTAATGATAAGAATTCTGATAATTGATTTTATCAGATATCTAATACTAAAGTATTCCTGTATTTTTGTACATAAATTTCATAAACATATAAGATCTCAAATATATATTAGCACAGTAATGCATGCTAATATATTAATTCGCGTGAATTCACAGCCGACTTTTACGCAATAGTTTTGCTCTGTTTTGTGCCTGCATAAAATTTTACTCTGGAGAGCTTGTTACTTGATGCCACAAATCACGCGGCTACACAAAGGCTTACACTTAACATTACTATAAAATATAAGTAAATGTCGCACTTTTTACGAACCGCAAGAGCCGCTTTTTACTTTCGGTCAGTTCTCTCCTAGAGTCCAGCGTTTTATTTCCATAAACAAGGCGTTGTGCATAAACTAGCGGTAATATGCATTAAATTATTGGGGTCAACCGTCCGACGCTAATGCTTTAAGCGACCGCGCCGCTCTATTCTGCCAAGATAAACAACGGAGAAAGTAAGCAAGAGAGACTTTGCGTAGATATAAGGGAGCTTTTTGCAGTCGACGTTAATAATTCTTCCGCTAACCGGTTAGCAGTCGGATTAGTCTTGGAAAAGTCGCTAATAATGAATGGCTTCAAGTTCTACGAAGCAATGTCTCGTGGCAAATCAGAATGTAACAAAATACTATACGATAGCTTTCTATATGTGAGTAATGCTTCTTTGTTTTTAGCATGTAACAAAATCTCTATTCATTATTTACTTAATTACAAAATTTAATTTACAAACAATTACATTATATTTCAAGCGCTTCATGAAAGAAGAGAGGAAAATCATTAAAATAAATTAATAATTATGATACAATTAATAACTAAAAAGTTGCAAAGTCCAAAAATATTTCGTAGAACGAGTTTTTTTATTGAAACTCTCGTAATAACATTACAAAGAGAGTTAAAAAGCGACAACGCAAAGTGACCCGCGATAACCCGCCATTCACTGTCGGAGCTGGAACTCGACGATAGTCATAAACTGGATGACCAGAAGATAAAAGTCGTTCTTACATACTGCGGCGCCACGATTGTATTCATGACATAATCACTGGAATTAGTACGATGAAAACATGCCGCCTCAAATTAAATGAATATCGCGTGTTTGTGAATTGCGTGACGCATCGCACGCGCGTGTGTGTCCATCCGAGAAACAGATAGCAAGGATTATAAACCACCCGACATCCGTTTGTCCGTGCATTCTCCGTAATTAACCTCGTGAACATTCCAATTATCGCGTCGCTCAATGATCAGCGGTAATTAGACTTGACCAAATTCAGAGCCCATCGTAGCATAGTAGCAAAAGATCATGAAATCGGGATTGATATCGGCACAATAACGATAATATGTAATGATATATGTCTTTATATGATATATGTCTGACTTTGCATTACTTCTAGGCAAAACTTTGTCTGAAATTATCTTCTTCCGTTCTGTTTTAATAAACAAAAAAATTATACTATAATTTAAAGCCGATTAGATTAGATAGTTTTGTGTCGACATTGTCGATTTCTCTCGTCATTCAAAAGAGCAGTAATTTTAAATACGTATTCAATTTGCTTATATACCGCGGCTACCGGGAACAATGAAACTGAAAGATTACGTAACCTGGTAGTCTGCCCTTATGACAGACGAGGAATGACAACGAGGTATGAAGGTTTCTAGCATGGATGACTCGAGAAAATATTTCGTCATTAATCCTAAATCCGGCAGGTGTGTGTTGGGATTACAAATGGTTACGCAAGATACTTCGTCTTTAAGTAACGGATTAACTACATTGTAAACAAGAAAATTGAATAATACTAATTATACTGATAATTAAATACATAACATACGCAGCGTATGATATCAAAATTCACAACGTAGGAAACAACATTTAAAACAAAAAATTATTCTTTAATTTATTTAAAAAATTAAAGATAAATTTTTTAATTTACTCGCGATGTCGTTACATCGCCAAACTTCGTTTCCGCAATATCTTTGATGGTCAACCTTTGAATCCGGCAAATGAAATATTATGAAGCAACATTTGCGCATCCGGCGAATCATAAAATACAAGCGGAAGATAACGGGCAATGCGATTTCTTCTTTAATCTTTCGAAAACTTTCAGTCGGTAACAGCTGTTTCCGACCGGTCGAACGGTTTGCCAAGAACTTGCTGAACATTTTATGTCAAAACTGGGACGCTTATCGTTCTTTAGATGAGACCAGCGACGAAAGTGGAATCGTAAAGCGTCCTTTTCTCTGTAACAGCGAAGCGGTATATATCTCTCGAAACAGTACTCGTCGCAAAAGCTTCGATACGCTTTAACCAGAGGCAAAGGACATTTCCACTATTTCCCATCATTTTTATTGATTCAAAAGTAGATATGAAAGGATTGTACAGAAACAGTAAATTGGATTATTCAATGCACTCGCAAATGTGTCACCATAAATTTTCATCGATAAATTCTCTGTATTGCAAGGTTCTTATAAATTTAAAGCTGGAATTATTGCGCTTTTCCTCTTGTTCGTTATTATAGATTATATGGAAAAGCAAAAAGAAAATATTCTTATAAAAAATATGTCGCACGTAGAATGACATAATATATAAAATATTTAATAAATGACATACATGTATATTTAATTATAAAGTAACAAGTTTGAAAGAAATTAAAATACAATAAAATCGATGCGCAATTTGCATAAACTAGAAAAATGTATATAAATTTACGCATAAATAATTATTAGACGCCTAGCTTTGACCGAATAAGGATCTTTTCGCTTTATAAAATTATAGTACATTTCACATTTTAATGTGTCGTAGAATAATCATAAAATATATAGTAAAAGGAAACCGCTCCACGTTGACGTTTGTTAATAGTCTAAGTCCGCGCAGGCTCGCCGACTCTATGAATAAATTCCACAAGCACATTGGGAGCGTCACAGTAACGAAGGGACCAGAGAGATTTATACTTCTCTCTTCCATCCATATGCGCGCGTGTCCATCTGCGTTGAAAATATAGGATTATGATGTTTCCGAGTAATAACACGCCCCGTACGGTCGACACGTGTGTCTTCGACTAGCGGTCGAGCGTTCTTTCGCTTTTATGGCGTTTCGACTGTGGCAATCAGGACGTTGGTGACGCGTACGGGGATGTGTACATGTGTGTACTACGCATCCGATGAAATTTCGACGATATTTTACAAACGTAGAACGGCTTTTTGTAACGGCGCCACGCCACGACGAATGCGATAAATTCATTCCGTGACATGCTCCCGCTGATCAATTCTGTGAGCTGCTGACCCATTTTTGACGCGGCACCACGTACTCGCGTAATAGCGCATTCTATATTTAATCTCCAAATCAAGAAAACAAATTCTGACACCGACGACTTCGATCGGCGCGACTTTTCGCTGCCGTTGCGGAAATCGCGGATTACTTAACGATGACGAACAGCGCAGGGATTATCAGCCCTGCCAGTTCTGATTTCCTTCGCCGGATTGAACCGTCTTATTATCCGTCTGAAATGTATGGTCCGATAAAATAGTTCTTGAAAAATAGTCGACCTTCCGCTACGGTGTAGATCATATAAGACCATTTTAAACCGAAGTCGGATATTGCCTTTCCTAGCTCTCTACATATGGTTGTCATATGTAAGATTTATACATATGTGTCAGGGTATATATGAAGTACCTACACAAAGGATCATGTAGATCAATCAAATGTAGATCACAATCTACATTTAAAATAAAATATCACAATTTTAAGTATAAGTATAAATTTGACAAAATAAGATTGATTTGAAAATATTATTCTTCATTATGCATCTATTGTTACAGAATAAGTAAGTGATATGTTATAAGTTTAATATCTTGATCAACATGAAATTTAAAATAATTTTAAGAATTTTTCGTCATTTTAATTTAAATCAGTTTTGGTTAAACGTCTTATTTTATCTTTTGATGTATCCGAAAAACTGTCGCAATTCTTTGTTAAGGCGATGGTTTTTCGGCCGCACCAAGAGACAAAGAACGGGTTGAAATTACCGTGTGTTCTGAGAAAAGGACATGTGCCGAAGCCTCACAAAAGAACGGCGAGATTCCTCGAGTGGTCCATATCTCATTCGGTCGTAGGGTCACAAAAACCGCGCACGACCGTGCCTGACAAATGGCAAACACACGTGTACATCGGATTTGTTCTCTCATAGAGAGAAAAAGATTAGCTAACACCATAGAAATAAAAAAAAACTGAGTTAACGCTTATCTCGCATTTGAGTGAATAATCGATTTACGTTATAAATAATTGACTAATCGTTTCTAAATTAATTATCTTCGTCAATGCGATTTTTATTAAGAAAATCGATAAAAGATATGAGAAAATAAATTTAATAGAACTTTATATTTTATTAACACTTTACATTAATGTAATATGTGAAATACATTATGTATCTAATATATCATACTATTTGTTACATTTAATAGCAATTTGCCACGTGTTTCTTGCCAGTCTATCTTGAGCATATTAATATTTTATAACGGAATTAATTTTTATAGGCCAGAAACAAGAAGTACATGTTTAAGTTTCGAAATATAAAATCTCGCATACATCTTATTTTCTATTTATTTTTTGAGATTAGCATAAATTCCTCCGTAATAATAAATTGAGATAATTAGCTAAAATTTCTGACTAGCTTACACATCATACATTAAGTTTTATATTCGATGGATCACATTTTTACTCTCGACTGCTGCCAACCGAAGGCTGTTATCTAACATCTCTTACATGCGTTATTTCTGATATAAGCGGTTCTGATATAAGACATTCCACATGTGAGAAAGTTGCGATTATCTCGCTGAGCATCGGATGCGCGGAAATCTCGACTTTTGCTAAAAACCCGGAAGAACGTTCTTGTACGAAGATGTAATGTAATCTATCCTCCCGCAGCGTTCAGCCGAGCTTCGCGGTAGCTCGAGCGCGATCATCGGCGCACGTGTACCTCAATTCACGGACATCCCGGGCGATCCTGTGCGAAATTTCCTGCGCAAAGGAACCGGTTGGCACGCCGCGAGATAGAGTCGCGGCCGTTCGTCATGCCGCATTTTACCTCGTCGGCTGAATCGCCACTACGTTTGGCGCGCACGTGCAATAATCTCTCGCCGTACGGTGTGCCAAGTACAGCAAGGCCGCGTTATCAGCCACGCAATCTGGATGCACCGCGAAAATACCTCTCGTCTATCCTGCACGGTATCTCCAAGTTCATTGTCAATAGTCTCGGTTTCGCTGCTGCGCGTGATACACGGATTGCATCTCGAAAATCGTGATCCTCGAAAGATCAAGATGAAATGCATTGTAACAAAGTACTATGTTTCATTGCGCGCAAACTCCTCTTTCGTATTCCATTAGATAAATGGGCATAATTGTGTAGCGAGAAGAGAAAATAAAGTTCACAGTTTAATCTCACAAAAGGAAAACTTGGGAGAATTCATTTAAATTTAATTTTTGTGATTTAAATTCAATTTTTCTTAAGTTCCCCCCAAAAAAAGAATTGAAGTAGTTCCTTGTTTTGATCTTTTTCACTCCTTAAGTAACGAAGTTCAATTAAATTTGATTGATTATGCAATATTATTGATGAATTAATGAAGAATTGATATCCAAAAATCGTACGCGAGTTAAATTATGATACAGTACTTAATCAATCGTACCTAACAACATCACCCAGAGCAGAATTCCTTGCTGACTTTGACAGCCACCCTCGTCAACAAACCTTCTGTCGGGCGATCGAAATTCGTAACGTGAAATTCGCCTTGAAACTCGATACCCAAATGCTGAACAACGTGGGGCCCTAAATGGAAATTTATTGGCGCGTGATCGCGCGGGTCTAACGCAAATCGTCGCGTGAACTCACGCACGCTCGGGCATCCGAATGAATAACGAATATCGTTTTTCGAATGCGTGTTCTGTTCCATTTCCATGCCGGATTTACCGGCCAAAGGGATTACCGATCACGCGGCCGTGCCCATTCCTTTCTTAATCTTCGTTTCACGACCTTCGTTCTCGTTCCCTTCGTTCGCCCGTCGCGGTTTCGATGTCATCGAGGATTCGGCCATGGCGAAATTACGAATGGCAGTTTGAACTTATCGAGGTGGCAAAATTATACGACCAGTGGCGTAGCTACAGCACATTAAAAAAAAAAATAATTTTATGAGGGAATCTTTATACCACGAAAAGAACGGTTTTGCTGAAAGATCTACAATTTTAGCTGGATACAGATCAGAAAAATAATTTTGTTGAATTATCAAAATAATTACGTAGAAACTCAAACTAGTTGTTAGAATATTTTTTGCAGCATTGCTCATTGTTTGTCAGGTTCCAACAAAATTATTTTGATGGCCTAGCAAAATTATTTTCAGATCTGTATTCAGCAAAATCGTTCTTTCCAAGCACTAAGCATAATACTAGAAAGAATGTTGATTATTGTTGAAATTTTAGAAAATAAAATATTAAGATAAATTAAACATTTTACACGTTTTCGAATCATTAAAAATAAAAAAATTATAGAGTAGACATGCATATATGTTATCGATTTTTTCTCAAGTTCCGTATATTTTAGTTCTTAGTAAAAATTATTGCAGCAAGGTGCAATGACTCCTACGAGAGATGCATTATATTATCTTCTTCTCTATTTCTCTTTCTCGCTCTTGGATATCTAAAGATTTATTTATCCTTTCGTTACATCTCCGCTTCTCTACTCCCATTGTTATGCCATCCGAATCTTTATTCTCGATCCCTTCCTCTTCTTTTCTTCCATTGTTCTTTTTTTTATTACGCGAGCAACGTCGCGTCCGGAATGCCAATGGTCGTATGGCGACTTTGTGAATTATCGTTCTGCTCAAAGGCAAAGTTACGATCGGAAATGTTATCGGCACGCTACAAAAATGAATGTGAAAACAAAAAGATCACGCGCCGACATGACCGTGCAAACCAATAAATTATAATATTCCAGTTTATAATATAATCCAGTTTCGACTAACGGTTTTAATCGTTTAATCTGAAACATGCCTAAGTTATGTTTAACAAGTTTTCCGTTTGTGTGCTGATCAAAAAATCTGAATTAATGATTAATTAAGTAGTTTCTACAGCATGGAATTGATTATTATTAATCTTATCTAATAAACGATAATAAAATGTAAATKATTAATTAATTAATTACCGAGGCTTGAGCGAGAATTATAAGCATGGTTGATATCCGCAAGTTTCCTCCCAGCCGACTATCATCATCACGCGCCATTGCAGAGCGCGCGGCGCCACACCTCGTGAAGCTTCACAGGACACGAGCGCGCCATCAGATATAAAATCGCCACGCTCCGCGAGCACGGATCCCGGTTTCTTTTCTGCCCATCTCGCCGCACGCTCCCGCAATTTGTTAAGCCGTGAGTGCTCGCGATGCAGTCGCCGCGCTCACCTTGAAAGTTATTTCCTTCGTTCGCAGCGATTACAGGAAGTATCTTATAACTTTAGATAGCAATCTCCATTTTCTCGCAACACGAATTAATTTTGACCTCGATGTATAATTAAAAAATTTAGTTGAAATTATATTATAATATGAAATATCACTAATTTTGTTATAAAATCTATTAAGTAAGGACACAATGCACATAAAGATATATATAAGCTGTAGATATAAAACATCGTATATTGAAAAACGAATGAGAGTATTTTAGATGGTATGCTAACAAGTTTAGGATTAAAGCAGGGTTAAAGCGTTTTGCTCGCTCTAATAGATCCTCATTCCCAGCTTCTTCATCTTCGCGCCGTCGGTCTCCATTACACGCGCCGCTTCCGTAGTGACGCGACCGCGAAGATGCTTTCGAGGAACTAAGCTCCAGCGAAGACACGGCCGCGCGATTACGTGCCAACGGCGATACAAGGCATTTGCTGTGCACGAGACGTCATGCGAGCGGAGATCTTGTTGTTGCGTTAGCCTCGTTTCTGAATCCGATCGCTTGTCCGTTTTTTTTTCCTAGCTGTAGCTTCCTCGTCGACGCGAGTCGGCCACCTTGGCGAACCGTTTGTCAGCGCGATCAGTCGAAACAAGCCGAACAAGTATGATCAAATGGCGATCGCTTGGGCCAATGCGAATTGTCGTCGTGGTTGATTAATAGCGCATGCCTCGTGTTCCGCGTAAGTACATGTATTATTCTGTATTCTCAACTTCAAATGAAGAAATTTACTTCGTCATGTTTCATATCGATACATTCTGTTAGGGATGTTTACCTTCAGTGAACATAAAACTTCATAAAGGAGATAAAATAGCTATACATTCCAGTCAGAGAAAAATTGAAATAGCTATACATTCCAGTCAGAGAAAAATGGAGAACGTCTAGAGTTATCTACCACTCTAATAATAGTTCGCATCGATATCTTCTGCGTATCGCCCACCTATCAGACTATTCGACACGGAGATAAAATTATCGAGGAAATAGAAGGCTCTGAATCTCGAAAGGGAGGGAGAAATAGAGGGAGAGAGAACGCGAGTTCTCATCTTTTCTTCACGGTTAATGCAAGTCGAAGTATTCCGAGTCGCAAGCGCGAACGCGACTCGACAAAGCCGGCTCTGTTCGAGCTCTCGTTCGCCTCCCGACGTTTCTTCCTCTTCGTTTTCTTTCGAACGAACTCGCGCTGCTCGAGACCTATGCGATATCGCGACAGAGAAAGCGCACTTGATGCCACTTGAATCGCTTGCCCGAGCTTTGAACCCACGCTCTACGTGAGCATCTGACTTTCTGCATAAGCTCCGCAGAATCAGAGACGCAAAATCCGTAAATAGATTCTAGATTGAGGTTCTGGTATCATTGAAAAACTGCGAAACTTTCTGGTCTCGAACTTTTTACTGAAGAATCGCGAGATATAACGAACGATCGTTGTAAAGAGCAAATTAATTAAAATGATGTATTTTAAAATTTCTTCACAAAAAATTTCTTAGATTCATACACATTTTCTATTCTTATTTTATGTTTTTATGTGAAATAAGTTATTAAATGTATTAATTAATATAATAAACTTATCAAAGATTTATTTTTGAGCGTTAACTTAACGATATACTTACGGCTGATTATTACAATTTAATTATTAAAAGAAATTATTCCTTTTTTACATTAAAATACTTACTCAAAAATTTATGAGAATTTGTTGCTATAATTTATATAGTAATACTTTTTAAATATTGTAATATTACATCATAATTACATGTTCAGAATTTATTAGACTATTTTTTTCTATTTTCAATTTTACTGATATTTCTAGCTACTATTTAATTTATTTTCTAACTTGTTAATTTAACTTTTTTTATTATTATTGTGTTATTGTTTATTGTGTTATTGTTTATTGTGAAAAGATGCTACAGACCGATATAAAATTTTCAACTTCTAATAATTCAATTATGTATACGATAGAAATTTTATTCATTCGCCATGTCGCCATTGCAATGGTGGCACTACCAACTACAATTTATTGTTAAATGGTAATAGCTTTCTAAATTTATTGAAACAACAGGTGCTTAGAACCGCAGCACTATTTAGCTCGTTTCGAATTCATTAAAACGGATTGGCCCCGTCATATGCATTTATCACGAATTACACTAGACCGCACAATGTTATGTACGTATTGCGCCCATTGAACGTGTGCAATGCTAAAATTACACGTTACATGATATATCGCACGATCCACTGAATCTATTATGAAATATAGTTATCCACTTGCGGCAAAGTGGATCCGTGATGCGATCCTAAATCAACTTACTCGTAAAACTAAATCTCGTCGTATTGTTTATTTACGCACATTCCGTTCGTGTATATCGCATAAGAAAACTTGACCATGGCATAGAATGTACGTATGTATTTATATTACATAAATGATTTATTCGATCATACGAGTTTTATCGAAATTTAACAAAGAAAAATTATTTATAATTGAATCGTGAACATGATGAATGCAACAAAAAGCGAATTAACCGATTAAACTAATCAAAAAAGTTCAGTTGTTATAGAAACGCCAGTCAACTTTATAAGCTTCCGTTTCATTTAAATTTTGCTATAAAAACGATTGAGTAAAGAGTAAATTAATATGACGTAAAAAAATGAATATTAAAAATGCAGTCTCTAATTATGAAAAATAAAATTAAAGTTATTTAAGTTTCTTAAGATTATAACGAAGGAAAAAGAACACATGATTGAAGATGGAATCTTCTTGAAGGAGTTTTAAAAAGCGTAGAAGTAGAGTTTTAAAAGATAGACAAAGTCACGAAGTTTGCAAGATTCCTTCTACTCTGGGAGGATCAATTAAATCCCGTATGAACAATGACGGTACTTCATTTCAATAAAGTCAGAGGTCTTGGGATATTAATGAATCCGACAGTTATTAACAAGATGTATCGTTATTAAATCCAACAGAAACTTTATTACATCTACGTTGTTATTCTTTTTTTCTTTGCTTACACCGTATGAACGTATTTGATATTAGCTGATGAATTAGATGCGCTATCATTAAAGGTTAAATTATTGAGAAACAGCCATCGTTTATATTAAATAATCGTTTTATTTCGATTTTTACTGTGTTCGGATTCCGATGATCTGTAAAAGCGCGGAATGCTTCTGTGCAATAATCACAAACAACTGGTAATTAATAATCATGATTATCGCTTTTTTAGTATAATATATTCAAATAATGCGTTTGACATTCGAGAATTCATGTAATTGAACTCGTTGAAATCGATGAGAGACGAAGGATGGAAAAATTTACAAAATTATGAAATTTGCGCGTGATAGGAAATAATATTAGATATTCTCAAATCTTTGACAAATTTCCACGTATAAAAATAACAGATTATCTTATATTTTTAATTTCCTTTTTTTTAAATACATTAATGTATATATTAAGTATTAGATGTACCAAATAATAGAAAATAATATGAATTGAAAATAAAAAGAGTATGTATAATAAAGTCATTTGTGTTTCAAATCTATATATAATTTCTAAAAAATTTATATATTTATGTTGAAATTTGCGTGACATTTATACGCATGGTGCAAATCACTTTTGTGAGAATGAAAAGTACGTGTATCACAATGTATTATTATAAGAGAATAAATCAAGCAGAAAGTAATTTCGACGATGCGATGCTCGTAGATGAAATTTCGCGGCCACTCAGCAAAAAATGATAAAAGAACACCGTATGTTCTATTGTTTGGTAAAAAAATAAGCACATTATGTTGTTTATGACGATGAATGAGAAAATGCCATGACGTATAATGTCTAATAAAAAAAGTCCTTCCAAGCCCGTGCTCGAATCGAGTTTGTATAATATTGTAATAATTTATAGCGCGTGTATTTCATGATGCTAATAAAAGTGATAATTATGAAATATTGTGTGATAATAATGGTACGATGCTTCATTATTCATATCGACGCATCCGTTGTCAATCGAAGTTGATAAAAAAAATTTGTCATGTAATGAAACTAACACAACAACGACAGAATGTCATGTAAATTTTATTCTCAAAGATCTCTTTCAAACAAAGCGTTTTTCTCGCGTCTTAATTATGTGACTCGTTAAAAAATGTTTTAATGATTTAAAACGTTAAATTACATTTTATTGCTGCGCTGCACACGTACGATGATTAAACTCGTTAAATTGCGCTAAAGATAAATCTGCGCTAGGGAAAATATGCAAGTACAAGTATTTTCAAGCCTTCCGCGTAACGAAGCTGTATGTTGCTTGCTACATGCACTCAGTTCTACATAGTTTGAAATATCTTCTCTTTTAATTCTTTTTGTAAAATATGAGTTTCTTTAAAGAATAACATTCTTTTAAATGAATAATGAATCCATTAGGAAACTTCCTTCAAAGCATCATTTTATGTCCGTACCATCCACAGTAAAATGTTTTTTGCTTCATGAGAATGCATTCCTATATATAGATTTTTGAACTTTCTACATATATGCAATTGCTCACTCGTGCTTCACGAAGCGCGATTCGCCAGTACCGTAATTCGTATTCAAATCCGCGTTTTCCTCCGTGGGGATTCGATTGAACGTGGGTGAAAAGACGACGCTATTTCTCGAGGAAGAGGACCACGTGCATCGCGTGTCCGTAATCGGAGGCCGCGCTTCTTCACGGAAGATGCCTCGAGCGCTTATTTGCGCATAACTTCGCGAACTGCGCCTCCCCCGATAGAGTGCTGCGCAGCGGCTTAAGTACTGTTAACAGGTTGACTGTCGTACTAGAGTCATAGAGCGAGCATTCCGCCGGCAGCGTATCCGGGGATAAACGCGATCCTAATGAATGGCTGTTCTGTTTTCTCAATTTATGCACGGCCGTCCGCTCGAGAGCCTTCTCCCATCTGCGGCCGCAGAAAAGCCACACATGAGAATGATTATAATTGCCGCGAAGCGCGCGCGGTCGAGAGATTCTCGGAGCAGTGATTAAGTGGAGCTGATCCTTGGTTTGTTACGTGATTAATCGTACGAGCTCGTTGCGCGCCGGCAATATTGCAGCAAACGCGCACTGCATTCTAATCTTTTCTAAAAAAGTTTGTTTGGCGATAATGTTATTGTTCCACAAATTCTGATTTTCTCTTTTCTTTCTGGGAAAAAAAAAATATATATACACACATATTTTATATATAATTATATATATAATTGTATAGAAAATATTTTTTCCCGGGTTATGTCAAATTTGACACTGAGGTAAATCTAGAGTTATACAATTATAAATTCTTTCGTATATGGAATAGGATATTAAACAACAACAGGCTAATAAAATCATTTATTTTCGATATATATTTAGTTTAATACATTAAGATTTTACAAATATAAATGTTAAATAAATTCGTGTTTCAACATCGATGTTAATTTTAAAGCTTGATTTTACTTATAATGCTTCCACAATAGTGTGTCCAGAACTTGAGTCCAAAACTTGAAATCTGCGACCTCGTTTCAGGCATTTCCTTCTCAAGTACTACCACTGTTAACTAGACTTCTCATTTATAATGCTGTATCAAACAAGGTTAATTGCTCGGAAAGTTCTTGCGTCTAATTGATTGATGTCGACAAAAAAGTCAGTCACCAAAAATATGGAATGGCGTCGATCGATGATGCTCCCTTTTTTGATCACTCAAAACGATCATGGCAATAATTGGAACTTCCTCTTGCTGTGTTTCAGAGCGACTTTGAACCCCAGTGTCATGTGTTCCGCACTAAGCAATTGCGCAAACCTCGACCATGTCATTTATGCCATCAGGCGGTGATCAAGCAAGCTTCCTGCTGCAGAGGTAAGTCGATAACATCATTCCCTTCAGGGCAATGAAGTAGGTAACAGCTGACTCTCGTCGGTAGTACTCTCAAATCAATCGTTGATACGGAAGCTTCTGAGAGTGCCGATTAAAATAAGGCCGCTGCGAGGATGAAACATTTTTCTTTTTATTATTATTATTATTAGCGTTATTACTGGTATTACGTTTCATTGCTCTGCTTCAGATTACACGAGATGATTACTACGATTAATGCAGAAATGCGCCCTTGATCGCACGCACGTTTGTGTACGCGCGTGAAAGTTGGGTCGGACTGATCACAAGCGTCCGTATCTACTAGAGTAGTCAATTATCATGATTGTAAGTTAACATGCCGCGTGGATCAAAGAAGCGATTATAATGCTTACAATAATAATTTTAATGATTTTAATGACTTGCAACGTGTGCTAATGAACAAACAAAATTTCGTTCGGAGAATTATTTACCGTTTAAAAATAAAATTTTTTTACAATTTAATGAATTTATGTATCTAACAAATTTAATTATTAAAATTAATAGGATTAAAAGTTCCATAATTCAAATTCATGTTATCTATTTGAATTTTTTTTTACAGTGTGCAAATACATCTGCCATAAGACATGCGAGGACAAGGTATGTGATCTTATTTATTTACTCTTCTTTTATTCGAGTATTCTTTTCAATAGTTGTGTTCGGTTTCTTCGGCGTGACAAATACGCGTTAGCGTTCCGCAAACGCAAACGTGGCGATTAGTCTGTCATGAATATGTCACTTCTCCTAAGCTCGACATTTGTAATCAAGACGTTCCTTCTTGGAAGGTTTATGACAGATTGGAGCAAAGAGCACACACTTCCACGTACACGAAGAGTACCTCTTCCACCCAGCCGCGATCTTTCGCGTACTTCTTGGTACTTAAACAAACCCTTCGGAATATGCGCCGATCCGTGGCTCAAGTTGATAGCGATTATATGCATCTATTTTTCTCGATTTTTGTCACGCGTGAAGAAATATTTTTAAGAACGTTGATTTCAGTTTAAAATTTGTATTTAATTTATAAGTAATTTTTTTTATTCTGCGTTATAAAGCAACTCACAAAGAGATGACATAACTACATAATTTTATCTATATAATTTATACTAACAAGTGTATATAATACAGAAGTAATTACAGAAGTAATTACGGAAGAAGAAGTACCTTTAAATCTTAGTAAAAATCTAAGATATAGCAATAAGAAAGTTGTAAGCATCGAGAGATTTAATATCTCTGTTAACGTCACATAATTTCACAGTCGTTATATCTACTTCTCTTGTTGTAATAATCCTTCTCACGGCCTAGGGGTCGATGGCGCGATAACAAAATAACGCGGATTAATGAGTAGCTTCCACGTTCTCCACCCATGCGCGCAGTTAAACCTCCGCCGCACGTTTTAATCCAAAAAGCACGTCGATATCTTAACTGATGAGATTCTCGGTTCTCTGAACGGTTCTTGGGTTCTGATGTCTCGACCGGGCAGGCGTGTATGCACGCCGGTTTCACGCGTATGTATCGGTGCGTGCATGTGCGCTCCTTACGTGAAATGTTGTGTGGGTTCAGTCACCGCACGGGCAGGGCACGAGCCTTACTTACCTTACCTTCCTCGTATCTCCAAGTACTCCTATGTCATGCTCGCGAGAAGAAGAGCCGAACGTATCCACGCGTCTCCAGCGTGCGTTTGTATTGGATCTGATGTTTGTGTCGACGTGAGGATGAACGTGCGTCAGACACGAGAGGTACATACCGGAGTAGAAGAGGGTAGAAGAGAACGACTTCCTCCGGTAAAACCGACGGACTGCGGTCGTTCTGCTTTGTTGCGGCACTCTTCTCGCCGGAAAAGGTGGATTAATCCTGTCATTACCTTAGGATAACGGCGGAGTAAGCCTCCAGGAAGCGTAATCCTTGGCTTACGCGGACGATGTCAGACCACGTAAAATGTGTTACTCTTACGAGCTGGCAAAAAGTTGCTAAACATTATTAGCATTATTTCCGCCGGGAAGTCACGCCCGTTTGGCTTGTGACTTTGCGCTTAAACTTTTATTTTAATTTATGTATATAATCTGTAGGATATAATCTGTAGAATAAAATTTGTTAATACATTTTGAGCATGAGGGTCATTAGTGATCATTAATGACATCACTAGTCGCGCTGGACTTACCGTTCAGATTATTTGATATTTTTACTGTAAAAAGAAATGATTATTATGAAATAAATTTTGATATATCAAACATGGATATATAATTATAATATTATGATACGCAATATTGATATATCAGACTCTTTATAATAATTTTTGTAGTTTATATAAAACACTTTTATTTAAATATAATAAACAAACAAAAATACCGTGGGTCTCACTAATGACACAAGTCACTTAAAAGTGGCGCAAAACATATTAATAGTACAAATTAATTCATCAGAATTTCCTAAAAACTTTAATACGAACAGTTAATTTAATTTAATGAGGATGTTTTCAATTGTAACAAGCTTGTTAGGAAGAGAATTATATTGAATACAAGCGTCGTCCGATGTTTCTTCGAAATATCATGCTGTTCCAAAATACTTGCCTGCTCAAAGCTACCGCGATAGCGATCGAATGACATTTCGTGCAAACCAGAAAAATGTCAGGGGGCTGTAAACGGGTTCGTAGTAATTGCCAAGGTCGTCGCAAGTATCGTCGATTGATCGGTGAGTCCGGCGGCATCCGGTCCTTCGATGTGATTACAAACGTACGATCATTAGTAACGCGCACTCATTACATTTACGAGCGGCAGACGATCGTCATTCCTCAATGAAAAACATATAATTGCTTACCGGTCGCGTCGTAAAAATACTACATCATATCCGCCATAGAGATGATTATAGAAAGATGAAACAAATTTGAATAAAAAAAGGTATATATGTATATATATATATAATTCAAAAGATAGTTAGATGAGCGAGAGTTATTACAAGTAATAAATGTGAAAGCTTTATTTATTAAATATTAAATTACAAATTGCTAAAATAATTCCATAATTAATTTGTACAGTAATTACAGAATAATTCCATATATGTATTAATATCTAATTTTAACATTAATTAAATTTTACGACGACAACATAATTGTGACACAATATAGCAAACAAAGCAACAGCATTCTTTTACGCAACTGGCATAAGCGTGCACATTGAATAAAAGCGTGCTCGCTAGAAGTACGAGACTTATACACGCTAGCACGCGTGAGGTCTTCTATCGGTATACATGGTGTCTTAAGTTCAAGGCGACGAGAGACACGGTTTGGATATCGCGCACGTCCGAGAATCTCGGAGACGCGTGTGACGAATTACATCATAACGCGGAGGGGGAGACGAAAGCAACAATACCGCGAAAAGATGAGCCGCGGCTCTGCCTCTGGGCCAATGTATTATAACTCTTGGAAGGAACCGAGACCTGCTTCGAATTTCAAAACGCACGGCGCAAACGTGACGCACATGGAATTCCGGCGCGACTGTTTTATCTCTTCCGACGAGGGCGCAATAGCGATACGGGAGCTAGAAGTAATAAGCATGTCATATTGGACGCAATCGTCCGGTGAGAGAGCTTTTTTTTCATGGGGAACAGTGTTTATATTCGAGTGTAGTTTGGAATCGTCGTTTAAGGCAACTCGTTCGATTTTCTGCTCTGTCGCAGATAAGCACGCTTAATCATCGTGGATTATGCGTGTATACCGAAGTGCTGAAGTGTGAAGAACACCGTGTCACGGTCGAGCAATATGCTGAATATACCCAGCATGCGCGCGATTTACACAATAACATTGAGTGTATTCAGCATATTGCTCAACCGTGACACGGTGCTCTTCATACTTCAGCACCTCGATTACAAGAATAAGAAATGTAATGGCCGGAAAAAATATCAATAGATTCGAAATGAAATTTACGTTGGTGTATAACGCTTGGCTGATGATCAAACATGAAATCGCAACTGGTACTTTACAATGTTCACCGACTTTGAACTTCGGAATGGACATTTTGATTATTTCAGTAATTCATTTTGAATTTAGAGAATCAAAGCTTAAGTCGCAATTTTCTCAAACAATTTCTTGGAACTTTTAGCAGACAGTGTACTCGTAGAGTAGCGCGCTGGTATCGCGAGAGATACGGCGCGCTCCTCCCTCGCGGGTGTATCTCTCGCGAGTATTGATATCATCGTAACTCGGCCGCTCCTCCTGGAATTCCAGATAGAGCGAGTTGAGAGCCGCTGGCCCATGGAACGAGCTAACGAACGACATCATTCGTTGGATATGGAGAACCGGAGGTTTCCTTCGGAGATCGAAGGTCACACGATTCTCGCCACGTCCCTGTGCGCGAACCATCTTTTTCTCCACCCGCCCAGTACTCCCCCTCTTATCGGTCCCGAAATCTCCGCACACCTCTAGGCTACTTCGCTTGCATACGAAGTCATCCTTGATGATCGCCACGTCTTATACATTCTTCCGAAATATAGAGATTCCTCGTGCCCAAGATCTATCTCCAGCTCAATCATTTCAAATCGGAGCGTTCTCATCTATGATCAATCGGAAATTGTTTATTTATATTTATTTCGGAGCGTATGAACTATAAGATTCAAAGGCTCAAGCACTTAAAAAAGAAAAAAAATTGTGTATATTAGGAATTTAGATTCTAACCGAAAAGTTAACTGCTATTGATTCTAAGATCCTTCAGTTAGAAAGTACACCAGGTTTTTTTTAATAATAGCAGATAATTAGTAATAAATAATGCAATATGTAACAATTTATTCGCTAAACAATATAATGATCGTCATCTTGCTCGGGAGAGAGTTGCCAGTAAATAGATCCCATATTAAGATCGGAAGCTCGTATGAAGCATCATCATCCGTAACCTTAAACCTACGATGCGTCCTTGTTCTCCACTCCACTGGCGAACTGTAGCCAACCGATACTCTCCGTAAGCAAGCGCTTTCAGTGTCCTGAACCTCATCGAGGCTTTTCTTCGGCGTGGTGCATCGCCCGGCCCAGCGTTGTAAACCGCTTCAAGTACCAAACCGGCGATGGCTATACCATACCTGGCGGGTACCAGCGGTGTGTACCAGGCTCGATCTTCCAAGATTGTAAACAGGCGGCAAGAACCGGGGAAACCAGACGGTAGGCAATGTCATAGACCCCTTCTCCACGACATCTCGGCATCTCCTCTCCCGCCTGCTGACCCCCTAGGCCTGCATCTTGGCGCGCACGGTAGTACAGCGATGCAGCTGCAGCTGCACTGATATTAACCCGAGCGCCGAGATTCTCCTATGCGACGAGTGTGAGACCAGGTATAACGTAATGGCGGTTGGTCGCACTCGATCGGGGAAACTTGGTGGTTGCGGGGGAGGTGGAGGACTGGTTCGCATAAACGCGAGGTCACGGGAGATCTCCGCAGGGTAGGAGCACACGAGGAGGGGAAGAAGGGTCGGATCGTGCTTGGTAAGGCGCCTGTGTGTGATGTTCGTTTACTTTGACGGGGTAGGATGCCGGATTATCGGCTTTGCGGCGAGATCGATTTGCCCTTTGAGGCTGAACCCTTCCGCATTGAGGAACAGCTATGACTCCGCTAGATGCTTTGAGATGTTATTGGTTAAGTGAATTCAGGAAATTACGGGCAATCGTCCTCTACACAGTACGTAATGAGGGTGGTATGTAAAAAGTAGCAAAACTTCTTCTCATTAAGTTTTAACATTAGTTTTTATTATTAAATAACAATATCAAAAGTTATTTTCAAGAAATTACATTTTTATTTATTAGATGTTTTCCTCCGTTATGTTTTGATAGTTACCGTAGAATAAAATTATACGATCTTTCACTGCAAGGAAAAGCCGACCCGAGTTAATCATCTTACCATATGAACTTTGACCTCTTGGACGCGTAAAATGCTTCATCTCCGTCATCCACTCATACGATCGTCGCGACGGCGTATAATTAGCGTAATCACGCGTTCGACGAAAGGCCAATTATTATGATTCAGCGCAAACAAATTATATACGCCGACGCGTTAAAATCGTGATATCCTGTCCTCGTCGTCGAATGCGAATTACTCCGAGTTGACAACAAGTTGTCGTGATCCCGATGCACGCACATGCATCACCCAGACGTGTATCGGTCGCACGTTTTGGGATCGCGGAAGGGAAAATGCGATGTGATCGCGTGCAAGGGTTGTAACGGGATTCCGCCGAGTTCGTGGCAGTTGGCTCGATCGATCGAGGATCAAACGGCGATTGGCAACAAGCGAGACGCAAAAAAATGTCGCGGCATCTCCCGTCGTGACACTCGCTATGCCATGCCGTGTGTTGCGCGAACAGATTAATGACTGATAACGGTTACGATCGGCATTCGAGATCGGATTAGGCTGAAAGGAACTGCATCTACTGAGAGAGTCTGATCTGGAGCAGAGAGATTTTTCTCTCGCTTGTTTATTCTCAAAGCTTAATAATTTAGTTTTGATATAAATTCAGTGTTATCAGAAAGAGAGATGTTATTTCTTATGAAATATATCACGTTTTAATTATATCTAAAAAAATGTGTTTAAAAAGCATTAAGGAAAATGCTTTTAAATTTTTGGCACAAAGTAGTTTTAAATAAGAATATTTTTTAGATCATTAAAAATTATCATAATTCAAATGAAAGTTATATTGTTTGTAAAATATTTCATTGTTTGTATATATAATAGTTTAAAAAAAAATGGCGATTCTTCATTCATGTGCGCAAAATGTTATTATCAAAAATTTGTTCGTATAAAACTATTTTCATCTTCTCGAAAAACATAATGCATATGAATTTCTCGTTTAAAACGTTCAAAAAACATTTTACTCACAATTTATATTTAAACGAAATTATAAATCCATTAAAAATGTGCAGCGTCTTACATTTAGCATCTCAGAAAATTTCATTTCCGGATTGTCTCGGTTTGTCAAACGTTTAAAAATCCTTTTCTCCGGCATGTTTTATGAGATCGGCATATTAACACAGGGCCGCCCGCGCAAGTCGTGTCGTGTACACGAGAGAACGGGTTATTAACTTGCGGCAACGAATTTTCAAACGGCGTATTTGGTGGGGTGTCTACCTGAGGCGATAGCGATGGGCTCCGTGCACGCGCGCCGCGGAGCTCTTCAGTCCGCGAAGAGCGCTCCGACGCGAAGGACGTGGGAAAGATTGCTTCGCTGTTGCAGCGCGGTTTTCACTTCGTTTCGGTCCTGCGACGAGACTGGCGCACGACCGGCGAGAAACCGGCTTCGAAAACCGCCGCATACGCGAGCACGCCGAAACTCGTCCTTGGAACGATCTCACGCGAACGATTCGATGACGAGATGCCGAGATGAGAGATTTGTTTGGCGCTTGCAATTCTTCTAATTGTCGGAGCGATGTGAACGTGTCATGAATCAGTGGTGATCCAATCAATGATCCAAAGGATCAAAGATCACGATTTACTGAATATAAACTCTAAGCGTGCGTCTCTCTGGTGCTTGGTTGCACCTTTTGGCGAGTGGTCCGTGCCGATTGATCGGTATATCGAACGGTACAAAGATTCGCGGTGAACGCTGTCGAGAGGGATCGCGGACAGTACTTGAGAGAACGGTTCCTCGGCCACTCCGCATTCTTCTGCTCGTAAAGGAGATAAGTCGCCTGCGTCGAGCAACCGGTCGTCGTTGCGATCGATCTCTCGTTACCCCTCGGATCGATGCAAATTTTTGCCGAAGGTCGTCAAACCCGGTATTGACAACGACCTTGACGTACACCCGAAAATCGAGAGTCCTCGCGGAAACGCGCGCGCACGCGAGCGCGTGTCAAGGACGAGATGCGCCATTTTCGAGAACCAATGCAGGGAGGTGAACGATCCTCGGAGTGTTTCGCCGCAGACCGGTAATGGGATACCAGAGGTGACGGCAAGATGAACGGTCACGGCTCCACCAATGAGGTATTCGCATTGCGTACGGTTTCTTTCCCTCTTTCTCCTCTCGTTGTATGTCTTGCCGCTTCATTTTTTTTTGTCTCCTCTTCTCTCGCCGCGATATGTGCTTTAGATATTTAAATCACGGTGTCCGTTCCATTCTTGACTGACGATCTTGAATCGCGGATTAATCCCCGCCCCGCTCAAGGTAATCCTTGGGGTTCTTAACGGACTCCAAAGAGAAGACACATCTGTAGTGCTCGTAGATCCTTTTTGATGTTCAGGTTCTCAATCGCATCGGTCTTGATGTTGATCCTTGTACCGATGTGCGATTACAGATGATAAGGATAGTGATAATCGTGTGTTACAAAAGAAAAACTTTGATGATGTAAGTACAATAAAACGTATTTCAAGATTATCTCTTAAATAAATACATGTTAGATAAATACCCTCCTTAAATGAAAAATTATAGATTACATACATTATATATTATAATTGATATAATTGAATATATATAAAGAGAGATTGTATATTTGTTATAATTGAATATTTTAAATTATATTTATATTATACACTACACAATTTTTGGAATGCTTTAACTTATTGAATGTTCTAAGCAAATTAAGGACGTAAAAATGAATTTATTTTCCATTTAGAGTCAAACTAAATTATTTTTTTAGATTGAAATTAAATTATTTATTATTATTACAAACATAAGCGTATTAAAAATATTACTATACTAAAACCTTTGAGTCGTGTTTTACGATAAAATCCGCAAGAGACAGGGTTCCTCGAATAAATGGCAAATTTGCATTTACATCGGAATATACGGAGGAAACGTTACATCATATCTTTTTCATATATGTGACATGCAAATTCTTCTCAGCGTTGTCGTTGGACGTTCAAATACTCCGGCAGGGCAAATGTCTGTTATGTATCAAAATGGCGCTCCTTCTTCCCTCGATTTCTCTATCTTCCGTCGACCGCTGCTCCTTCCTTCCCCCGTGTCGCCCGTCGCGATTTCTTCTTGTTGCGTTCTAAATTCGCCGCGCGGCGTATGTATATAGCTCTAGCGAGGAAGAGAAATTCCTGACGTCTCTCCTCGGCAACGACTGGGATGCACTCGCGACGTTTACACGGGATGCAAGGCCCGGTTTCTGCTACGACGATTGTTGCTCAACGCCGGCCGAAGAACTGCATGCGGCAAAACAATTTAGGTTTAAAGTGCTCCGAGAGACACGTCGTGTGTTGCAATCTCACCTGGTGAAATAGCGACGTGAATTTCCCCGGCATTAATAGTATCTGAAATTGCGAAGTATTTAGATCGATTCAAGTAGACGGAATTACTCTGATCGAGCGATAAGATTGCGAAATTGCAAGGCAATAAACATCGGTAACGTGTCAATATGAAGAACAGATTCTTTGTTTAAAGTTTCGATACTGCATCAATTCAGTAACTTCTTGTTCTTTGAAGCTCCGTAACTTAATTACGGTATTAGTTACTAATAATAAAAATATATATAAGTGATTTTTTAATTTGTCATAAATATAATTTTTCGTAATTTTATTGTTGCAAGATTATATTTAACGAATAGATTTTGCAATCCTTTGCAATTATTCTATTTCTTGTCACAATTGAATAAGTGACAAGCGCATTAAATGTATTCGTTTTGTCGCGATTTTTAACTTAAAGTTGCAATTCAGCCACGCGCTACCAGAAAAAAGCATTGATAACATGCAATCTCTCAAATTGCTTGTTTATCTCTTAAATCTACGAAGACGATAAACAAAGATTGATATACGTCATTGTCTTCGACAATGTATGAAGTCGGTGATATTGATATTTCTGGAGCAAAATATACATCAAATGAGAATCTGCGTGACTACTATCGCATATATTATGAATATTTCGCATCGTACGTTCTGCGACATATCAGAGAACATAGTGTTGCAAGGCTGAGCGTAATTTTTACGTGGCGACTCGCGATTCTAGGGAGGTCATGTTTGAATAAGAAACGACAGAGGTGGGAGGGGAAGTGATAAGGCCTATGCTCGATTAGATAACGGCCCGTGACAGGTACGGTACTGTTTGCGCGTCGAAGAGTACTGCTTTTGCATGCGGCAAGCAACGCTAAATTTTCCTACAACTTAGTTATACATTATATTCTCCAATTTCAAAATTAGAGATTGACAAGATCTGCATGTGCGAACGTTCTATTTCAAATTTCTTTATTGAATTCTAGTATTGGAATTTTCATTTGAATACGCATTGTGTGCGAGCCAGATAGAACCTTGATAAAGTATCCCTGGCGACGTGCCAGCCTTGAGAAGAAAAAAAAGATGGACTCTTTGCTCATATGCGCAAATGGCAAAAATGAAAAGCGACGTTATCCTCCTTTGCAAATAAATCGGTAGTTTTGCTTTTATTGCTAATCGGATATCTCACCTGGTATCTTACCTTGTTAGGCAAAGACGAAGGAAATTATATTTGACCATTGTATAAAATGATTCTTGCTAGTTTATTTTACGTCATGTATCTAAATGCTTCGTCAAACGTTTAAGTTCAATTCTAATACAGTTCTGAAATGAGTTTTGTGCTCAGACATTTGATGAAAGTTAAATAGAGAGTCATAAATTTTGAAAAGATTATAAAAGATCAATTTGTTAAATATTTAATATATTTTTTAAATATTTTTTTTAACTTCTTATTAGCATAATCTAACGGCGCAGAAAGAAGATATTGAGAACCTCTATGCTAAAATAGTGTTGGGTCTTCTTCTTATTTGTAAACGGCAATTTGTTTCAATAAGCAGCATGAGTGTCAAGTGACACCCGGCCTTGGACTGTCAAATGCGAAGATGCGTGTGAACATACAATAAAGAACGACGTAGATTCTTAAAGACCCGTCATACTAAGATCTTAATACAGAATAAAATACAAGATTGACGAATATTAACATAGAAGAATTAATGTGAGAAAATCGAGAATGTTTGAAAACGAGATAACTTCAGAAAGTAAAGTAATAAGAAATTTAATGGAGAAAGGTCTAAACGAGAAAAGTTTAAATAATATTTAAATTTTAACAACGAAGATGAAAGAAAAGTAGATCTCTTAATAATTAATCAAACGATACAAATTGTATATTGACACGATCATTAACGAGTATCAGATACTTTTTATCGTTGCTTAAACGAGAAAACTTCTGTCGCGAAGAGAATGTGAAAAAAATGTAATTTCTTCGCTTTTCACCTTGTTGAACAAATTGTATGCAAGTCGCTGAAGGATATCACAGACGTGCCAATAATTTTTCATCGACAATATTCGACGAATGGACGAGACGGAAAAGGGTGTACCTCTACGGGGATTATGGTGACAGGGACATCTATGACGTCATAAATTCTCCGGTAATCGTGGCCAATTAATTGGCATGCAAATGAGGTGAAGCGCAAATCGGGAATGGAGGCGGATCCATTCATCTGAGGGATCCTCCAGCGTCTTTCTTCATCCGGCGAACTTTTCACTCGCTTCTCGTCTCTTCGCAATCGTTCACTTAGTTGACTGCGGCGGCAATTACGTAGATTCTTTCTTTTCTCGAAAAAAGCTCGAGGAACGCGCGGCGTCGCGACTTGCCAAGGTCGACTCCCGAAATTCACAAACGTGCCGAAATAGTCTTTCCGAGAATTTCGTCGCATCTCGGACAGACACGCGTGTCATGAATCAAACGTTCGTAATGATATGCGACCAATATATGGGTTATTAATATATTTTATTGTGATATATTTTAATAAAATTAAATAGTTTGCAGATATAAGTTAACAAGACAAATTAAGTTATACTTTTAATTAATGTTCTTTTAAATATATATTTGCATAGTTTTGCAATTTTATATCATTTTACATGATCATTTGTAATATTTCTTATTTAATTATATAAATAATTAATAAATAATTGAGACAATCAATGGACTAAAAAGGATAATTGTTTTATTATGAGTAAGCTTGATATTAATTGGAACATACACACTACAATTAATTATAACGTTGCGAACGAGCGGAGTTAATTGTAACATGTAGAGAGAATTTGCGGGGGAATAAAGAGCTATAGTTGCTACGTACGTAACATATGTACCCCGCATTCGTGTTACGATGCTACGAATGCCAGTGTTATTTACGCCAACAAAGAAAATATCGACTGGAATATTGAATGAAACCAAGCGTATCTGATAGATTACGACACGACACAATGTCATGAATTAAATACGCGAATTCAAGCGGGCCGCCGTTGCCTGGCGCCAGGGTGATTTCGAAAAACCAGTTTTACGACCTCTAATAATCGTTCCCTCGCTAAGAGGACCCTCGCCGAATTTAGTGTCCACGTCATCATGATATTTCCGTTGATCGCGTGACGTAAGCTTTTCGTGGGCGTTCGCTGCCGCAGGATTTTGCGGCTGTTGCGAAAAGGACGGAGTTTCGCGAACAGTCGGATTTTCCTGGGTTACACGCGAAAGTCGGATGCCTCTCGAGAGAGGAAATGGGAAACGCCGGGAAAGTCAGGCGTACCAGTCGGTCAACCGCAAAAAGCACGTGTAAGAAAAGTGAAAAAATAGGAAAGACTAGTCGCTTTACTCTAACTCGGCTACATCCATCATTGGTTTTCAGTTACGAAAAGTCGATATTTTCTTTTACCATTTCTGAAATGAATTTCTGATGATCATTTTTATTTTAACCCCTTGGGTACAGATTTATTTGAAAAAATCTCCTGTTTTGTTCAGATATTTGTCGATTCATTACACGAAGTCGAATATATGTTTGTGTAGGCAAAACAAGTGCATGAGTCTCAGTCGTCAAATGTACCCAGGGGGTAAATTCTTTTTTACTTTTTTTAATTCGTTTTTTAATATATAGATGTAATATGTATATAAATATATACATATACATGTGTGTGTGTGTATGTGTAAAAGAAAAATATAGACCCTCAATGTATATTCACATAATAGATACGTAAGCAAATATAATGATCATTTAGAGATACGTTTGCAATTTGAAAGTAATTCCAAAATTATATATTTAAACTGCGAATGCTCTGAAGCGCGATACGGCTGGAAGACAAATCTTTATCCGCACAACGTAACGATTATTTGTAGTTCAAACGGGGAGGAGTAGCGGGTGTAAAATCTCTTGGTATTTCATTCGAATTCCCAATCCGCAACACAGTGTCTCTGTGAATGAAATCGGAAACCAGTAAAGATTTAGCGATTTTTGTCGAGTTAACTCTGGATTACCAACTAATGTTTTACGAGTTCTCTCTCTCTCTCTCTCTCTCTCTTCTCTCTTCTCTCTTTTTCTCCTCATATTGAAATCATCCTCGCACGGTTTGCTATTAAGAAGCTCGTAAACGACTTGCATAAAATTGATTCGCTACGCTCGATAGCGAGGTATCTCGCTTCGAAAACCGGACTATGGAATTTCGAGATTCGCTTCACGACGAGGTTGTCAAGAAAGAAGATAATTACGATCGCAGAATAAATTATAACGAAGGCGGAGTAGAGTGGGCGTATCGAGCGATTTCGGCACTTCTTCGGCGCTTTAAAGCCTCATTCCTGTGACTCGAACTGGTTTCGTAATTGTAATGTGACCGACAAGAGTCACTGTTAACCTGTCCGCTTTGATAATGTTGTCTTTGTTAATTTGGTCTCCTGGGATGAATAAACGCGCAGTCGGCCAAGAGGTCAGTTTGAACGTAATTAAACGATTTCTTGATGATGACCTGATAATCATTAAACTTCTTGTTTCTTAAACAATTACCTATTTATTGAAAGAGTAACAAAATTATTGCGGGAGATATTAAAGATAGTTGATGATTTTTAAACTTTTAATATTTTTTATTTATCGTAAAATCCATATTTATATAAATTTTTAATTAATATTAGTAAGAACTTTCATAGTGAAACTTATGAGAAAAAATATCTGATTTCTTATCTATTAAAAATTAATTCGTATGATCTCTTGAATACAAAAAATTCATTTTAACGCCAATGACTCTCGAAAGCTGTCAGACTTTACAATTAGAGAGTTTACCGATTGTTTCCATCATATTTAGCTCAACTTTGATTCCGACAAAGTCATTTCGTCACAAGGATTTATCTCGCTATGTGATTGGATTTTCTTCACGATATACGAGTATTGTGGAATTTCATTTCAACGTATTTGATAATCGTCATTAATCAGACGTCACGATACGTCGGAACAAAGAGCGGAAATGTCGCAGGTGTGTAAATACGCGCGGCAAAGGGAATCCTTTCAGCGGACGAAGACGCTGGCACGCACATTATGTTACGCGTGTAAAACGCAACGGCACGTTCGTGCGTATTGTAGATTTGTGGGTTACACGACGTCCGATCCGAACGCAATTATTCGGCGCGCACGACGAGCCATGCTAATGAATATTGATGCGCCTCGCCAGTACGCTCCACTCGAGGTCAATGCATTAGCATTATTAACACTTCGGGGCATCGAATCGCGCGGTCCGGCACGACGAAAGAGAAAATACGTCCGTGATTCCGTAGCGTTCCTTTTTCTTTGCGTCAAACACGTGGCCGACCCAACTCATTCCTTTTTCACTTTTTACATATTTCTCGGCTGGCTGAAAGTTTATTATTATCAATTTTGAATAATTCTTTTCGAAAGATTAACTTTTATATTCTCGAGCAGAGAAAATTAGAAGAGCGACGACGAATATAATTCCCGAAAGCAGCATTTGGTCTCCCTCGGCAGACTTTTTTCCATTCTAATGAGATCGAGTTGTGCTACAAACCATTGTCGCCGTTGAAAAATGAATACCGGAGTGTGCTGAATCGCTTAGAAACGCTCGGCCATTCTCGCATTTTATCGATCACCTTTAAGCAGTACTTTTAAGCAGCGGAGCTTTTTGTTTTGAGCCCGCAGTTAACTTTTCTGCAGAGACGTCTGTCGGTCGTTAAACGATTAAACGAGGAGAAATGTCCGGTGAGAGCTTTACGGGTTCACTCCAGGAGCTTTATCGACAACTTCAGTTTAAAATAACTTTTCTAGGGTTTTCTTCTTCAAGGACGAGCTCTCTAAAAAAGGTACATTGCAGAATGATTTTATTTCAAGAAGTCACTATACAATTTGCAGTACATATATGTAATTTTGATGCGAAGAAATTCAGTTATTTGTTTTAACTTTCACATATTATTTAACTTTGTTTATACTCATTTGTTTCTATGTTCTCGCGGTTGATTAAAATAACAGAAATTATAATTTTATAATTTTATAATTATAATTTTAGAATGAAGTCTCGCAGAAATAACTGATCGCACAGTCATTTGGGCTTAACGAACCCACGGACTCAAGCTCGATATATTGCAGACATACATCTATATCATATACATTACATATACAATACATACATATTCATGTACACGCTTTTAGGAGTAATAGTGCAATGAATAGTTTAAAAAAAGTAGAAGCAAAATACAGTCTATAATATAAAAGGAAAAAGAATAAATTAAAATCTTTATATATAAAATAAAGAATTTTATTAAGTTGTAGAAATAATTAAAAAAAATTTGATAAATGTATCTGAATGGAATTCATGTAACTCACGTAATTTACGAATTTCATTCATAGTATAATAAAATAGCCGCAGGATACTATAAGTGCTATTTATAGATTGTTCTTTCTATCGATATATCTTCCATCAGCTTAGCTTCTAAGAAAAATGAACTTAAAATGCATTACAATATCGATTTCTCTTTTCGTGCGCTGCAGATTGCCACGATCGTATGCGCGCATTATTGAAATTGAACTTGATCTCTCTATTGAATTCATTGCAAAATGATTCAAGCAAAATTAATAAAAAACACTACTCTATGAAGATGAAATAAAACAGCAGATTACTGTTGACAACAACTAACAATTGTTTCGCGACAAATGCCGATGGATATTCACTGGAAGAAAAATAAATGCGAAATGTCGTGTGAATAAGTCAGACAGCTGGGAACTAGCCGGTGGTAATGGATCGCCTTGACTTGCCCCTGCTATTACTGACAAGGAAATTTGACAGCAGACTGACAGTGCCGCTCCCAAAATGCCCGTCGGATAGTCTAATCGTATTAAATTGTTTTGTAATCTCTGTCTGTTGGCTGCGTACCGTGTTCTGCTGTTTGTCGTGTTCTGATGCTGCAGAAGAATACTTTCAAGTAATTTTATTACTTTTAAAAATAAATTATTCATTTTATTTGGAATATTATAACATTATTTTCTTCTTTTTTTATTTTCTTCTTTCTCTATTGTTTATTAATTTATCATTGAAATATGATTTTGAATGACTGGCTGCACTGTAATTACATAAAAGTTTCTTGAAGTAGTAAAAGAAGACCTTATTAAAAACTTTTTTATCAAATTACTGAGATCAAACGGAATGAACGCAGAAGTTTCGCTTATTTCATTTGCTCGTGCAGATTTTGTTTACGATAAATATGCGTGATAACGTTACACCGACCTATCTCACCTCGAGCTACACGCAGGCTATTATTTAAAAGATCTTAACAAATGGTTAGTCAGGTCGGGCTCCTTATTATCCATGACTCCTTGGAGCGCCATAGGACGCTAATTGCAAACTTTCATTACGAGTCACGCTCGGCTCGACGGACGCAACACTGATCGCGATAGGCTTCCGCGAGATACGAGCGAGACTCGAGATGAGAGAAAGAGAAGAGAAAGGAGCGCCCAGAGCGTGATAGGTAGCGCTACACGCTCATAAATATTAAGATACTATTCTACCTAAGCCGATATAGAAATATTTATTGTGAGTCTGTCGCAGTACACACGTAATGTAATTGTTGTATTAGCCAGAAGTGGTAATGACACTTGCTGGCGCTAAGACGATCGTAAATATAACAGAATCTGAGCAATAATTTCAGATAAAACAGAGAATGATAATTCTCCCTTGTAATGTTACTGCTTAACGTAAACTTAATTTATAACTGCAGTTATTATTACGTTCCGTTACACAAAGATATTCAAGTAGCATAAACACCAACTTCGAAAATAACACTTCATTATTCGCATATCTGAAGCAATAACTTGCTTCAGATATGCGAACAATACAATATCGAATTTCTCTCTCTTGTAATCTCAGATAGTTATGGATATTCATACCATACACGACAAGTACTTGCAATTTCTATATTTCAATAAAATATCTCGATTGCGCATCTTGCGAATCGCAAAAATAATGATGCAAAAATAATGATCACCAAACAACGTCGTTTATCTCAATCTCAACCCTATTTCCAGCCACGGAAGGAAACACATTCGCTTCGTCATCGGTGATCCTACCGCCGCGTCGATAATCATCAATGATCGATCACACGCAGCTCGACGGACGCGCGCACGCATGCACGCATCGATTAGGGGTCGCATTTCGCGCCTGCACGCTCGAGTCGCCGCCGCGTGCGTGGGCGATCCGCCTCGGTGCAACCGCCGATGCACGCGCGATGCACACGACGTGCGACGTGCACGCGTGTGTTCGTGACTCACGGTAGGCATTCTCGCGCGACAAACCGGTAACCAACGCGGCCGTTACTCCGCGAACATCGCGGCCACTTTGTCCCCGACTTGTCTCTCTTTCTCCCGGCCCCGCCTCGCGCCGCTCTTAAACTCGCGTTTACAAGTGTCGGCGGGCGCGAGGATTCACGCCGCCTGTCACGCCGTACGTCCGCGAGCGGAACGGATGGATTTAGGAGAGAAAGAGGGAACTTCCAAGGTCGATGGAGATTGTGCGCGCTTGTGCGTAGCCGTTCGGCTCTTTCACTGCTCCATGATAGATTGCGTAGACTCGTCCAAGACCGAGGGTGAAACCTGGACGTTTCGAGCCCGGGAGCCACGTACCGTTATGCATTTCAGTTTTTTGATATATTTCGCGAAACAAACAAGGATTTATCTGCGATGTATGACGGAGATAAACACGACTGTCGGAAACCGAACGTTTTTGTGAAATAGTGATTCTCGTGGGATGCGTTTCAGTTGCATATATTGAATTAAGTCAGATTCGAAATTTTTCGTCATTTTTTGTCTCGATGATTGTCACAGTCGTTGACATCTATCAGCTCCGTACATAAATTTATTTAAAAGTCGATTATGGTCAGAAATAATAATTCAAATTTGTGATCTCATCAAATTGGAGTAATAAATTATAATACTAGTAGTATTGAAGATAGTAGTAACGGACGGCATTGGTCAGACGTCAATTTCCGCAGCTTCCTTTTTTTGAAAACTCTGAATAGAATATATTATTTCATCGTGATATTCTTTTCTTGCAGATATCGTATTTATTTTTACGTTATATTTCTCACAATCCAATTGACATTAATTAAGCCATTAAGAGATGTTGTTAGCTGAAGAGTTGAACACACAAATTTTTGCTCTTAAATCACTTATCGGTGTCTAAAGATTTTATAAAAATATGATGTGTAGCAAGAAATCCGCTGTTGATTTGTAGAAATATTTTATCATTTATCAGCAATTTCGTCCACCAATTTCTTCCCTCAGCTAATTTGTTAATGTCAGGGTGAATACACACAAAGTTAATTCACACTTTCATAGAATTTCACGAACGCGCCGCCGCTTACACGGCAACGCGTCTGCTAAATTAGCGATATATTCCAAGTATTACTGAATCGTTCCCTCGAACTGAAGGGGTTTAAATACGACTCGAAGACTCGATAAAATTTATCTCGTTTTGCGCAAATATTGCCGTATATGTCTGAAATCCGTGAGTTATAATTGTCGATAAATCGAAGTGGAGACGACGAAATTAATATTTGTTGCTATGCTTTTGTGACACTCTTTACACTCGCGTGTATTACGTGTTTTAGTCTCTATTGCAAATGCGTAAGAACAATAACGCAGTAAATTACGAAACCAAATAATGCATGCGTAATTACTAACGAGTACACAACATTTCATAAAGGCTATTGAAATAATTTTACATAATCACAGGCTATTATGTGTAATTGCTGTACTCTTTGCTTTAACAACTATTCACTACGGTGTATATGGCGCTCGAGAGAAGCCTGAAATTATACCATGAGCTTATAGACAGACTTAACGAAAACGAATTTCTAAGAGGATTGCTAAAATAGATATTTAGTTATGACTTAAAAATAATCATTGAAATTTGTACCATATCGAAATTATAGTATGCGTATCTTTTAATATTTATTAATATTAATTTATTCTCTTAATTTTTATTATTAATATTAATATTTATTATTGATATTTATTAATTAATTATTTATTCTCTTTAATTTAAATTTAGTTTAAAACAAATCATTTGTAATGGGTGGAATAACAATTAACTTGTTCCAGCTTAACTAACAGTCGGATCTTGCTCGAGCCGTCGTCTACTACTAAGATCTCGTACTTTAGCAGTGTCATGGCGACGTAAAATCGCGTACAAAGTTTCTACGACCCCGAGGGAACACCCGGTGATAGTATGCGACAGCCGTTTGTTCCGTCGCGCAGTCGGCACTTAACACCAGGCGGAAGAGAAAGTCACGCCGCGGTATGCGCGCGATCTCCCGCGTTTTTCTACGCTGTTAGATCCTTTCAACTCTACGGTACCTTATCGCATTTACGAATCGAAGGCGGCGGCGCACGGCGGGAGGGAAGCGCTCGTGCAAAGGGAGGAAGACGCGTGGGCGCGCTTAAATCTTGTCCACCTTGCGTCGTCGAAGAAATCGTCAACCGCGCCCTCTTCGAGATTTTACGACTGTCGGGTGTAAGCCGGTATTTTAACGCTAGTAAATCAAGTGGCGGCGCTGTGGACTTTTACGACGGCTAATGATCGACGCCGTGCCGGCATGCATCGGCTCTCGCGCGCATAATTATAAGCGAGATATTTGCATGTATTAGGCCGAGATGCATACAATTAAGTCGTGTACTCTGGTTAAGCGTGGCCTCGTCTGTAACAGTGCGATGGGAATTACCTCTTGTCATTATCGTTTACTTACTGCTATTATGTTACCGGGGATTTCTCGCGTGCATGCATCACGCGATTCGTCGAGAGGAAATGATGTGAGTTACATGTAGGATGTTTTAGAAATTGCATACTCCATCATAATGGTGATCATATTTGTCACTTATAAGCTTAGGTCTATTTCTCCCTAAACGAAGGGATTAATGGGCGCAAAATGTCAGATTATTTAAGTTTCGGCATTAAACGTATTTTCTATTTAAATCTCTTTGATGAAACACACTAATGCATAAAGAGGATATGAAATAGAGAGATATGAGATTATGGCTATCAGATATATTTACAAGCTTTATAAATCCTTTCGCACATGTAGTGGCAGTAAGTAATACCGCGACAGGTGTAGCGGTACATTTTCAAAAAAAATAATTAATTGTCGCGCCTTCCGCCGTAATGATCCGCGGCTAAAGGCGAGAAATTTCATGCCGAGGTACGAGAATCTCTTTGGCTCGTTCGTCCCGCCAATTAAGAAGAGACACGATATCCAAGATCCCGCAAGGTAAAACGAAGCTCGTTTACGCGACGCGCAGCGCGCGGCTTTCCGACGACGCGATTCGTCCACTTTCGTTTTCACCTTTCTCGGCCAGTTATGCTAATTTCATCTTTTCCCTCCTCCTCCTCCTCCTCCTCTTCTCTTTTCCCGACTGTCAACGATAATATTAGATCATTAAATCGGCGTCGTCCACGTGCATCCGGCCGCAAGCTCCCAGCTCTCATAACCGAAGATGAGAAACGTTCGGCGCGGTATATGCAAATATTTCAGGTTTGTATCTACGTCGTGTTAAGTGATTTTTAATAACACACGATACTGAACATAGCCCGGACATTATCGCATAATATCTGATGCGAAAAATTCTCCATACGATTTCCGATGTGTACTTCAAAACGAAAACCTCGCGCAATTAATAAATATCTTATGCTACTTATTTGGAAAGATTTGCAATGCAACTACGATATTATTTATACATTATTGAAATAATTTCTAACGATAGTTCCCACGCACTTCTCTATGTACATTTGTGTTAAGAATTAGAAATATTAGAGAAACTAAAATTCAAAATTAAAAAGATAATTTTTTATTAAATTAATTTAATTTAGTTAATAATGCATTTTATTCGTTCAGTAAAAAAATCGGATTAAATTATATGTTTTCTACTTTTATATTCTTACTTTATAGCTTTCAAAGCATGTACGAATAGGAATAACATAAAAATAGATAATGTATCGAATATTTTTTTAAAATAGCGTAACGTGACGGTACGCGCTTTTGATTGGTCCAGCTATCACGTCCTCGCCGTGATCTCGGCGACCTTGAAACTGTGGCTACCACAACATCGGCGAATAACCTCAACTGGCCTCATCCCTTCGTCCTTCCTCATCCCCCCTTGTTCGTCCGCCAATCTCATCCTACGTTGGGTCTTAAGCATCTTTCACACTGAAAATTTTTATTAAAAATTTTGACATAATAAAAGGCAAAATATTTCTTGACATATAACGTACGTAGGAAAATTATTAAAATTTGTCGCTATTCAACACAATTATAATGAGCTAATATGTATAATAATGTCAAAGCCGCATAGACATTCGATAAATCGGTAAAAGCGTCTTTGTGACTGGTACTCCAACAATTCGTTGGCTGTCAAGTGCAATTGAAAGCTGTCTTCTGGTCCTCTCGATACATCGCATATATATTCAAGACACTCCAACATGCTGAATCAAAGTGCTCTCGCACTGATGAGAGTTTTGGAACGACGATAAAAAGCCAGAGTGCCTTGAAGTATGGCATACGTTTCATAATTTACATAGTGATCGAATAGCGTTAATATACAAGACATTCTGTGTTTTCAAGTTTTCCTATTAAGTGTTGATTTAGTACCTTTGCTTTTGCACATCAAAAAACACACTTTTTTTGCGTAAATATTGGATTTTGCGGTCGATGTCGATGATCAGAATCAACCTACAGGTTTCTTTTTTTAGAGTTGTCGTGCAAAACCCTTTCTTTTCATCGCCAATGAATTTGCGAAAATTAATTAAAGGTAAAGGTACTGAATTAATTCGCATACCTAACATTTTTATTTTATTACCAGCTGATTATTAAATTATAATATATATATTTTAAATATTATTTTATTGCATCTTGGGATACAAGTAGTCCGTGAATCAAACCGTCGTTACATTCTAATGCGAGTATCGTTCTATTATTTCGCACTCTGACTTCGCAGACTAATTTCGTGTCGGTTTAATCGAAAACGAATTATACAAGAGCATACGCGACGCAGAGCACAGTTGAATGATAGAGAAAGGTCATAATATCTTGCCTAAAGTGGGTTGATTGATAATCGATTATATGTAAATCATTCAAACGTATTCTCAGATTCCAGACTTCTTAGAAATCAAAATGAAGCCCCATATATATTCGTCGCGCAACTCACGCGCGCGCGCGTATATATGGGTCAGTGAGGCGATCAGCATCAGCGTAAACCCCCCCTTATCGATCGACGGCTTATCGAGAGTAAACACGGAAAGACTTCGTAGTACTACGAAGATAAGGGACCGCCTACATTGTCGGGCGTCCATTCATTCCGTATCAATGCTTGTTTTAATTAGTGGCTTTGACTGTCGATTAAAGAGAGACGGAGTTCATCATTTGCCTTTGGGTCGACCGGATGTTGTAGAATCGTTATTTTGCAATCGTTGTTTTACGGCGTCCTATGCAGGGCTCGTAAAGCTAGTTCTGAATCGAGTTATAATCCTTGTAGAATGCTTGAAGTCATTGCGGAAGGCACAAAGAGACTGTAAGATTTTATAAGATTTGATATATTTTCTTCTTGTTTTTCTTCTTGAAAATAATTTCGTGAGATTTCTAGAGCATCTTCCATGTAACTTCAAGTAAAAAAAAAAAAAACAGAGAAACTCTTGTAACGTTGTCAAGTTAAAGAAAGTACGTAGCCACCTTTCTATTTAATAAAACTCATGTCCCTAGTTATGAAGAAGTTTGAAAGAGCAAGGTATCGCGGAATTTTGAGAGGAAATTTCATGAAAACTTGTTGCTGTTTTCACTCTACAGAACTTTTGATACATTTCGTATATTCTTCTGAGAATAGAGTTTTGTAGGACTTCCTTTCTTTATGCGCGTCTCGGGACGAGTTCATTGAATTTCTAACACATCCATTTCCTGCGCATAATACGCGTTATTTTCAAGGAATGTCAGAATTTACTCCTTAATATCTTACGCAAACATTGTCATCAGTGACTATCTGAAGTATTTATGCTAAGGGAAACCAGCCGTCATTTGTTCACGCGTATTTGTATAACACGTACGGGGGGGAGAAAGCCATTCGCTCGCTGAAAAATATTCTGGTAGCGATGGCAGTAACTGGAAGTAATAATTTCTACGGCTACTTCGCGACATTCCGGTTTTTTCTTCTCCTCTTCGTACGCTGGTGCGCTCTGGAGTGGCCGGCCGGACGACATCGTAGGGGAAGGAATGCAAACATACGATGGAACTGTGTGCGCATTGCTTATATGTCCACGTGGGTGGTTGGTTAAAGTGGGTGGCTGCTTGACTGGCCAGGCCAATCGGTGGGAGAGTGCCGTTTCAAGTGTCCACTACGCCTGACTCCACAAGCTGTAACTTCTAGTTTACCTTTCCGTCGACCTTCGAGACATCGAGTTGAACAGACATCTCCCGCGATCAGAGAAAAACACCATGATATTATAATAAGAATTTAGGATTAATTGTGATAAATAATTGCACATTTGACGAAATATTGTATATCAGAGAAATTTCAAATATCTGCTATTTAGCAATATTGAAGTTGATAATCTTGCTAGTTTGAAGAATTTAATAGCTAGAAATATTTATATACTTTTGACTTAAAGACTACACATTTCGTTAGACCGTCAGTGTAAAATATAAAATAGCTTACGGTAACTCCGCATAATATAATGCGACATGACGATTATTTGCCGAACGATTGCGTGACACCGTTGTTGTATCACACTTCTGATACGCGAGCAACTCAACGGAGCCATTAAAACTTGAGCCGTAATAACACTCAACTTCACACGCACCTTTTGCCCCATGTGACGGCGATAACATTCGTGAAAACGCTGTTGCTTGACTTTATGATGCGCGATACAGCGACTAACAACTGAGACAATACGCTGGGGAAGATATCGCGATTTGCAAAGACCTCGCAGGAACGATGGCCGTGCTTGTTTTCGACTCAAAGCTCCAGATTTTACATAACATACTGTCAGACAGCACGATTATTTGAAAAATATAGTACAGATATCTAATATTTAATATCTTATAATATCTTATAATCTTTATTTTTGTTTCACCGTAAAAAATCGGAATATATAAGATTAAAACATACACGGAAAGAACAGTTTTACTGAAAGATCTGAAATTGTAGCTGGATACAGATCAGAAAATTAATTTTGTTGAACTATCAAAATAATTATATATGACGCTCAAATTGTTAGAATATCAAAATATTTTGCAGCATTGCTCATTATTTTTAAGGTTTCAACAAAATTATTTTTAGAATTATATCCAGCAAAATTTTAGATCTTCCAGCAAATCATTCTCTTCGTGTATAAGACTGAAAAATTAGAAAAAGTAGTTTTTAAATCTTCTGTAAATTAATTCTTATGTAAATTAAGTCTACAAGTCTACGTTTCGGTTTGTTGGTCAATTGTTCTCTGTGAAATGTGTTTCAATCGAGGTCGAAATAGATAACGTTAGTGTGCGCTTGAACAAAATTCTCAATTAATTAAAACGTCCGTCTAGCGCGCGAACTAAGAGCATTTGGAATGACGCAACTCAAACGCAATCAACACTTACCGCGGCCTCGCCTCGCGACGTGCATCTTAATTACTTTCGCAAATACATGCCGCTAGGCCGGGAGACAAATTGCATTCCTCGGCGGGACCAATCGGCGTGCAATTATACGATGTCTCATAACTCAGATCTTCTTCCTTCTCGTGACTCCATTGTCCGCCGTCCTTGCATGACCGACACGTTGTCGTCGATGAAGGGGACAAATCCCCCTCGAATCTTTCCCATTTGCACGCGAAGAAACGAGCGCACGTGCAGATTTCGCTTCGTGCAAACGACCTCGCGTTACCGGTTGCGTAGGATGCGCGGTGCTCCTTTTCCGCGTAGGGATATCCTGCAAAGTTTTTGTACGTACGCGGAACGGCGTGGGCGTCGTGCCCACGTTCTCCAATGTTCTCTCCGCCGTTCTCCAGAGTTCTCCGACGCTCTCCGGCGCTCTTCAGCTCGCTCTCCGCTGACAGATCGTTGAAATCTTGACGGAAATCTCGGTTGTTTTAAGTCCTCGCACTACGGTTTTCTCCTCGCTTCATTTTTGCGTACCGTGATATCTACGAAAGTGCTGCATGTAAAATAAGCGTGTTGAAGACAGTCCTGTTTAATCTTTTATGTTTCATCTGACGTATCCCATTAGCATACGCACGATACATGTTATCTTTATTAATTATACTTTGGCATCATAGAGTCGGGCTTGTAGCATTACTCACGTCATGTACCTTGGTTCAAACTTCAATGTGACTAATTACAGACGACAAAGTGCAATTCGACTTATTTGTTTAATTCGATTTTTATGTCTTTGACTCATTGTCGAATAGATATCATCGCTCGAAGAAATCAATTGAAGCAGATAAGGCTCGATATCGAGTCATGCTAATCATGTTTTCATGTTATCAAAATTCTGTTTTTCTTATCAGATAATTTGGCGATTTTCTTTCGTTGCCATTATAAGTGAAACTCCAATGAGGTGCAATAGGTCGCGAGCAGGAAACTCCATTTGCTGTAATAGACTCATTGTTCAGTCGCGCACGTGATACTCATACATATAAAGCCGGTGCGCGAGATTAGCCGCGTCGATAAACGGATTAATCAAACACCGAATTAGGACGGACTGCACGCTCCAACTCTAATTAACTCGAATCGTTTAAGATTGCGATCACGCGGAATCACCTGCAACGCCTAATACTTCTTCGACCATTATCTGCGCGGATATCACCGTTGTCACTTTAACGTGCGACGAATCACACGTCCGCTTCGTTACATAAGCATGCCAGCATATACATATTGCGTCGCAACACAAACATCAACGTCGCGACCTCGCGACCTCGTAAACTCCAGCAATACTCCGAAATCACGTATCAATCCATATGTTTCCATATATTTGTAGAAATCTTTGATTTTTTAATATTTGCAAATTTTTAAAAACATCTCAAAATTATACTAATAAAAAAATATATGGAAAAATTGCAACTGCATATTATAAATATTATAAATGTTAATTTTACCGAAAAAATATGCTTCCATAATTTGTTTCAAAATTATGTCAAAATGTTACATTTTTTAATATTTTTACTTTATATTTTATAATGTTTACTTTCTGACTATTCATCTTGTGTTGTCTTTTGCACCATAGCGAATAAAGACAGCATTGATCCGGATACAAAAATAGATTGTATCTGATCAGATTATTTCTGACCACAGATATCATCGGTTTCAAGTTCACAGTAATTTTGTCGGCTTTATAAACTTAAAAGATACTGAAATAATGATACTTTTAATAGTAAATGAGGAAACGTTTTTGCTGTCATCGCTGTTATAATTTATCTCGGTACAGCTGCACCGAATGTTCTTATTGAATACACAAACGCGTAACCTTCGCCATCGCTGCAGCAAATTCACCGATACGTTTGTGATGGTCTATGATCTCGTGACCTAGAATTAAATAAATATTATGTATGTGATACATGGATAATAATTATTATCGTAATAATAATCTTGATAACAGCGGATAATATAGAAGCTCTAAGCTTATGTTAAAATAAATTGCTGCAATAAGTCTATCAGACTTTTCAAGCTACTTTTGTGACTATTGTTCGAAATTTTTTGTTTATATATATATATATATATATATATATATATATATATATATATATATATATATCTCATTACACAACTTTTTACCAAATAAAAATATAATAGTAAATTGGTATCGTGATTATTTTTCCATGTAACAAAAATTTGTTAAATTTTTTAAAGATTCATTATTTAATTGACCACATGCCAGTTTGCTTGCGTGTCCACGGTCGACTCGCCAGAGGAAAATTAATCGAATATGATCTATAGCTATCATGCCGGATGTGTTCAGTGAATCATGCGACAGCAGCCACAGTGAGCATTATTTATAGAACTACCTAGTTGTTTTCGAACAAAACTAGATCTATGTAAATGTAACGAGAAGAAAGTCTTTTCTTTCTTTTTCCCTTTTTTCATAAACACAATTTCAAAACAATTCAGTTTTACATTCGATTTCGATCAAATATTATATCGGTATTGAATTTATTTCGTTCGTCAAAACATACATGTCCATCTGTCTCCGAGATAAATTTACATCAGCCGATTGCATCCGATCGATCACTCCGTTCGCATGGGTCGCGAATAACGTAGAACGTCCGAGATTGGAAAAGAGTTCAATTCTCCGCTTCCCGATATCACTGTTGCGTGGCAGCTTTTTACTTCCAACTGAACAGAAAATAGGAAAAACCTTCTCAATCCTTCATATCCCTGCATATCCATGAGTATTGGTTACGCAAGCGGGGGTAGAGCCGTTGCAGTCGTGGCAGAAATCCCCTTTGCGGTTTCTGCCATCGGTCCCCACTCTCTCAGGCGAGCGGTTTTACGACGTCGGTACGACACGGCGAAGACGAAGAGCACGAGGTGCTCACGGCGAACGGCACATGCGACGCACGTCTCCTGGTGACTCGTGAGCGTGGAATCGTGAGTGCCGCTTCTCGTCGTGTGCGCACAACAGCGGCCAGTCGGCGTACGTGCACACGTGTGAGCGCACGTACGCCAAGCGCTCGTGAGAAATACAGATAGGGAGATACAGACACCGAAAGGATTAAGGGATCTGTTATCGCGGGATATCGCGAGACCTAGTAATTGCGGCAAAGTGGAGCGATCTTTTTTATCTCATACGAAATTCGTATTCGCATGAAACTGCGCTTCGTTTCTTGATTAATTTTTCTAAATCAAGTTGAATTATCTCAATGTTGAATTAATATTTTACTTATGTGGAATTAGTGTTTGTGGATGAATGTGTGAAATTAGATGATTCAAAGTGTTATTATGCGCAGAGTTTGCATTGATGCATACGCGAGAGTGAATTGCGCTGCAAGTAAAAAGTTTCTTTTAAAGCTATGTGGAATTGGCGGGATGTGGCTTTTGGAGTATTTAGAGAGTTTTTATATTCGTTTTTTATAGTTAATTTTAATCCGTAAAATTCAGATCAATATGCGCATCTGTATTTTCAGGAAGTTTACATCAATTAAATAAAAAGAAAATAGATATCAGATAAAAATATCTCGATAATTATTATTAAAATTTTATCTGTTTAATGAATTCTATATCATTTTACATTAATAATGTTTGCGAATCAGAAACAGTCAGTAGCGACTAAAACGCGCAACATCTCAAACAACTTTTTTTAATACCGGATTTATTCTAAGTAAAATCAATTTGATGCAATTCACTGCATTCCTAAAATGAATAAAAGATTTGAAAAGAACAGAGTTTATTGATGATAAAGGGATTTCAATAGTTATTTTCATTCGATAATTGACTATTTGCCTTGCATATCGATTTGGGCCGAATAATATATTATATCATATATCACATATCATTGTCGGATATAAAATTTATAAGCTTAAAAATGCATATTAACAAGTTTCTTACAACTGTTATTATCGAGTTATGCTCGTTCAAATGTCTCCGATGAATCGCATATCGATTTCTTATATTATAACAAAAACACCATATATATATATATATATATATATATATATGTCGCCCGATTGCACGTTGTTATGACGCAAAGTGCAAAGGGCGATATAATTATGTAAATATTTGTACGGCTGTTACGAGATAAGTTGTGGTCGAAACTGGCAGAATCAAAAAGAGAACGTAATCCGATTATATCCGGCTGGTTATCGCCCGACAGAATTATGCATTCAGCCATACTTCGATGCTGATGCGTAACAGACGTGTGGGCGGTGACGATCTTGAATTACTGTTGAGAGACGTTATTATCCTACGAGGAAGTTATTGGTCCATGAAACCTGCGTCCCGCTTCAAAGTTTAATTATAGACGGGCAGGGACGGAGACTTTTGACTTTTCTGGGCGCAGAGTACCTTATATAAGTGGGAGTGGGGGTGATTTCAGTAACACAAATATTTTATCTCTTTTAGCGTGCAGCGTGGGCACTCTCTAATCAAATACTGTTTATTTGTAAAATCACTCAAAATTTCTTAAAATTTGTCAAAAATTTGTTTTTTTTTTAATATCTCGAATTCTGGGTGTGAAATTTCACACCTAGGAAACTCTAGTGAAAAGCTCCATACTGTTCATAAGAAAATCTCCGTCCTTGTAATCAAGAATGAAATTCAATCTCGTTATTTAAAATGCTAATTTCTTTTTTTCTAAATTTATAATATTTGATATATCAAAACTTCGAATCTAGAAAATTAACAATGAATATATTATCATAAGCCAATAGATTTCTAGTTGAAAATAACGTTTTAGCATCATTTTACAAGAAATGAATAATATCCTCATTATAACTAAAAAAAACTTATATAATAAAATTAAATTAATTTTTTTTCTCTCTCTCTCTCTTTAATTTATTTAATTACGATAAGATTAAACACACTTAATTTTTTCAAGAGAATTTTATGAGATTGAATTTGTCAATTTTAAATTTCTGCGAAATGTATCAAGGACTTTGCCATGATAGTATCTCACGTAAAAGGAAAGTATAGAGGCTTCTTTATTCAAGCCTACTTTATGCGTGATGATTCTCACGTGTTTCAGCGACACGTAACAAGTTAGTAGCAATGAGTAGCGTGAGAGCAATGATTGTTTGCTTATCTTACGTCATAAACAGTACTATCTGCTACTGCATAATATAGACAATAACGATGCAATTCTGATTACAAAATGTTTCCCATTGCATAATTATTGAAAAATTACATACTTCAAATTTGGGAAAATATTTTGTGCGAAATATTTCACCATACACTATGCTCGTTTGACCTTTCCGGGCCACTAGAATCATCAATTGACCTTTTCGTTACTAATGTCCCAATGAAACGTAATACTGCTGGGACAATAACGACCCATATATCATTCTATTTCCACCGCAATGTATCGCATGTGTATTGCAAATTATAAGCATAGCCGATTCTGTAATTTTTACACAATAACAAATTGGTATCACACATTAATTCGCAAAACATTTTTTCAAAGTAAAAAAAGTTGAATAATATCCTCATTATAACTAAAAAAAACTTATATAATAAAATTAAATTAATTTTTCCTCTCTCTCTCTCTCTCTCTCTCTCTCTCTTTAATTACGATAAGATTAAACACATTTAATTTTCTCAAGAGAATTTTATGAGATTGAATTTGTCAATTTTAAATTTTCGCGAAATATAGAAATCTGAAAACGTGATAAATCGACATTTAAACATTTTGTTCATCGTCGAGAATGCAGTCCATTCTATTCTGTTTTCTGATTAATATGAATATCTCCATGAAATGCATAATTTGGCGTCAAAACAATAATTTTACCACACCGTTGTGTTTCAGCGAGATATTGGCGATAATCTCGTAGCGTTAAACCGCTGTAGCACTTTGTCCCATCGCGTCGTGTCCCGCGATAGAATCGACACCCTCATTTAAACAACACGACAACACGATATTTCGTTCTCCCGTGAACTGTCATGTCCCGGGCCGTCACCGTCATACCGTCGCAACGACGGAAATTCTACAGTTTATTGTTAGCTCCGATAAACGCCGCGCGTACGTACGTATCTGCTCTGTAAAAGCACGCCGTGAGAAACGGTACCCGAGGTGCAGTATCCTTCGGCCGATGTGTTCGCGAAACGTGCGCGGCACGATCGCTTAAAGTGGAGACTTCGTAGCACGAGCACGAAGCGAAGCGGACATGTAACCTGAATTTCTTTCGCGAACAAACGGCGACAGCAGGAACAGCCGCGCGCATAGCTGAGCTCGGAGTTGATGTGGACGTTGAGGTTTTGCTCGTAGCTCGTAATTCCCTACCAGGGCTCATTTGCTCGGGAAATGGAAGATCTCCGTTCGCAATTTTCGGTCTAACAAAGAGTGATACACCGGGTTTATCTCCGTTAGCCTGTCATAAAGAGCGCTCGCTTTACTTCTAACTCTAAACTTATTCTTTCATTATTGTTTGTGATATTCTTCAAGTAAAAGTTTAGAAATAAATGTTTGGAAAATGAATGCTTTTGTCTCTAGAGCAATTTTCTCTCGTCTTTAATTCTGAAATAAAAAAAAATACCCACACATGAGAGAATTTACTGATCATTGTTTAAGTTCGTACAACTTCAATTGCGTTAATGAATGCTTCGACTTTTTTATCAATATCCATTTTGTTATTGAACGACAATTAATCTTTTTTAATATCTTTACGCAAAACATTTCCGTTTCTATTTCGTTTCTCCAATGTTACGTAGAAATAAAATTTTGTACACAGTTATTTGCATTTCACCGGTGCGCGCAGTCGAGAATATCCGGGATTACGATGCATTCGGTCAGTGAAAAAAAAAAGGGGGAGCGTTCCTCCGTTAAATCGGGGCTGCGCAAATGTCGAGGTTTCGCTGCCGGTATAATCTCGATCTTGCGCGCCAGGTCGTTTATCCTCCCCGAAGCGATGCTGCGGAGGAGAGAAGTCGTTCGGCTTCGCTCTCCCTCTATCACGTCCGTATGTACTTTAAACCGCACTGTCGTCGGTTCGAAAGCTGACAACAAGAAAATCCTTGCTCTCTCTCTCTCTCTTTCTTTCTTTTTTTCTTTCTGTGTTTCTTGTCATGTTAAAGGTAACTCCGAACAACACTTTTTACGCTCGCTTTCCTCAATTATCTAACGAACCGAGACCGGTGACAGATAAATGCAGAGGTCGTGTCATCTCCGAAAGATCTTCGCGCTAGTGACGGCAACGAGTCTCAGATATTAGCCAGATAAGTCACTTGAATAGCTTCGCGGGAGGTGTTTACGTCGGAGTAAACATATCGTTGATTATTACAGCCGCTCGCGCGAGGGATGCCAACCGGGGCGAAAAGTCAGGAAAGATTATCTCACCGCGGTGCCCGCGAAAGGCTAGAAATGACATCTTTCCGAGTGCATCGGGCGTGCAGCGTCATTTACGCGCCACGAAAGATAGGCGGATAGTCGGTTTAATGCGCCGAGCGATAATCCTTCCAGTCATTCGGTCTGACGTTAAGACCGGAGCTTCGCGCGCGGCGGATAAAGAGATTTAGACGAAATTATGGAACATAATTACCGTTACGAACGCGAGCAGAAGATATCGCGAATTTTCACGGGAGGCGGTGACTTTTACTACTATTATTATTATTATTATCGCCAGCGTAATTCATAACTTGCGTTTGTCTACGCGATAGTGCATGGAGTCGGAGAACATTTGTCAGCTGCCTCCGACGAGCTGGGTAGTGGGACTGCTGGGAACTCGCGGTCGATTAAACATTTTCGAATTAACATTAACCCGCGAGATTAATGGCACGCGGAAATCCTCGCGGCACGCTGAAAAGAAACCGAGAGATCGTAATCGACCAGATCGAGGGACCGTATGTCGTGAGAACATCGTCGTGGCCGTTCTCCGTCGTTGTCACCGAGAAACCGTACACATTTTATGCACTCGATACATCGATATCCTTGCAACAGTTAGAAATCCAGTACGCGCTCGAAACGCGATACACCGCGAACGGAAGGGCTGATCAGAAAAACCAATAAGCCCTTGATCGTTCGATGTGGACGTTGAAACGAGTTAGGTTTCAAGGACAAGAATTCGAACACGAAAATGGAATTTCCCACGGATTAAGTGCTCGAATCTATAAAACAATTTATGGTCCGTGGCGAAAGTACTTTTTTGTTTAAACTTTTGCTAAACTCTTGTTTTTCTCAGTAGTTCAAATGTTATAGATTTAAAGGCAATAGTTTCGGAAAAAGGAAGTATAAGTGAACGATGAACATTGTGCACCAAAATTATGTAATGCAATTTTTTGACGTGACTTATTTTTTTAAATTAAATTTAGCACGATAAATAAACTATTATCAATTAATACTTGATACTAATCTTTCTGTTGAATAAAAAGTTTTTTTTATTTCTGGAAGAATCGATATAAAGTATTTTCCTTTATTCAAGGATCCCTCTTATCTCGAAAGGGAGAAATACGTCAATGCGTTGCGAGCGAAACACGCGAGACGAATTGATGTCGTTTTCAAAGTTCTTGAAAGGATTCAGCAGTTTATCGACGAAGTCACGCGAATTCGAGGCGTGGATTTGTACGTCGAAGTCAGGACGGGAGGGGAATATTACTACGGGTTTGCCGAATGGGCCAATAAATCTTCAGACTTAATATTATCGACACAAAAAGAGTGCTGCCAACTTTCGAATGTATTATCGGCGATCAGTAATTATCGAGATATTTATTATGCATGAGTATTTATAATTAAAGATATTTATTTCATTAATATTATTGTATATGATATAAATTGTATATGAATTATATTACGTATAAGAATCGTAATATTACGTAATATGAATTATTTATAATTAATTATTATAATTATTTATTTTATATATATTTTTTACCGAACAAATTCTCTCTCAATTTGTTGAATGCTGGGTAAATATTATACAATATTCTTCAATTAGATTCATAAATAGATTTATAAATTGACAATAATAATGTGTTAATAACAGTGATATTAAAATATTAAATGCAATATGTAACTGTATAATTTTATAGTCAACGTATGAATAATTATTTTGATAAAAAACGGAACGTCGATGGAAACTCCAATGAAAAACCAATGAAAACAGATGCGATGTGTCATGTGTCAGTGCAATTTCGTATGAACTGCTCCGGACACACGTTCCAGTCGAATGGAGACTGAGCAGCGGCGATGAATGATGGACCGACGTGACCGGTTGGTGCAACGACGGCATCCCCGACGATGAAGAGTGCAGAACCGGCCGCGCGTCGTCGTGGCCATTATCGCGCGACCTTCTCTCGCACTTTGCTGCGCGTCATCGACTATTTATGTGTCTAAGAAAGAGCTTTCGAGAACACCCGCAGAAACAAGAGAGGGAAACGGGGCTCGGCTCGTGACATTTGAAGGAGCGAAGAGAAACAGGATTCTCCTCGTCCTCCTCTGCGATCGTTCTTCTTATTCGGTTTCTTCCGCGCAGCGTCGAGATAAAGAGACGTCGGGGAAGTTCGACGTGAGGAATGCCCGCGGGATGAAGGCCAAGATACCACGGAAAGAACTGGACGACCTCTTCGACGAGGTACGCGGTGAGATCGCTCGATAGGAGATGCGCCGCGGCATCGGATCCGAAGGGACTTCAATTCGGCGCGCGGAATCGCTTCCTCCTCGACGCGCCCCGCGATTTTTGCGATCGCGCGATTAGCCCTCGCGGCATCGTCGCTCGAGGACAGAGGAGGCCGATTGGCATGCCAACACTTCGTCGGCACGTCAAGCGTGTTTAATTTTAATGACGCGGGAATAACGAACGCGTCATGACGTGGCTCTTAAGGGAATGAAGAAGAGAGAGTACCAGCTTCTCTTCTTGAATATAATAAATGTTTCATACTTTCTCGTCCATATTTTTTAACTTTCTTTTTTAATTGATATTATTCATTGAAATTATTTTAATTAAATGGTATTCCATTAATACGTGATTCATTAAAATACAATACATGGGTTGTAAAAATCTTAGAAATCTACTAATTTACGGAGTAATAGAAAACAGATTAAAACTTTTTTATTGACTAAATATAAACAAATTGTTTACAATTAATTTTACAATTAAAGAAGAATTTTTGCAATTATCTTTATCTGAGAGATACGTAGAATATTAATCTCTAATTGTAAATTATTAAATTATTAAAGGAAAATTGAGGTATAGCATTAGGATGTAAAATACACCCCACGCGAGTAATCACATTTAAAAACATTATTTGCGAGTAAAGTTAAAAGTTACCGATGCTAACTGAGACATCGACAAGTTTAGGAATGATAATATTTTTTCTGGATAATGCAAAAAATGCCATGAGGTATGAAATACGACAGCGAGATCTCACTTGTCAGCACGCTTCGAATAACAGCGAAATTCTAAGAACTTCCCGATACACCCGCAAAATCTCAACTAGAGAAGCGGCGTGTCGTCTTGGTTGTCGGATAACCATGCTCGACGTACACCGCCGCAAAATTCTCGCGCGCTCGCTTTCACGCTCTGATGGATACTTGATCCTGAAAAATTTCGCAAAGCGTTCAATTCGCGAGAGGACGACGTCGCACGCAAACGAGATGACGTCGCTGCTCCGCGTCGTAATTCTTCCGCTAATGACATGGAACAAAAAGCGGAACTGCTCTGAAATAGTATTACAGTCGCGATGCAATCAATTTCTAACCGCGTGCTCGAGTCGACCGCGCGTGTTCGCGTGAGGATTACATGATAGATAACAGTTGATCTTCTCGAGCGATCGCGATAGGCAATTTAACAGAGTGTAGGGAGAAAGGGCAATCCGTAATAATAAAAGATTCCTAATAATGAAAGATCTTTTTCTGGGAATAAATGATGCATAAGAGTTATACTTATGATAATTATAATTATTATTATAAATAAGATTTTTATAAATAAGATTTTAGGCTTAACTTTTAAAAATAATCATAATGTTTGTCCAAATCTGATAAATACCTTAACGAAATAATTTTATCAAATTGAAATCCATCGCAGGAGAGAGATTTATCAAATTTTAATTATGTTCATAAATTATATTGATATACTGCTTCTTGTATTGGATAACTTTCTTGTATTATAAACTGTTTGTTAGCAATAGCATCAAATTAAAAAAACAATCAAAAAGATTTAGAGTAGCATAGTAAGGCGGGTTCTAAATTATGATGTGTTAGTGAGTGGTGGGGGTGTACGTGTGAGTGACGTCACACGCGGAGAGGGGGTATGACGTCACGGGGCCTGACGTCACTCACACGTACACCCCCACCACTCACTAACACATCATAATTTAGAACCCGCCTTACTATGCTACTATTTAGCTAATGAGAATTAGCGCTAGGTAGTGCGTATAAATAAAACTTACAGTTATATTCAATAATTCAATATAATTTTAATAGACAAGAAATGTTTTGACTAACTTTTTAGTCATCTTCAACCTTTACAATGTTGTTGGATGGCACACAAAAAAGTTTGAGGAATCATTTTCTCCAAGTAGAGTCAGGTCCTCGAATCGTTCAAACCGGAAGTAAATCATCTATGCTGAATCATAATTAGATCCGGTATTAGATAAGGCAGGATAGTCAGGGACATCTTTAAATTGACACAATATATAGTTGAAACCAAGATTAACTGAACAATGTATCGTCAAAAAGAACAAAAAGAAAAAAACAACTTATCTTATGATAATGTAAGAAAAATTTCTTTCCACGTCCAGAATCTCTATATTTTTCCAATCAAAATCATGACCAAAATGCAACATATGTTCCATGATTACAGAGTGGGTAGATGTATTTCTACGGATATGATTTTTATGTTCAGAAATTCTCCTTTGTAATTGTCTACACATCAAATTAAAAATTATTTTGTTGATGATTTTTTTCATATTTTTTATTCATTATTATTCATATTATTATTTTTATATTATACACAAAGGGCAACACTTCCATTTAAATTATAATTAATTGAAGTTTTAAATTACAGACGGAAAAAATTCCACTGGTATATTATCTGTGAATCTAAATGATTCTACAATATAAACAGTTAAGTTTTCGCTACGTCACCGTACGGACTATACGATTCATTAAGAACAACAGCGTCGGAAGGGAGTTTTGTTTCGCAACATTGCGTTTTATTCTCTATAAATCGTGATTTAACTGAAGCGCTATTTAAAACCGCACCTTTGTTTACGATGAAAACGATCGCGCCCCGCACGCGTTCCGCTGTACCGTATCCGGTAGTCGACCTCCGCGTAGATCGCTCGGATCGCCACGTGAATGCCACGGACGTATCTGACGATCTCGATCGTGCTGGATCACTCTCATGAAAGACGGAGGCTAAATCATAGCGATCCGTTAGTCTCGATCCAAGGCTTGCATGTTATGTGAGCTCATACGATCGGCGTGGCACGCACACAAAAGCGTCTTCATTCGATCTCGTGTACATCAAGATTCACGTACGTCGAGATTCTGCCTGGAACACATATCGGGTGAAAAATAAATTTCCTTGTGTCGATTTTTATTATTTTCCACATAAATTTTATGTAGAGAAAGTTATAAATTCTTTCTTCTCATCTTTTTTCCTACATACAAGGTGCTAATACATTCGTAACAGAAATTTTCTTTTTCAAATTTGCTTTATTCACATTCTCAATTTTCAGCATATCGTGTATGTTAGTTTTATATAGAATTAAAGTTAAAAAATGAATAATATATAATTAAGTAAAACATATGTAAATGTATATTATATTTATATGTGCTATAAATTATTATGGTATTATAATATCATTTACTGTACACGTTACGTAATATTAGTATATATTGTAAAAAAACTTCATCAATAACATTATTGTTAAAAATTAAAAAAATTACGTTTTCAAAAAATCCAAAGACAAAATTTCTATGCCATTGTACACGTGATTGTACAAATACCAATTGTTTTGCCAATTCATTCCGCGAGTGTCATTTTGACGAGCACGTGCACGCGGCCGTAGATTTAATAGCGCGCGGTAAGAGGAGCTCCCGAAAAATGGCATCCTTTAATCGGGGCATGCAATCTGCGGGAGATTACACGACGCGACGTGAGATATTATTATATACAATGCGGCCGCGATTGTGAGAGGAATGCCGTAGCGGATGTAAATTAGCCTCATTCCTCGCGAAATTAATTCCGAGACCGTGGCAATCGGGCGCGCCGATTTGACATGGGTGAAAAATTTTAGATTGACTCGCCGCAATTCGTCGACACATACTCGCGCTCGCGAACGGGTCTCGGGGTCTTAAAAAGACAGTGTCGATTGGCAGGCCACGATTCGGAACACGCTTACTCGAGAGAGATTCCGCTTATACGGCCCCTATTATACTCCCCCGACGCTAATTATTATAATTGCTATTACAGTGAGGTGTTGCATAAGCGCAATTATCGCATCCGCGTACTGTTCTTGAAGGATTGCACACGCGCACGCAATCTTTCGTAGTTCGGCCGTGGGGTCTACGAACCTCTGCACCAGGTAGCCGTCATCTCGTCATCTTGACAGCCGCTATAGAATTATTAATTGCGGTGGCTTACACGTATAGTAAGCGACATGCATGACTGACACACACATGTTTTCTCATATAAGTATATTAAGTTACGTAAATTAATCGATACCGCGATACATATAACGTTTTAATAAAAAAAATATTGTCATACATATACGTGATATAGAAAATAGAAAAATAAGTTGTGTCTATTTTTTTTAGCCATTTTTTAGCCATTTTATTTTCTTAATTAGATTTCAATTCATTTGCTCGATTTCCTCCATTTATTATTTTTAACTTGATGCAAATAGCTTTGATACCATTACGAAGTGATATGAAACTAGATAGCTAACTTTCAGATTAATGTAAAATTTAACAGGGAATGTGACCTTATTTACGGTAATCGTGTAGGCTGAATCGCCTATTCTAATTAGACTTATCGGATCGACGGAGCGGAGCGATCGGTCTCGGTACAATTGTCTAGAGGCAAATATTCGAGACTAATCGAACTGTGTCATCTGATGAAATGACGTGTATGCGGGCGATCTAGTTCTTCAAGGATTCAAGTGTTCAGCAGCGCGCTACAGAAACGGCATACGCATATTAATTGCACGTTATGCACAAGGAAATCATCATACTTTTACTCTGACAAAAGCAAACTGCGCGATGAATATATTTCGAATAACAAGCTGTTTATTATCTTTTTTTAGTATTTAAGAATTATTTCTAAATATTACATTATTATCTAAAATAAAATACATTTGAAATATTTTATTATTTATAAAATTACAAAGATATTACATTTGACGTCTTAATATTCTAATTACTTCCCGACGTTCCTAATTACTCGGAGAACGTTTCATCTTGTCTTTTGTCTCGTCCTCTAACATCTTTAATATGAAATTATGTGCTTTTTGCTCTAGGGCGCGCGGTTTCGAGATACCTCGCAGCAAATTCATAAACAATGGCAAGCCGATCCAGCGAGGGCATTTCCAACTGTCGGCGGCGTCACTACAAATTCGCCTTCGCCGGCATCGGGAGAGCTCTCCACGCCAAATTCCACTCCCAGCCCTAGCCCTAGTCCGACTAATCATCAAGTCACGGTAAGTACTTATTGCTAATCAAATTAAGCCGGATGCAATAGAATGCAAAAATTATTGCAATTTAATTTTAACGTTATGTAATTCACAAGATTCAATTTCAAAAAATGAAATAATATTACTTATTGATGTGACGCACAGTAATTTCTCCAGATTATTAAGAAATGGGAATATAAATATTTTTGTATATATTTCTATTTTTAAAGCACATTCACTTATAATACAAGCATTTTAATTGCGCTATACTTATGCAATTACATGCATATTGACAGAATTGACAGTGTGCTAGAAGTTTTGAGATATAGTTTAAAACTGGATCAGAACTTTCTTCGCGATGCTTTATTCTCTAGGCGTTCTCCCAATCTCGCGTATCTCCACCGTGAAATCACGAGCGACATTTTGCGATTCCACCTGAGCTCGCGGCGCTCTGCGCCTCACGAAAGGTAACGAGAAACAATTTCTTCCGACACGACCGTCGTGCAAAATGTTGAGCTGTAAGTCGCGCGGCGGACCGGGCAATATTTTCCTCAAAAGACCAATAAATTTTTATCTCGGTTATACGCGAAATGTGACGAAGCGTGCCTTTTTGTGGTGCAAGCTTCGTGTAGACGCCGCGTAAGTGCACTGAGCCGGGCACTGAAATCCTCCGGGATATATCAACCACCATTTGAGATTCGTCGTCCATGTAGGTCAGGAATTGAGACACTGCTGAGCTTTCGCGGAGCGCGATACGTACGCGATACACACGTGAGCACATTCAATGCATTTTGCATGCATTCACTGTTGCAATCGATTTCGACTAGCAGACAACACGCGACAACCTTTTGCATCTGAAATATTTTCAGTTACAAATTTGCGTTTTACAAAAAAAGAAACCTATTTATTACATTTTTATTACATAGCTACTCTATCTACGCTGATAATTCTTTTATCAGAGGAGTAATGTATCATAATACATCATACCCGCTTAAAGTTTACTAACTATGATAACGAAATCCAACAGCATGTTTGCGACATTTCTTTTGACAATATCTGCAGCTTTATCGTACAACTTTTCCCAGATTTTTTCCAATCTATTAATACGCATTCGAGACAAATGCAAGTTGCATATCTCAGTTCAGCATGATCCGATATCGAGAAAGCTTTCAAAGTTCTCGGTTCTCGAGGAATTTTGAAGCTCGGCGCAGTGAATTTTTCTTCGTATATCGTGCATCAATTCCACGTGTTGCTATAGCGATGCTTACGTCACTACAGAAGACGTATACGTGCCGCGGCGCACACAGGTTTACGCACAGCATTGTTCCCGCGAGACTATCGGTATGCAAGCCGTACATCCAATTGAACTGGTCGAGCAGTCGAGGGGGTGGTTACCCCCGACGATGGTGCCATTGTGCTCGCGCTGTGGGATCTGGTTCTGGGTCAGCGTGGCTTAATGAGAAACTATCGGGCTTATATATATATATGTGGCCACCGCGGCGTACTCGTTATGCAAAACTCGCACATAAATTGAATTTCTCCTGACGCGAGTTTGTCTTTTATGGAATTAAGTCCCGCCCGTCGCGCCGGGAAGAGAATGTTTGACGTGACGTTTGGGGATTAAGGTCGTTCCATTCGCGCGACTGGCAGATGAAGATCTCCTCTTGGTCGTCGGGAAACGGACTAAGACAGCGAATAGTAATTGCGAAATTAGCGCCGGTATTTGTTACGGGGAAACAGGATTAGAATTTATTTCTCGTAACTTGTGATTTCTGTCTGTCTGAGGCTTCCGAAGCTTTGCCATTACCATTCTAAAAAGACACTCAAAAGAGATAAAATGAATGCACAATATAAAAATCCATGACGTTAGCGCGGCTATTGTTTCTGTCATCACAGAGTTCTAAAAACTTCTATTAGATTTAGATTGTCACACTTGTCAAAACTTTGATTGAAACAACCACACTGTTGAACAATCTTCATATCTTCCACTAGATGTAGTACCGCAAATGAAATAGCAACCGCAAATAATGCATCCTGGCAACTTACAGCGGTTTATTACCATAGTTGCGATTGCGGTGATACGCGCCGCACGCGTGTTTACCATCGTCGTTTACCTCGAAGATATAACACGCCGCGAAAAAGTAAGATGCTCATCAGTTGAACGATAAATTAGGATCTTGTTCTCGCAGATTTTATTTTGGTACACAAAACTGTTGTATTCTCTCGTGTCGCAATATCTTACGCTAATCTTGTTTTTACCCAATTCCGTCGCAAACTTATTCTCGATGAAAGGTTACTCCTGATACACCGACCAAATCGATACGGTGACATCAGCGTTTTATATATTATTCAGAAACCCGCGATGATCTCAATGTTTTATTGCCGACTTAATTACGTAAGTATGACCTGGATTTCGTTATCATAGTTAGTAAACTTTAAGCGGATATGATGTATTATGATACATTACTTCTCTGATAAAAGAATTATCAGTGTAGATAGAGAAGGAAAAATGATACAGGAAGAAAGAAAAAATTTTTAACTTCTTGATGGAAATTGTAAAATGTTGAAGGTAAAATAAGAATTTTTTGTAATTTTTAATTAAAATTATGCAAAAAGATATTATTAATTTTAGTATTTAAATATTTTCAAAAAATTTTTAATATTATTATTATTTTAATATCATTATAATTTTAATATTGTTGAATTATTTGAACGAACACTTTCTTATTTGAATTTATATATTAACTAATGCGATTGTTCCAATATATTTTGAATTCTATTATATCTTTATATAATTAATCTTGCTATATTTAAAGATCGAAATTTTATTTCCATTTGTATTATATTTGTCTGGTGAAGATGCAACACGAGATCAAATTCCGCGACACAAATCGAATTATCTGGCGCAGCTCAATTATACGTGTGATTGCAGTTTGATATCATTAACACATTATCACTGATTAAAGGGCATCGATAGCATCTTCGGGAAATTCCTTATTTACGTAATAAATGCTAGACGAATAAAAAGTTGCTTATTTTAACGAATAGCTAAACGAGGCAACTCCAACAACCTACTATTGATAATAATAATGACTTGCCATAATATCGTCGTGCAGCACACGGTTAATAATAATTTTTATTAACATTTCCAAGAAAAATAAGACTGGATAAATTCAAGCGTAAAAGTAGAGATGGATAACGAACAGTGTGGTTGTTTCAATCAAAGTTTTGATTGCTAACGAATACCTTACCTGTTTAGACGAAATCTACGTGATAACGCAATGTTATGACGTTTTTTTTTCATGAGATTGAAACAATCACGCAGTTGCGTTATTATTAATGTTAATTAATATCGTTATATTATTATGTCAAACGAATACGCGGTATTTACATGTAGCCAACACCAATTAGCAAAGTTGGTTACTGTTACATTGAATTAGTTGAGTATTGTATAACTCTTCATTAGCACAATATTCTGTTACCGAGTTCTTTTCATTTACCATAGAACTTCTTTATTTCGCCTCCAAGTCGTTAAAGTCGCGAAACATAGCCGGTCCATTTTTTTTCAAAGCAGCTATAGGTATATATTTTTCACAGTTATCCTAAACCGTATTTAACAGTCTCTCTCTCTCTCTCTCTCTCTCTCTCTCTCTCTCTTCTCTTCTCTTTTCTCTTTCTAATCACATATATTCTAATGCGCAGAAACATACGGGTGTATTATCATGCGATTACTATAAATAGTATCATATCATAGTACGTAATTTACCAGACGTCATAATCGCGGGTGCGTCACGAGAGTGACTGATAGCGCAAGTCGAGAATCGCCCTACACTGAAAACCAGAAACCAGACCCGATACCAGATTACGATATGCAAAGAGAAGTCACTAACCCGCTCGCAAATAAGCTGCCTTAGGTGAGATCCGTATCGGCCGTCATAGGGCTTCTACGACGACGACGACGACGACGACGACGACGATGGGAAATTCCTTTTTTACGTAGATTATAGTGCGTCGTGATTAATCCGCGACGCTTTTTATGGCGCGGAGATACTCGCCGCGGCGAGTTAATTAGCCCTGTCGGGAGTCCCGTGGCGCGAATCGAGAAACGGCGAGCGCGTCTTTCGCTAATTAACATCTCAATCGCCGGATCTCATTGCGATCAGTAAAACGCCGAATATAGCCGCGCCATGTTCATCCCGCAACAATCGTTACGGCAACGTAATTCCGCGATGTAACACCGCGATAACTACAACGACCACTCGTGCTGCGCTCGTAAAAGTCACTGGCCCGCCGGAATAATGGAGCGACGTTTTAACACGGCCGGCTCGTTCGCCGAGGGTCGATTTTTACCATCAGATATTCGAATTCGTCGTGCTGTGAGTTATGTTCTCCAACATTACCGGAAGTTATTCCGCATCGCAAATGTATGGCGACAATAAAATTTTCACGAGCGCAGTTACGATTTGGGAATCTCAGGAAATTGGATTTTGACACGGGAATTAGGATACATTATTAAATTCAAGTACGTGATATAAAGGTATATGTAAAATCTGTTTTATCTCCGTATTATAATAAATTAATGTAAATGGAATATTATTGTATCGAGGCGATTATAAAACAACGGTTGAATATTTTAGCGCAGTACCTTGCGTGTTCCAGCGATGCGAATATTAAATACGTCAGTGATTAATTTCGCCTCTTGCATGCCCCGACTGCTAATTTTCCATCCGCTTTAACTAAAGTTCCATTAAGGGCTCTCTCACCCTTCGTTCTCGCTCCTTGTTGCACGCATTCGCCAAAAGGGTTTAAGGTTAAGAGGGTCAGCCGTTTAAAAAAAAAAGGAGAGAAAAAGAAGAGTAGCGGATCCTTGAGAATTCTGCAGCTGCCAGTCATCATCGGTACAAGAAACGTTGTACGCGTGTTTCACGTCTAACCGTTTCGACGAAAGGTCGGGAAACAGGAGGTTGTTAGACCGTTGACAGGATACAACGCGGTCCATAATGACGCAGCTGGATATGCAATCGTTTGTTATCCTGCGCATTTTTCGATAACTTTTGCTATTCGCTGTTTTACCGAATTTCGCACGCAAAAATATTCTGTGCGTGGCGCATATTACGATTTGCATATTCATGTTTGTGTCACCAATTTGCATAGCTAACGACGAAACGTACATCTCGCGGTGTTTCACCTACGTAGTTTTTGTGTTTCACGAATAAAGCAAAAATTCCTTTTTTGTTAACAAATAACATTAAAATTAAATTTTAAGTGTATACATTATCTCTTTCGAATCGTAGTACTAGACATTTTACATGGAAAATTGTACATGGACATTAGTTTCTTTCTCTTAGTTTCTTTCTCTCTACACGGATAATTTTATTTAATTTCTAAATTTTTTAAAAAATCCGTTAATAGTTTTCTATTTCAGTAAAATCAAGATATAAATTTCGATTAAATTAATGTAATTTTTCCATTACATGTATTTATTTATCAGGGACGCTTTTGTTCTCTTCTTTGCAACCTTTTTAGGATTTTCAGAACTTTTTTAACATTGATTTAATTTTATAAATAATAATAATGAAAATTTGCATTTGCAAAACCATGGTAGAGTTTTGTATTATTATGCATTACGGTTTATTTTATAAGAGATTTTACATGATAAAATAATATATTTCTATCGCTCAAATTTAAATTGAACTAAATGTTTATTATAAACATTTGTTATTACAAATTGCTAAACAATAATTTGTAATAATCCACAACGAATCCAGATGTAAATATTGAATTTTCGTTTGTTGCAACAGATGTGTATTTTATTGGTATATTGGAATTACATGAAATATATAATTAATGCATTATTTAATTAATGCATAATTATAACTTTTAATTAAAAAAGCAATTACAATATGATTTCATTAATATTGCTTTTAATTCTCTGTAGATTAATAGTGGCAAATTATTATCTAGAAAGTTAATAGAATGAAATTGTATTTACATTGTTGAATATTTCATTACATTACGTATAAAGGTCAAAATCATTGTCGAGCCTATAAAATATCGCGAAATAACTATCGGTGAATTTGAAACTGTCATCGCGACCGATGTTTTCAAAATTCTCCTTTATGTTTTTCTTTCAAGAGAGTACATTACCAGCCGACGACACATGTATCTAACATCTGCCCTGCACACGTAAATGTTTGCGATTTATTTACGGGAAGGAGTTGCATCGTACTCCTGGATTCGATCTTTAACACGAAAGGGGAGGAATGCACTCTCGGTGCAAGCAGACGTGATCTGTTTAGTGCGTACCGTTTATCGAAGGCATAATTTCCGGATAAATTTAGATACGCTTCTAGTAGTCTTCTAGATACGCTTTGAAAGTCTAAGCAGTTCCTGCGTACGATTGATAGTATAAAGCTATTGTCTTATTTTTTGTATTAATTAATATTACTACAAAATAATTTTAATCTCAATAATATTTCGTCAATATATAAATCTATATCTAAGATTTCTTTCTCAAAATCCGTGTGTGTGTGTGTGTGTGTGTGTGTGTGTGTGTGTGTGTGTGTGTGTGTGTGTGTGTCAAGTTAAAAAATTCAGTAGGAATCTTAATGCATCTCATCAGTCATGACGAATTGAGGATGAACCCCGCTGACACGCCAAATGCATCACTGGCAGCGAATGTGTTAAACAGATTTGTTAGTCGAGCGAAGTAAATCTATTAAATCCCAAGATAAAAGGTTGTGAATCCTTCGAGGGGAATGCGAAATCGGAAGTGCGAATTCATTTTTTTTTTCCAGACTACCTTGGAAGATAGAAGCAAAACGAAACGTCGAGAGAGTGTGGAACACTCTCGGTGACACATCGTATGCCGCATAATGCATAAAAGCGATTTATTTTAGGAGCACACTCGGCTTTCATAGTTTCCAGTAACCGTGTCAGTTTACGCGAGGAAAGAGAGAGAGAGAGAGAGAGAGAGAGGAAAGAGAAAGTTTCTCTCTGAGTTCTGTTTATCAGAGTTTGCATTTTTCTATACTTCGGTAGCACATTCTTTCGCCCGAACGATTTGTCATTGCTCTCTCTTACATAGCGGTATGGTATATATACGCAACTTCAACCACCTCAGTTCTTATTCTTTCTTATTCCTTTGCGATTTCTCTCTTTTGTCCAATAGCAAATCGCAGTTCTTTAATGCTCATAGTAATTTTGCACTCTTATAATCCAAAAAAAAAAAAGAGAGAAAGAGGCAGAGAATGTAGAGTAATTATAGTCTATTGAAGAAAATTCCAATGAATAAAAGAATCTTTTCCCAGACTAAAGTACTTATCGTTTTTTTTTCTTTCATGAAAGAAAGCACGAAAGCTTTCATTGTTATAAAAGATGGAGATTTAACAATAATGCAATTACTAATCCAATATTTTATTACTTTTATTGTTATTATTTTACATTGTCAGATAGCATTTTTCAATAACAATTTCTTCTCAAGATTTTTCAAAAATTATTACATAATATAATATTCATATTTTTATTTTGTTGAGGTAATTCGTACAAAATTGTTTTTTCTATAAGTATAAAAATATTTCTAGATATACGTTTATTCTAGTATTGTCTCTAGTTGCCTTTTCATTTTCGTCCATCTATCCACGTCTTGTCTTTTACCGATTGCTCGGGAATAAAGATTTGATGCGTCGAAGGGGTGGCTGGCGCGCCACTCTAAGTGCATCGAAATTTATGAACTGTCTTGCTCGCAGCCGTTCCGCCGAGGAGCCTTCGATGCCGTTGAAGGATTAATGCTCTGCTTCTCGCTAGGATTTTATGTCGGAAGCATGAAAAATGTTCCGCCCGCTTTGCTCGCCGGTAAAATACATACCAYCACCACCTCCACTACCACCATCACCTCCACGCGCCCCCGCATTAGGGTATCGCGCCTTTTGCGGATATCCCGTCAGTGCACTTTAAAGCGGCGACCTTCGCCGCGAGAGAGCGGCTTTAATTGGTTTCGCGAGCGATGCGTGAACGTGCGCCAACACGCGCGCGCGCCACGAAATTGCTTTCTCGCTTGCATTTGCATCCCAAAATTCGATGCGATTTCTCATCGGACGTGATGGCATCGGATTTAAATTCGCGCGACAGACGCAGACGAGTATGCGTACGCGAGCTTGAGAATAAATTGTTGGCTAATTAACGATTAAAGAGTCAACGACGAGATTAATGGCTCTCGGTAAACGTCGTGCCGAGGCGCGCTTGCGTGATCTTGGTTTGTTAGTGCCGCTGAAAAATCATGCAAACGCATTCTTTTTTTTTTCCGATAAAGTTAATTTCAGATGAATCTGGCTTCAAGCATTCGTTTTAACTTTAACATTACCGGCTTGCATATTTATGCATATTTTATTAATAATAATGAATTTCCTTTATACTGAAGGTAAAATTGATAGAACAATATTGTAATCATATTGTAATTATATTGTAATTGTAATTTTTCTCTATCGTGACATGCTGTGATATCATTTTATAAAGCGATCATTGAAAGAAAATTTAATATAAAATATGATTTTACATGTATAATATATAATGCGGTAAAATCTTTAATAGTATTATAAACATTTAAACAAATACTGCTGAGCGCGATTCGTATACACGTTGCGCAAAGCGCACGTTTGCCGAAGATAATGAAATGCGCTCGTTAAAACGTATCTTTTTCGCTTGTGCATCGATTACGTTTGTGTACATGAAAACAAGAAAAAGGAAGGAACAAGAATTTATCGTGCCGGAGTCACCCGCCGACTATGTAAAAAATGATGCCGCGGACCGCCCACCGGGACGATCTATCGATCGCGAATCCCCGTCGTAATGAAAAGACGCCCTGGATGGCTTTTCGAAGTTCCTTGTTCGAAGATCGTTGATCTTCATTGCTGCCACAATGCCGCGAGGATTTTTCTTGAGAGACCTTGCTCGTACGATATGTATCGCATGTTATTGCCGAATGGCATACAGAAATATTTGTAAGCTTGCAATTTCGCTAAGAATTAGGCCATATTTCTGTTTTCTTAGAGATTTTTCGCATACTCAAAACGAAACTCATCACAAAATTTTGTAGGAACTGTACCATGACACTTTGAAAATTATACACACGCTTAGAAAGAAATGTATATAATGAACGAAAATAATCTCTAAAATATAAATTTAAATGACGTTTAGATTCTATTCTCGACTGTTAGTCGTGAGCTCTCAAAAATAAAACTTCATCGATATGTGACATTACTGGCGACTACGACTTGGATCGAGTTCTATTAATATGGCATGTGAAATGGCTCGGAACCATCGATCGTTGTTATTGTTCTGACGTCGGCGTTGTTCCTGTTTCCTGTACCTGTGCAGAAATCACTGCTAATTTTAGGCGATGAAACGTAAGATCTGTATTTAGCTCGGCACATTTTTCTCTTTGTGTTTAACAGTATTGCATATCCTCTCATCCTCTCTTCCTTTGATACGAAGAAATAAACAAAACTAGGAAGACTTATCGTTGGTCTAAGCTAAATATTTATTCGTTACAGCACAATTTAACATATAACGTTATTTTAAAGCGACATAAATTATATCTTTTAAGAAGATTCTTTTAAAACGCTTCAACACATTCTTCGTAACATAATCTTCGTAACGCTTCTGCATTTCTGTATTATATCACGAGTCTTTATTGAAGTATTTCGCAGCGTAATCGACCGGAGTAATTAAACTTCTCTTCGGGATCATTAATCTCACGTTATCATGAATTAAATAATAATTGACGATGGCAGCGTACAGTCGGCGACGAAAGTGAGCCTGATGTATTTTCGTAAATCAAAGAAGAAGATCATTGATCAACTGCGCTCGATCGGAATACGATCGCGGATCAAGGACGATGACGCGACAGGATCGAGAGAAACACGCGGATCGCGACAAACGATCGGTCTCGTGAACCGGTTCAGGCGGTAAAAGTGACGGAGCGTCTCGGATCAGAACTATATCGATAATCGATCGAGATACAGCGGGGAATAATAATTTAAAGCCGCCGCCTATAATCGTAAAATAAATCCGTTACACGTCGCAACTTGGCAACCGGAATAAGATTGATCGGTCCTCCGATGCACCATTGTTGAATATAATGAAATTTAATTTAATCCACATTATTATAAGTAGCTTGTAAATGAACATAGAATCGATGCTGCAAATCTTAACGAGATTGTAACGATATTGATTACGACGACAAATTAATCAGTTTTTTATTTCTATTCCATCGCAAATTAGCTTTAAGATGTTTACTCATTAATAATGAAACGAATGCACGCTATTTGCATAATTATTTTCTCTATTTTTTAAAACTTGTCTGGCCAATGCTGATTGCAATGCTCATTCTATTAAAAACTTATGATATTTTGCTTATAAAATGCTGTTCGAAGGACATTTTTTTAAATTAAAATTAAAACATGTATTTTAAACAGCGTTTCTAATTTCTTTTTACAAACATAAAATTTTAAAACATAATTCAGAAGAGAAAATTATAATTTTAACAGTGATCTTGATTATTAAAACATTATTATTTTTACGGGTGCCAAGGTGACATAAAATATCATTTAAATTCGTTCCATGCAGTGAGTTTTTCATTTTAATCCCGCTGCCACTAGATATATCCCAAAAATTTCGTGATGCAAATACGTGATATGCGACGCATTGTTGAAGGACGCGAGCTGTCAGAGCATTGACGGCGATAACTGAAAAAGCCGGCAACTGTCAGATGAGGGGGTTGCTGATGGAATACGCGGTGGAAGGCAGCGGCGAGGGACACGGCGCGCGCGAACCAGCCCGGGGCATCACGCATGCGTGCTTCCTTACGCCTAAGCGCTATCGCTATCCATAGATCCATGCGTGCTCCGAAACGCGCGAGCTCTCCATTCGTGCTGTGTCGGCTTTTGTCATCGAACGTGTCGCGTTCTTCCGGGCCGCTCAACCGGCTATTGGACGAAATCTCAAATTCTCTTTCGCGAACCATTTTAAGTTTTTATATTCGCGCAGAATTAGAAAAGATAGTAATAATTTATTAGTGATAAAATTGCACGCAAATCGCTTCGCCTCGATCAATTGAAAAGTTGATCAAGTCCGAAATGCGATTAAAGGGGTAAAATACGGAGAAATTATTGGTGATATCGGAGTGACATCCGAGTGACATCAGCGGGATGCCGGCGGGGCGCGCGCGAGGAACTTCCAGGGTATTTGGGGAACTGTCAATGGATCGCCGATGAAAAAATGCGCAGTGAATTGGTCAGATATGGCGTTAAGCTAGAGGATCGTTGCGCTTAGTGCGGAGATAGCCGGAGGTCAATATAATTGTCTTTTTTTCGGAGGGACTGACAGCCAGTCGACAACATGCTGTCGACGGTCCAGTGTCACGGCAATATACATCGGAATTATCACGTCGTTTACACGGTGAGTCTTTGAATTTAACGATCGAGATCGTCGCTTGCTCTTTGTCAAAACGATTAATCTTAAACACCGATAATCTTTTGATGGCAGTGAGATTTGATTTCATAATAACGCAACGCGATTAATCGTTGATTTAAAAAGAGCCGAATTCTATTGCATAAATCTGTTTGCGTATGTGTGGAAAAAAGATGACGTACTGTATAATCTAATTATAGTAAAAAGAAGTACAACAGTAAAAATTATATTTTTGTTTAAGAGAAATCTTACGCATTTAATTAAATCAAGACTTAATTTTCGTAATAAAAAAATTAATACATATTGTTAAAGAACAATGAACGAGATTATTTGTAAAATTTTTCATAATATACTTTACTTATTTATTATATATTCCATAATATATTCCGTAATATATTAATTTATTTATATATATGGATATAATAAAGTAAATGATTAAATCGTTTAACCCTGGAATATAAGGGAAATTTTATCTAAATGCTAATTCAAGTATTTGTTATTAGGTAGCAACTAAAGTTAATTTTTTTACAGCAAAATAATGTTAGTTTAGTTACTCTAACATCTTGCAATCTATAAAGTAGACATAAGAAAGTGTAAGTGTAATGAGAAGATTCTTAATTATGTGAATGAATTTTCATCTGCATATTAGTGAAAGAGCAATTTTGCTGAGGATTAAAAAATTTAGCTAAATATATCTGAAAATAATTTTTTGTTGAACTATCAAAATTATTATGCTCAAACATAATGAGCAATGCTGCAAAAAATTTTGACATTCCAACAACAAGTTTCGACGTCCCAATCATTTTAATCTAACAAAATTATTTTCAAATCTGTATCTAACTACATTTTTAGGTACTTTAGTAAAACCATTCTTTCCATGTAGTGTTAATGTGAGAAAAATTTAGTATTCCAGGATTAAGGCAGTAAACATGTTTCTTACATTCAGATAGTTTGAAGAAATAGAAAATAGTAACTGTGAAAGTATTATATATAAAGTATAAAAATGAATGAGCAAATGAAGAATATGGTAGCAGGTGTAATCCGTAATTGAGTAGAATATTCGAGGAAGTAATGTAATGGCGATGATGTAAGGGAATGGCGACGGTGTGTTACGTTACCGAGAAGTTTCTACATCGTATAACACGTTTGAAATAAGAATCGTTTCGATGAAAATTCATGACACACTGCTGACTATAAAAAAGATGGCGAAATGTTAAGAATGCTAATAAATCGCAAAACCAAATCTTTTTTTGAACATCGCTATGATCGATAATAATTTTTTACTCTTTTTGTAGAATAACTTTTCTTTCTCGTAAAAATTCAGGAAAAATTCATTTAATTCATGAGCAAAATTATATGCAAATTTTTCTTTAATGATTCTTGACAGTTGTCGATACATTTTGATACAATTGAATTATTATTTACATGTATGGAAATTGCAATAATATGAGTAACATTATGCAATGCATCTCACTCTTTCTATATCGGATATTTATGACAGGTTTATTGAAATTGAAATCGATTTTTACTTTGCGGAAATTAGATGGAAAATTCGATAATGAAATATGAAATGTCTAACATTAAATATTAAAAGTACATATTTTGCAAATATAATTTAAAATAGTACATACATATCAATGAAAAGAATTTAATTTTTTAATTCAATTTGGTTCAATTTTGAGTAAATTTTATTTTACATATTGTTTATTTCTAAATTCGATTTGAAGATTATCGAAATAATCAATAATCTTTCAATTATTGAATCACAATTTTTCATTTAATTTTCTTTACGAGAAATTTCTTGTTGAAAGATCTACATTACAGTATGGTGTAGTTAAGTTGAGGGATCTTGTGTGAGAAACAATTTTGAGAACGTGAGAACATGAAATCTCGTTCTTATCATCGTATTAAGCTGTAAAATAATTTTATTGATATCGCAAAGGAGTGGCCATAATGTAATGTTCAATAGTAATCTTTAACAAACTGGATTAGATCTCCTCAATTCCTTCCGAAATCCCGTTTATATTGGTCGGCTACGGATAAATATCGAATACATATCACGACCTCACGGCGCTTTACGTCACTCATCTATTCTCGTTCGACTTTATCGCCGGCGCAAAGAACGCGTTCACCCTGGCGTCACGCGGAATTTTAAGACGGCGATTCCAGACTCATGGAAAATACGTGAAACCGATCATCGCACGGATATCGGATAAAAGATTTGATATCCGAATATAAGTACGTCTATTCCTTTTTGCTATAATTCTAGAGAACAATTGCTTCATCTTTATTGCATTGATTAAAAAAATTAAATGTAAAAATTAAAAATTAAAAATTAATTTCATTATTTAGTAAGAAGATACTTTTTTTTTAAACTGTAATCCATTACGTCTATAAAATGTTTATATGTGTGTATATATATATATATATATATATATATATATATATATATATATATATATTACGAATAAATATATTACAAATATACGTTACAAATTTATTACACGATCTTGTTGAAATATTTAAAAATTTTGCTAAATACAGATCTAAAATTTGTGGATTATTAAAATAATTATGCATAAAACGCTTAAATATTGATAAGCTGCAAAAAGTTTTAACATTCTAGCAAGCAGTTTGAATGTCCTACATAATTATTTTGATAATCCAAACAAAATTATTTTCAGATCTATATGTAGCTAAATTTTAGATACTTTAGCAAAACCGTTTTTCCAGATACAAATGGAGATCAATCAATCAAAGTCTGAAAGAATTGTAGACATTTTTCTATTTTTTCCTATTTTTTGCATCAATGTAAAAAGAAAAATGGGAAGATAACGCTCGCGATTTAAATAATCTCTGCAGTTCTTTCTAAATTATCCGACAAATTGCAAGCTAAAATATTGTGATCCATCAGCCAGTAATCGCTGATAGCGCAAACATTCTCGACATTGATTTATGAAATTCGTATCATTATATTTCTACTTTCTACTTTCTTCAATAATAGAGAGATTTTTACCAACAGTGATGCTTCGGCTGATTCTTTCTTTGTTTTTCTTTGCATCATTATTTCATCGTCATGCTGAAATGTATAAGAGACGAAATCCGAATTAGATTAAATGAATTGGCAACTATATCCGATATATTGCTGAATCATCCTATATTAGAGAAGATTATGTAATATTAAAGATACATAATATTAAAGATTATGAAAAATGACACTATATAAAGAAACATAAGAATAAAAGACAAGAAATAAGTCATTATCGAAGCAAGATAGTAAAATAAATACAAGATAATAAAAAAACACATATATGAACTTATATATGTGTTTGCTTTATTACTTTTAATTTAATTTTTTTATATTTTATATTTATGTACTTCGTATTAACTCTTTAACTCTTAATCGAACAAGGAGAGGTCTTAGAGGCCTAGAGAGCATTATTTTTTGCAATAATACTTTTGTTTTTTTAAATATTTGTGCATGTTTGTGATGTTAAGTTCTTTGATCGATTCGACGAACTTTGTCAAGCATAAGTTTTCAGATATTAAAATTTGCATTTTATTTTAAAATTTGTTTGAAGAATAATAAGCCTCTGAGTCCCGAACTGCTTGATTACATACACGAAAAGAATGGTTTGCTGAAAGATTTAAAATTTTAGCCGAATACAGATCAGAAAAATAATTTTGTTGAACTATCAAAATAATTATATAAAACCAGTTATTAGAATATCAAAACTTTCTGCACCATTTTTCATTATTTTTAAGGTTTCAACAAAATTATTTTCAGATCTGTATCCACCAAAATTTTAGATCCCTCAGCAAAATCGTTCTTTCCGTGTAGCTAATGCTTTCCGATTAAGGATTAATTTGTCTTTTACGCCTTGATGCAGACAAACGCTTCCCAATCGCGGCTTACCGTTGATCTAGAACAGCTTGACGGAAATGGTCTGGCTCGCAAGGTGCGTCAAATGATTTAAGTTTCCGCCCAACACGTGAAATAACATAGGCAAACGTTTGGAAAGTGTCGGGGAAAGTTCACAGGAACCAGGACGGATTTGCGGCGGGGGTACGCAAAGTCGTTAAAGTGTGTGTTGCTCGGAATTCCTCGGGATGCTCTTTGACCTATTTGATCCGTCATGGGAAGCGTACGTGTAGTTTGTAATGTAATACGTAGCTATTAACAATTCTGTTTCGGACCTGTTATGGAAAGCATACGTGTGACCTGTAACGTAATATGTAGCAATTCCAGTTGTTAACAATTCCACTTAGTCCTCAATTGACAATTAATCTGCTTTTATCCCAATTTTATTTCGATATATTTTACGATACATGAATGTTGCTAGGAACATTAATATGAAACATTAATATCTTCAAATTCGATCGCAATCTGTTGAATTTTTCAATTTTTCCAATATGAATCACTTCCGTGTATTTTCAGACACAGGATTTAACACACACACACACGCGCGTAAGATTTAGCATAAATATGTAATATATAATATATATAATATATATATTATATATAATATATAATATACATAATATATATTATATATATTATATATATGTCACTATATTCGTTATATTATGCCACGTACCAAATGTATGAAAACTCGTATTCTTTTCCATGAGCATAGCTATCAACAGCATTGCATCGATCGATCGAGGTGCAATTGCAAAAGAATGAGAAGCGCCGCGACGGACGAAGACACGTCAAGTGTGCTGAACTGGTTTCTCGGCGATGCACTTTGATTCGTCTGTTATGCACAGTAATTGGCTGTGACATTAGGCCCTTTACACGCCTCGCCGAACAAATGGAAGCAAATCGCGGGCGACGTTCTTGTACGGAGTTCTCTCTTGTGTTGGGGCATCAATTAGTGACTCGACGACAAGTTTCTCACTCACAAATAAATGTTCTCGCGATAGATGCGGAACTTCTGAATGTGTATGATTCTCAATAAAACATCGATTGATGATTTTGTTTGTTCATTGTATTTGATTTCATATAACGTGATAAAACAATAAAAATTTAAATATTTTTTTTAGATTTAAAACCACCAGACTTGATAGATTTCTATCATAAAATATTGTGTTTAAGTTCCCAATCTATTTTAATCAAATAGTAACAAAAAATTTAACAACGTTGACTGATGTTACAAACTACAGTAACTTGGAAATAATATAAGATTTAATGAAGATTGAAGATGATATTAGTAAAATTACTGAGAATAATATTTGCGGTTATAAAAATCCGACGTCGCAAAGTAGTTTATAAGTCTTCGTTATCGAACGTGAAAACCTCTGATGGTAGTGCCAACGACCCTCTTTCTGGGCGGTCAGTGAATTCTCTGAAAGCGTGTGTCGTTAACACGGATGTTCTGGCCACACGCAAACGAAATACGCGAATGCATCTCGTAAACGGCACGTGATTTAATTCTGCTATCGTTGCATTCATCTACGGAGCGTTCTTCGTACGCAACAAGAGTTTTGATATTGCGAGCGGCCAGAGTCCAGATCTTCCTACGAAGATCTGGAAACTTTTATGACTTGCTTCATCTTAAAACTGCTGCTTGTATTTATTATGAAAACATTTGCGAATTGAGATTTAAAAAATTTTATCTAAAACTTATCCATTTGTGAAATTAACTTTATCTTAAAAATACAGCATACATTTTCATAATAGATTTTTATACGTTTTCTATAAAAGTGTTCCACTTTAGAACGATTCGTCTGCTTTTAATTTCAATCGGAACTTGGGAAACACTCGATATAACGCGCATGGACGTACATTGAGAAGACGTAAGTGGTTGGAACCGTTCCGTGTTCATCCTTTTTCCTGCGGCCACACGCGACGCGGACGATTTACCGCTTCGAAGGTAGGGAGTTTTCGATAGCTGGCGTGAATCCAAAACCCGAATCGAGACTACGATCTAGAACGAGCGAGCGGTAGCATGCAATCGAGGCTACGAAATTTCCGGTGATCGCATTTCTGCTATCGTTCCACGGTAGCGATGAACTAGTGAAAGAAAAGAGGAAAAAGGAATTGCAACTACGACGGTCACATTTGATTTCATTTATTCGCGCTTAGAGACAAATGGTCTTTTGGCGAAATAGCTAAAATGAGATTATTACATTTATGAGAATTTACATTTCTATTTAATTATTCCTGTCAACGTAATGCACTGAATTAAGTAAAGTGTAGAGCATAAATTTTATTTAAAAAAAAGTTTATATTGAGAATAATTTAACATACACTCGTTATCACGAATTATCCATTATATGGTTGACAGAATCCGATCGAGATAAATATATTTCCAAGATTTATATCCATTTTCGAATTAAAATAACTTCTATCTCGTTACGAGACGTTTATCTTCACCGATGGGCGAAGAATTATCTCTATTACCTCTACTAACGATTTTGTTATGCCTAGAAAACAAATGGAGACCGAGCAGCTTGAAATTGAGACACGCTATTAACAATCAGAAACATGAAAGGTCTGAACCGGCGCGCTCGCATGGCCGGGTCGAAGGTCAACGATAAAACGGAACTAGAGATAAGCTACGGCTCCTTTCGACGGCGCTCTTTATGATCACTATCGTCCCCTTCTTTACGTCGTATTTACGTTGAAGCTGTATCATTGAAAAACCATCGGAGTCGAAGGAATTACGACGGACAGCGTAAAGGAAGAGGGAAGAAAACTTGTAAGAAGAGGAGAGGAGAACGGATAATAAAATGATAGCCATCGGCGTTTCTGTACCGGCGTGTCGCGTGCGCGTGTATTTATATCGATGATCGTAAAGGGCGTCACTTCCTGTGAGATCACTCGCGGATCTTACGACGGAAAGAGGGAAGGAGACAGAAGAGGAACGCATAATTCCCAGAGAATGCCGCGACACGGGTAAAAACCTGACTTTACGTAATCGTCTGCCATTAAGCGAGCACCATGCAACGTGCACGCGCATACGTGCATACATGTATGCGTGCGTGCGTATATATATGCACGTGTTCACATCTCGTCACGTTTTGCCACAAGGCTTTCATACTGAAATCGATACCGATGCAAAGGTTGTCTCCTCTTGGTATTAAGTGCTCTGATATCAAAAACGGATTTTACGAAATGATCCGTATATCTAATCTAAAAGAGTTTGCAAAATGCTGTCGAAGAAATTGGAAAACTGAAATTATTTCACGTGATCGAACTCTACATCTCGAATGATGACCTCGACTTTTCGATCTGACTTTGAAGCACTTTGGTTGAAGTGTTACATAAGGCATTTTCTCTCTTTCAGAGCGGATCAGAGGTGTTGTTTATATTAAAATTCAGCGTTGTATTTCGTGTTCGAGATGTGATGTTTTCGAAGCTTATCTACGATGAAAATCTGACTGGATTTTAATCATTTTCTTGCTCCAGCTTCTAGATTACTACACGAAAAAAAAAAACGGTTTTGCTGAAAGATTTAAAATTTTAGCTGGATACAGATCAGAGAAGTAATTTTGTTGAACTATCAAAATAATTATGTACGAATTAGAACGCTCAAACTGGTTGCTAGAATATCAAAATTTTTTTTGCAGCATTCATTATTTAAGATTCCAATAAAATTATTTTTTATATCCAAAATTTTAGATCTTTTAGCAGACTCGTTCTTTCTTTCTTCCATGTAAGAAAAGCTGCAATTATGCCTCGAATTAAAGTCTTCTTTTTCGACGAAAAAAATGAAAAATAAATTTATTTAGGATTAAAGAGTCAATGATTGCGAAGTTTAGAACAGTAAATCTTTCGATCGTTTTTAGCATTATGTGCTTTTAGGAGATAGCTTATTGCGCTTATTGTACTTATGAGTAAGCATTTGCATAGAGACACGGATGAAACCGATAGGAATTTACATTCCACACTTCCAATCGGCGTCTTGCCACATATCCGCTAACGTAATACGGCGTGACTATGAGCACCATTGTCATTCCCGCTCTTTCCTCATTCCAACGTCACGATCCATTCGCTGTGCAAGAGCTACTCGGAATACAAGCCCTTCGCAGCTGCGCTCCAATTGATCCCCGATTCTCGATCGTGACGCTCGATTACGAGACATAAGTCAATTAAGTACGGATTATCCAATCGGATACCCCGTCGATCCCCTCGCGCGACTCGCTTCTCAACGATCGTCACGCTGATCTTTACATTCCATGCTAAACGCAGCGTACAGTTATTTATTATCAAGTCATTTATTATCGACTATTAAAAATAATTATCTTTTTCCGTTGGGATTGGAATCGCTATCGATTTCCGTAACGATATTCCGTACATTGATATAAATCCGCGTTATCATATGCGTCGTTCAATATTATTAGCTTCTTCCTACGCCGTTTTATTTTAATCTGCTGTTATCTGTACAGTTTTAATTGATCCGATCGAGATTAGTAATATAGATTTTTAATGTATGCATAATCGCAGCAAATTCAATATTTTTTAACTGGTGTTTTACGGAGCTTAATATAAGAGAAAATTTTCTTGTAAAACATCGTAAACAATAATTAATTCTGAAATTGCGAAATACTAAAATAAAGTTAGAATTATATGGATATAGATCAGAAAATAATATTGTTGGACCATCAAAATAATTTTGTTGGAATCTTAAAAATAATGAATAATGCTACAAAAAAAGTTAATATTCTAGCAACTAGTTACATAACTTCTTATCAAAAAGTGATTTTATTGCAAATCAAATATATCTTTAAATTAAATTTAAATCGTATGAATAAAATATTAATGTTGCAGAAATTCATACACTTCTTTTTACTCAATTTATTAAGCTATGTGAATCTCTTACAACAAATCACATATATGTCAATAAATTTGACGCTAAAATCGTCTTAATCATGAAAAATGATACAAGATTCTGTCGTAATCCTATTTAATGATTGAAACCACAGCACGTGGTTTAATCGATTTTTCTGTTCAACAGTAAAATGTATCGTTTCCGATTAAATGCATTGCGCGCATTAATTAGCGATTTGGTAGAAACATATTTTAAGCGATTAAATCAATTAAAGCTCGATAGGTCCGCGCTTATTATCGTTCTATAATAATGACGTATTATATGACATGTTAGATTGTAATGTTAAATCGTCGTTTTAATCTCTAAACTGCAACATTTTAGAAGCGTTTACCAGTACGTCGCAATTTTTTGTGTGTGGCATACTGTTTTCAGCGAAATCTAAAAATACTACGGTCTGTATCACATCTCCATAATTCACTATTCACGAATGTAAATTTAAACGAAGAGAAACCTATTGGCCTTTTTTTATAGCCGGAGCCACGCTATTCGCATTTTTACGCGGCTGATTTAGTAATCGCACAGTTTTCGCAATCCAGACGGAATCTGGACTTGCAGACAAAGACGACAGACGATATATTCTACCTGCGATCTCCCGTCAAGGACATTCCTTGTGTTTATCCAATTACCTAGTCCTGGTAAAACGTATTTCATCTACGAAGGCCTATTGGTCTTCTTTATGCGATTTATTTTGTCATAAAATGTCGCCGGTGTTTCTTTCGCTTGGAAATTAACGTGTTACGTCAAGACGGACGAATTGCCACAAAAATCTTTAAATGTTCTTCTCGGAAGGCCGTGTGACGAAGTGTAGATAAGGCAATATTAAAACAACATTGACTTGTTATTTTTCCATGCAAATTATTATATAAAGCAAAATTTCAACGCCTTAATTTATTGTAATATAAAATCGTCTGATTATTGAATTTTTCTTTTTTTATATAATGAGAATTTTAAAAACAGTTTGTTTATATATTTAAACAATTCTCACAATGTATCCTAAAATTTAGATGATAAAAGAGAAAAATCAATATGTAACGTTTTTTTAAAGTAACATGAGATTTTTTTCCCTCAAAAACACGTCTACAACTTATTAAAATTTTACCGTAAAAGCTTGACCTAATTACATGGAAAGGGTGCGGTATGTCAAGTACGTGAAGTCATTTCGCACGAGTCACGACACGCTCTCGCAAAGCTATTTCATCATCTGAAATGAAAATCTTGTTAGAAACACATTAAAAATTGCATCCAATGTCGCGACACGGATCTCATTCTTTATGATCTCTCTGCCGTGCTACAAATTAGCAAGTTCAAGCGCGCGTACGACGCAAAATGTAGATGTATGTGCGAAGTAAATAACGTTGGAGAAAATAGCGTATATATCACCAGGTGGCCTAATTGTATTCCATGGGAGTGGCATACTCGACCCACTCGACTGTGCTTTTCCTTATCGGTGATGCGACCGCACGAAACCGCACGCACAACAATCTAAAGTAACGTATCGATAACATCATATAGAAGTAAGTAAAACTTCGCAAATAGATCGAAATACATTTAGTTTCTTGTTTCATTAAACGAAGAATAAAGTTTCTTAAGAAAAGCCATTAAGGAAAGATCGATTTCTAATTGGACGATAAAAATTTCCAAAGTTTGCAAACGGTATTTGATACTCACTCTGTAATGAAATTTGTGCCGAGGCATTATTTTAATTGAGATAAAGATCCTCTACGATTATTTGTAAAACAGATTACATAAACAAGATATTAATGAAATAACACAAGAGATATCTTTGAACATGCGGACCATGTTACATAGCGACAGATTACGTCGACGTTGCGGCGAAGAGTAATTTAGACGTTAAGATAAATTTCATAAGCCCGCATCATCAAAGTCCTATTCGGAGACCGATTTGCGACCGCTCGCTCGACTGAATGAATATTTCGAGGGATCGTCCACTGAATAAATTCCGCGCGGGGCAACGTGGCCTAATTATATTTCAAGGGAGTGGCGGTTCAGCCACTCGGAGGTGTCATTCCTATATACCGGCTTGCGCCGGAAGTTCACACGTTCGAGGAGAGAATCCGCGCGGCGCGGTATCGGGCCTGCGTGTAACATCGCAACGCCGACTACGGTCGCCATGGTTACATATCAGGTTCTCTCACCCCGTGCCACCCCGCCATGGACCATCCCGGCCTGCCGGGAGAGATGCAGACTTTCAACCCTCTGTATACCCGCAGCGCCGGGGCGGCTCCCGTGCGGCGCAGACGTTCATTCCGGTTGTCCCAGGTCGCGTGAATAGGACGAGAATTCTCGTTCCGATCGTTTCAAGCGTCATCGTAGTCTCCTCGTGTCGCAACGCCTCGAAGAGAACGCGAGGGTAGCCGTAAAGGGCGGTGATCGAGCTGTGAGAGGTGGCTCGGTGAGAGAAACGCTCGATGAATCGAGCGTGACCACGAGAGGGTGCGTACCTTGAAACGCGAATGACCTTGAACGCACACCTGCAAGCCGGAGCCGCGGCAGGTGAATTGATTGGCGCTCGGTAGGGTGGGTTCGCGCGAGCTGATCATGCGGCATGGTTGCGTACGATGCTTCGAGGACTATGCGCTATACGTGACAAGTGTATATGTTCACGTGTCGAGCTGATAAGAGATTAAATTGTGAAATATTAAAGAATTGAAAACGTGCGACATATATTTGCGACTGTTACGAATGTTATAATGAAACAAATGACGGTGCAGTTAGACAGAGAGTGCAAGCTAAAGCGATAGGAATGAATAGAATTTATGTTCTATATTGTCACATACGATAAAAAAACATAATATCAAATCTATATAATATTTAATACATATTCGTTATATATATTAATGTTACGTGAGACACAAATCTATAATTAAAAATGTAGAATAGCTCAGTAAAGTAGAATTAATTATAAACACGACCTTCACGAAACGTCACGCAATCGAAATGTATATGACATACAAGTATATTTAGTACAAAATACAAAGTGCTCAACCAGTAGTAATTAGTAACGATTAAATATTTTCAATTTAAAGCTAAAATATTTCCATTTACGTGATCAAAAACGCAAATCGCGTTACGTTTGTACATTATGTTTGACCTGGAAGCGACGTTCGATGATCTGCGTATCAGAGAAAATCGTTTGGCAAGCGTTGCGGTTTTTCGCGGCGGAGGAAGAAGAGGCGGTGCCCAGTGTAACGAAATGAGTATGGCGCGTTTCACGTTGACACACGTGGCTCGGGACATCTGGAATTCTATTACCGAAGCAATTACGATTAGAAATCACAAGTGAGAAAGACCTTCTGGGATAATAAATCAAACCGATTGCGCTCTTATTAATTTTTTAACAAATATTAGCGATGTTTTTTTAGAAGAATTTATAATCTTTCTGGTTGAAGACACATTATTGATATCGAGTAGCTATCTGTGCTTGAGAAAATTGTCAGGGAGGATTGCATAGAAAGAAACTCAAAAAGGTAGAAGAAGTTAGAACGCACGATAAAGCTACTCGAGAAACTGCTCGTAATCAATGCGAAATGTCATTTACGTTCTTATTGATGGAACGTTTGATTGATCGAACACCGATGCCATTTACCTAATGAAAAAACAATATATGGAAATTGCGAATTGCATAAAGGCCACGGAGCACGATCTTGTGCACCGATGACGAGTTCAAACAGCAGCTCGTTATCGCGCGCTTGGCTGCGAGCGAATTGCTGCCGTTGCGGAGACACACGGCAGGATACGGCGAACAACAATTTTAACGAAGCCGAAACGCCACTGCGGGAGGAAACGGAGACGCTTCTGCATCGCATCGCTTTTACCGTCTGGCACACTGCCCTTCATATAGAGAGCGAGGTGCGTGCGACTCGTACGTGCATGCCTGCGCGGCATGTGTATCAATTAGCATTAGACTTAATCGTGTACGGATTCTTCAGAACTGATTTCTGTTTAGCAAAAATTTGACGAAATGTTATTTGAACACTGTTACCCAAAAATATTAATAAAAATTCTACATAATGAAACGTTATCATATCAATTCCGTAAATATCAAAAACTTTTTTTAAAACTATTGATAAGTGTATTTAGACATAGCCGTTTATTTCTTGAGTACGCTTTCAATTATTTTTTTTTTGTATTAGACAATTATGATAGAAAATGCTTTTCAAGCTCTATTCATTTCTTCTCTTATACAACCGTGCAGGTCGCATTTGCGTCGTGGCGCAACCATTCGATATGTGTATTTAATAGATTTTGACAGGTTTCGATCGAATACGCAACCGTTTTTTTAGGACTATCGAACACAATACGTTACTGCAGCACCTGTCGTTGCATAATTTTTCTTGCAATGAAACCGACAATGGGAACAACTTACTGTATATCATTAATTTCGAAACAATGGACAATAATGTCATCTACTTCTCTTAAGACAACGCCCATGAAAAGAGTAATAGTATTTTCTACGCACCGAATAGAAAGTTAATAAGACGAAGTTATTATCTGTTTTTTTCGATTCTTCGAACACACTGAAATAATACTAGCGCGGCATCTTCAAACAGATATTTTTTATTGACGTTGTGAAAATGGTGATGAATAATAATGATGCTTTTGTTATTTTAAATCTGAAATTATACGAAAATATATATATTATAATTATACGAATATATAGTAATATATTCTTATATATTATTCAAGCATGTTAATTAACTGCTTTTATTTTGATTACAGCACAATGGCGGTTATGAATCACAACCAAAAAACGTTAACAACATCGCGAGAAATAAGCAACACCAAGTAAGTATTTGTATTTGTTTCTGAAAATTACTTACTTATTGCGTTTGTAGAACTTACAATTGTTATAATATTCCATCTATGTAAAATTATTTGATATCAGAGAAATTAATAGCAACATCAAAAATTTATCGAAAACATGTTAAATAATTATTATTCCAACAAGGATAAATGTAGTAAAAACAGAAGATGAATGAGCAAAAGAGATCTTCTCGCAAGTTAGATTAAAGACTTTCTATCTTATCCGTTTAGTTTATCGTGATCAATGAAAGCTCGCGATTCATCGCCAACGCGCCTCTTTAAATATTTAATAATGATACACGCGCGAGCGACCGGTTCTCTACATGTCGGACATAAGTGCCTTTATTTATTCCGTAAGAACGTACAGAGGTAAAGCTGCATTTGCATTCGAAATGTACGACTTTTGCCTTTTAGCTGGGACTCCGCTTGTCCTGTCAGATAACATTTCGCTATACAAATTGCACGAAATCATTCCCAACGACTTGTCGTTCGTCCGACCCGTCGAGCACGTCGCTTTCAAAATGCAGAAACTGGAGGACACGTGTACGACCTTTCCGAAATACTGAACTCGAAAGAATACTTTCGCCGCATTCAAATGGAAATGAATCGCTATCCCTTTTTTTTTTACGCACCGGAAGCGCTATGTCGGCTCGTTATTCGTGCCGCGACATTAAAATAGAATTATCGTCTGTGTGTCGGCGACGGAAGGTTCCCTGTCGATCGCACATACGCGGCTCTCACATGCGCGGAATGTGGAATCCTGTAAAAAAAATAAGCGATGCGAAATTTAATTGCGCTGGCAATTTAATCTGGGAAATCGCATTAAATGGCGGCTCGGCTAAATGATAGCCGTAATTGCGCGGATCAAAATGAGACACACGTTACACAAACCGCCATTTATAACGTCAGCGGAATAACTTTCTATTAGCGCGCGGCGGAGAGGGAATACTAATATCCGACCAGTAATCAGTACGCTAATTATTCTCCTTTGCTCTCGCGACCGATGTTTCTCAAATTTTTTTTTATCCAAATCGATTCTGTAAATCAATCCATGTGACATTTATCTGCCAATCGTGTTTAGAAATCAGGAAAGTAATAGCGACATAATTTCTCATATGATTTCCCGTCAATTTCCCTGTCAATTCAGATTCAGTCTGATCAATTCAGAATTCGGGACAAAAGAAATAACGAAAGTGTGTTTGAAATTCCGACGTCTCGCAGTCGGGCGGCATTTCCTGCGCGTAAATGACGGTGCCACTGAAAATTATGCGCTAAAATGGCAATAAGACAGCGCATTATACGACTGGTTGGTATCGTCTACGATGTACCGTCGCGATAACCCGTGCGTGTTGACGTCGGATGGATAATATATTCGCGAAATCCCGCACTTATTCGTGTACGGACCGCCGCTATTACTGTGGAAATATATGCAGAAAGAGCGACAGCGATCGGTCGCTATTTTCGCGCGAATATGTAGAAAGTTGCAGACTTTTACAGTAAAATCTTGTACATGATTATATGTTATAAAATATTAAAACAAAATATAATTTTGTTTCTACGCTAGGAATTAATACAAGCTACATTTTTATTAATACAGTACTGGATCTTTTCTATATAATTATACATTTTTAAATATTATTTGTTTAGTATTAGTTATATTTTTTAACATAATAAGAATTCGACGTTTGATGACATCTCAAAAATAATCAAGGTTAATATTAAGTTTCTCGATCATATTAATTAATCGCACATATTCGTTCCGGAAACTCACGATCATTTACGATTACGTTGCAGTTATGAGCTGTGCAAAGAATAGTGAAGGTGAGGTGCGTTGAAGCAACGATAATTATACGGAATAGCAATTAGCGCATAGTAAAAACTGTTGCGCAGTTGTTATCGCATTCGTTCTTATTTCTTGCGACATTGAGAATTTTTATCGGTCATTTTTGTTCCTATATTGCGTCGTATTTTTACTTGCAAAAGTTCGTGCCTGAAAATAGCGCGTATTAGTAACATTTTTCAAGAACAAGAAGTGCTGTGTTTAAAATTCAACAACGTACGATTTAAATTATTTTTACATTTTTGTAAAATTGTTTTGTTTTAAATTAACTTTCTCTTCGATCATCAATCAATTGCGATGACATTTTATTCGCAATGGTGTAATGTAGGAACGATTTATCACAAATGGGTTCGATAATAAAATAAAATAACAAGAACAGAGAGAATAATCTCCAGTGATATCATCATTATCTTTATACGAAATCGATGAAGATTATGCCCACTTATTCGAACGATATACTTTTAATTAGAAATTAACCACGAGCAATTAAGTAGATTAACGATAATTGACATTAGTAGTGAGGCTCGTTGCGTGCATCGAGTTTCTTGCTTCCATAATCGCTAAGAATTAATGTCGATGGTAATATAGTCCCAATAGAACTTTTTATCCCCATGATATTTTATCCCTTTGATATTCCCATAGAATCTTGTTTTTGAGTATTTGAGTATACCGTTTAATTTTTTATTTTTTATATTTTTCATAAAGATTCTTAAATTTGATTTTAAAAATAAAATATCTAAAGGCTTTTAACGATAAAATACTAAAATATATAAAATAATAAAATACTAAAGCGAAAAATTAAAAATCAAAGACATTTGGGAAAAGTTAAATATTTTATTTTTTATATTTTTTATATTTTATAAATTATTATTTCCGTTATATTTAAGACTTTTATATATAATTTTCAAGAGCAAGCTTTTTCCATTCTCGTGGTGATACATTCTGCTTCACTCTACCGCCACCGTTGAATTCCAAATATCGCCGTGTTTCCCAATTTTAATAATTCATCCATTGTGAAACTTTAACCAGCGACGTTACGATTTGTTTTCGCCGACGTCTGACAGACGGCAGGCAATATTCTCGTTTCGCGACTTCCAGTCAGCCGGGGGAGGCTGCCTCGCCCGATCCGGCGATCGGGTGTGAAACACCGTAGACTTAGGGATACACGCACGGGCGGTTTTCGCGTAGCGACAGCTGCGGTAGGACCGCAACGCAATAGCAATTTCACACGTGAGCCTAACGGCCAAAGGGATTTATGAGCGGGTGGGTAGGCTTGGCTGCACGTCCCGCGAGAAACGAACTCGCGGCGTTACGATCCCATAAAACCAAGTATTTTTAGAGGTGGCCGCCTCGCTCTTGTTCTCTCGCCCAGCTCGTTCTGCTTTCTTTTCCGCGACGCCCGTTCATTGTTAGCGGCCCTTTATATTTCTGAAACTCAGACGCGAGAGCCCAGTGAACTCGTTTTTCACCTTGCCCCTTTCAACTATATTTGTTTCAGGTATAAATTGCTCGCACACTTTGTCCGAAAATGTGACGTACAGAAACTTTGTTTTTTCATTATATTCCCTTATTTTAGCATTATACTATTATATATTCATAAACTCAGATTAGACAGGATTAGATAGGATTACATAATTATACATGCGAGTACACAGAATGACATAATTACGTATGCATATACGCCACGGGCGTTTCGGTTCTACCATCGTAATTAGTTATAATGCTATAGTCCGGTATACAAAGGCTTTACTCGCTTAAGAGAACCAGCCAGAGGATTGTCGAATACAGTTGGAAATTACGCGCGTATTAATACGGAAAGGCTAACTTGTCAAATGGAATACATTACATCTGTTGAGCAGAGAATTATTCTGATAAAATTCTACGACCGGACACGAGAGATGAGTGCTTAAAGGCAGATAAATACAAATAACGTATAACTACATAATCTCGTATAAATCACGCGAATAATTTTAACAAGCGTCATCAACAAGCGTCATCAATAAGCGCCATCGGAATATCTCAACGACCAGTATCCGACCGTTGAAGTCCTATAAATGATTCTCGGCTAACCGACCAAGTGCTCGCCGCGGATGCTGTCCGGCGAGAAAGAAACCGCAGCAACCGTGCAAAAACGCAGCTTACATCCGGCTCGTTTGCGCGCCAACTCCTCCGTGTAATTTTCGCACGTTCGCCGCGACAAATCATTGGCGCAGCCTTCGCGCGGTTCGAACGTTCATCGTACAAGACTGTCTGGCACCGACCACGACTCGACTGCGAATAGCGTGACTATTTGGTGGGAATCGGAGTCACGCTACCTGCACGAATTCGTTACATCACACGTTCATGCGCGAGCGAGTTCTCCCATCCACGTTCAGGGCCGCTTCGAGGCAAGAAGCATTAAAGTAAAATCGAGAAGTTCGCAACGAAATCTAGCTATCTGGTTTTTCTTCGTTTTGAATAATTTAGAGGAGATTAAGAAACTGGCTGAAGAAACTGAGGGGGAGTTTAGTTAGAGACCTGTCATCAAAAGTTGTCTGAGTTCTGGAATATTTTTAGAGACTAACGTAATATAGAACTAACAAAATGTATGATTTATCAAAGAGCGCAAAATGGACTTGAAATGCATAAAATAAAATATCGTAAAATAAAATATTTTTTAATGTAATAAAGTCGCTCGTCTCTACAAAATTTTCAAAGTTAAAAGTGATATCGCGCGACACGATTCAATTCTAACCGAAAGCTCATTTTCAACTGTTAATCGTAGTTGTTAATCACTTAGTTGATCACGATAGTATCGAAAAATCTAATGGCGCACATCTTCGATTACGATATGTAAATAAACGTCGCGGAATGACGATGACAACGGCGATGACGGCGACCCGTCCCTGAAGCACGCAAGTTAGCATACGTCAGACATACATGATAGAAGGCGGCGCGATTATCTGACAAAACCGCCGACTGGCCACTGGATATTCTTGCGTATCTTCAGTAGAACCGGGCGAAACACAATACCCGGTAGTATATCGTTCCGCGGCGAGGAACACGGCGTGTCATCTCGATGTATCTCCGCGTCTTCCGTCTCTCGCGGCGGGATAAACGCAACGTTCCGTTAAGGCGCCGGGATTACATGTCGATCTACCCTGCGATAACATGTCCTCCGTAAGGACATCACCATGCCGGAGAATATCGTCATCAGGATTGTCTACGCGCCGAAGTACTCTAAGGTGGATAGAAATTCCATGTCGCGAATCGACGATGAATTTACCGTAAATCCTCGCCAAGTTATCAATTATTCGTGCATCTGGCGTTAGGATAGTGATTGATGCGATTGCAGTGGAAGTGCGACGTTTGAAAATTATTTAGATTATAAGTCTGAAGAATTTATTGTTTAAAAATTAGTATTTAAATTAAAGACATTGAGCAAACTGTTTATCGAGTGTTGCAGGGTAACAAATTTTTAAATATAACTTTTATCATTTTTTTAAGTATACGCTTTATGTGTTCTAAACTGTTAGAGATATATATTTCTTATTTATAGCATCATAAACATAAAGCTCGTGTATGCTTAAGCAAAAAAAAAAAAAATAAAATCAAGATCATCAAATAAGCATAAGAATAAAGTTAGAAAGCGATAAATTTTATTAAAACAATGACGTTTCGACTTTATTTAGTCTTGTCTTTAAAAACGCGCGAAAGATAATTTTGTACAAGGTTAAAAGAGCATAAAAACAATATTAAATTGGAATCTTTGAAACATTTGTCATAGAATATATTATTATAAACCTAATCATAATTTTAACTGGGATAACACCGAAATTCTTAATTTTGACCAAAATTTCCATGAGAGATTCATCTCTCAGAGAAATGTTACATATAAAAGAATAAAAAAAATAGTATCAACCTAATTAAAGATACCGAATTATAATACTTGACAGTGCTTACTTTGACGTATTATAAGAACTCTCCTACTCTCATACTTATTTTGTTCTCATAAATATTCTATCTTCTATTGTTTATTTTTGCTAACAAACTTTTGTCATCGAATTGATAAATTATTGATCAACATCAAACACGACTTCATACGCATATAAGAGGCTAAGACAAAACATAACATTAGACACATATTCTTTGTTTATTCACTTCATATATCTTATTTCGAGTAAGTTTTTTTATAATTGTAATTATTTAATTTTTGTTTACGCCATTAATTTATATTCTTTAATTTTACCATTACAATCATATATTTATTTCGACCTCTCTTCTTTTAATACTATGGACATCTCATTCGTAATTATAGACAGTTTTTATTAAATTTTAACTGTCCTAGTTTACTAAACATAATGGACATAACGTATTCTCGCCTCTTAAAAAGCAATAAGTTTCAAATTTTTATTTTAATTATAATTTGCTTCACTTTCAAAACCATTTTATTAACTTAACTAAAGCCGAACAATCAATTTTATACATCTAATTTTTAACATAGCATCTTGCATTGTTGTTTTTTTTATCATTTAACTGTTACTGTTACACACATATATTAATACCAATTAACCATATTAATTTTATTTTAATTAATGTTTTGAAATGATTCGCGTTTTTAAAGATTGAAGTAGCCTAAGTGAAGTCGAAACGTCATTGTTTTAACAAAATTAGTATTTATCGCTTTCTTATACTTGACTTGTTTAACCTTAATTTTATTTTTGTTACAGCATTATATTTTAAAAAATCTATTATTGCTTATCAATTTCTACGTGTACATTGTACATCTAGTGAAGCTATTAGGAAGAAAATAATAAAGGACAAAATTTGTAGGAAGAAAAACGATAAAAGACAAAATTTGTAGGCGAAAACTAAAGAAATAAAGTCTTTCTCCAAGGAGAAAATTTGATTGTTTGACACGATATTGTTTTACGGGAAAACTAAGTTTTGCGGCAATCAGAGATAAATTCTACAGAAAAGTTCCCGGGTAGGATTCAATGAAATAGAGTCTCGAAAGAATTCTCTTTTTGAAACGAATTTAGAAAATTTCGTTCTCTATGAGTGACGAATTTAGTTACAGAAATAAATCTCACTTTATATACTTAACTAATGGCAATGCAAAAAAATTTGTTAAAATGTAAATATTTTAATAGATGACTTTTGATGTTTTAAATGATACTGCAATTTTGTAAACTCTCTTATAGACAAAATATTTTTTTAACTGATTATTTTTGTATTTATTAATTACTACAAATTTAATTAAATTGTTTTTTTGAAGATTTCTGTCGTTTTTTCATTAGTATCGTATATAATATTCGCAAAGTTGTATAAATCTTTTATCTACTATATTTGAACAAATTACCTTATATAATTATATATATAATATATATAATTATATATATTATATATATAATTATTATTATCAAATTACAGGTGCAGACATCAGCAGTGGTGTCAACACCTGCGAGGACGCCGGGTGTTGGCGCGGATTCAACGATGACGGAACCGGGAAAGGGCGGAGGTCGCGTGACGGAAGTGATGGAGCTCTGTTACGTCACTGAGAGAATCATTGCCCTTTGGTATAGAGAGGATGCGCAGGGTGTCCTTGAACACGCCACGACCCTTCTGCGCGGGAAACATGCCGATAATTACATGGTGAGAATTCGAATAACTTCCATAGTTCCTTACTGCTCTTCCTCCCGAGATAAAAAAAAGAAAGCGTTATATATTTCGCGTTATATATTATTGATATACTATTGATAATTTTATGATCACGACTCTGCAGATATAATAATGTTTTATAATTAAAAATTAAAATGGAATCATTAAATTATGTTTTATAATATTTTTTCTCTTTATTTTTGCAATTGTCTTCAAGTTGTGGAATATCCTGGTCTTTCAGATCTTCAACTTGTCATCACCCGGCCGACCCGGCGAGCCGAATACGAGGGAAGCTGGATGGCCGCAGGGATTAGCGCCAAGTTTGGAGAGACTGTGTGCTCTCTGCAAAGAACTGGACTCCTGGTTAAACGGCGCTTCTAATCGCGTCGTTGTTCTGCATGCCAGGTTAGCGATTTTCAAATATTATCTATTATAATCTATTATCTATAATTTATCTTTTTGAGTCTTTATAATGAACTTGAACGAAAGATAATAACAAATTTACAATTAAAATTACGACTTCAGTAACACTTAATATACTTGCCTGTCGCGAAGAAAAATAAAACTAAATGAATCCTTCAATCCTTCAAGAAAGAAATCGTTTTCAAAAGATACAAGTTATGAACGCAAGACTCTTCGTGTACGCATTCGTACGCATTCATGACCTGGTTTTTGCAGAACGACCAATGTTCAGTGATCGGCCGCAAAAGCCATAATTTTGCCGCGGTATACGCGTTCACCGCCCCCTCGAAACTCCGCGCCCATAACTTCCCGTTAGTCATTTCCATTCATCGTGAATAATAACGTCATTAGACCGCGATTAGCCCGCGGCGAAATCTTTTCATATCCTACCTCTTAACGGAGAAGGTACGGAACCGACATTGCGCGTTCGCAGTACCTGAAGTTAACGTTATCGTTCTCTTCAGGGGCAGCAAGGAGCGGCTGGGTGTGGCAGTGTCCGCTTATATGAACTACAGCAGCATCTGCGGGGGACGCGATCAAGCGTTGGACAGGTTCGCCATGAGAAGGTTCCTTGACGACAAGATCGGATCGCTGCAGGTTCCATCGCATCGAAGGTAACGAGAAAGAGAGAGAGAGAGAGAGAGAGAGAGAGAGAGAGAGAGAGAGAGAAAGTCGCATAAGTACTACCCGTTGACGTTAAAATTCATTCTATATCGTATTTACATTCGCAAATATGTAATTCAGACAACGTCGTAAAATTATTTACGAGCGTGTGCATATATCGCAAAAGTTTATTTCTTAATGCCTGTCTTAACTATGTGTTCAATATAATCTCGTTCTCGTAATTTATTTTAATTCGTTGACACTTTTAATGACAAACAATAGATCGTGCCGGAAAATCTTACTCCATAAATCCATTTTATAATATGTCATGTTTGATTGACTGATTGTATTTGATATTTCACAAATTTCACGTAATCTTCCTTGTCTTATTTTACTGTTACTAATTTTAAAACGTGAATAATGGCAAGTACATTTTTTAATAATATTTTGCGACTTAAAAGTTAGAAACTGACAATGATAATTACAATAGTATAATTCATTAATATCAGATATCTTTTCATCATATCAAATCTTTTAATTTTTTGCATCTATTTTTTTTCTCTTCGAGAGCTGAAAGTCATTTCATTCTGAATTAAATAAAACGGATGTAAGAAACATGTGCTAAATTTACATACGGAGGCAGTCCTTTCTACATATCAATGATGCATTTGACGTTTACTGCGGAAGCCATGCAATTTATGTCGCACAGGAAGAAAGAGTATAATTAGTGTACTTTTTTTTATTACTATGGCGCATCTATTAAGAAGGATGTCCTTACGTCCTTGAGTAGCCATCCTCGCCATCCTATTTTGTAATCCGTTCTACGCATCATCGACTTGAAACGTCGCGTCCTCATTATCTAGTCGTCATCATCTTCAATCATCCTTGCTTGTTTTCTGCCATCCTTCGTGTTCTTCCGTCATTAATCATGTTGATGCCTATCCGATTATTCCTCCTATAATGGATTCCGGAAATTCGTTCGGGATTCCTCAGAACTTTGGAATAGCATCGACGATTTTTAAAATTGCAACTCCGTAATCGCTTCGTTCACACCATGATTACAACATTTACTGGCGGGAAGATCGCGAGGCAAGATGGCAGTAACAAAATAAAATGATAGACCGTGCTGCGCACTTAACATTCTTGTTGTTGAAGACACGTTTCTGTTGGCCGGTTCTATTCGCGCGTACTACGAATCATTGATCTAAAGATAGCGAGCTCTCATCATCATCATCATCATCGGCAGCCTTATCGTTTACTTCATCGCCGTGTCGTCGTATGCATCCATAATGACCGTAATGAAACGCGGTCGGGCTTGCATGCGGCTGTCTCTTTTAATCTCGTTCGCACTTGTAGTAATACTTTCCGACTTAAATGCAACCTGATTGAAGAAAAAAACTTTTTTCGCTTGCAAGAAATTAAATGCATGGATAAGCTATCTTGATGAAAATGATCTTATTTACCGTGTATATATGATTCAAAAATATATATCGTAGTTGTTTGAATAATTATTTGTAATAAGGTAATATATGTAATGATATTAAATTATTATTTATCGTGAATGATCAATAATTGTTTCCAGAATCGATTACCTAAATAAAAATGGCTACTCTGGTATAGATGATAACGTCAAATTATTGAAATTATGTGTTTATTATGCAATCATTTGTCCAGTCGATTATTCGAATAAGAACGTTTGTTCTTATAATATGATATTATATAGTATAACGTACTACTTACATAACTAACAACATTGAACTATTCGAACCATTTATTGGATCATTTATCTTTATTACGAATAATTATTTTATAGATAAAATTATTATTTGGACTACATTAAATTAATTATCTAATTAAATTATTACATTAAATTTTTCCTTGTTTTTCGATTTAACGCTTTTTTTCTCGCTCTTTTTCATACACATTTTTGTTCATTTCATAATTGGTATTCGCCGTTTGATCAACCGGTGCCTTTTAGTGAAACAAACGTAACCCATCCGACAGTTATCGTGTGTATTACGCGCCATCGACCTCGCTGTAAACCCCTTTCCCTCCTTACGATCATCGTATCATTACCGTCATCATCGTCCTTATCGTCGTTCTTGTCATCCGCATCGCCAGTACGCACTCATAATAATCGTAATGAGCCACGACTGAGGTGTGCCCGCGTGCGTGGTGACTTCCTTGCCACTTCTTCTTCTTCTTTTTCTCGCTTGTCATATCGCCTTCTCTTCGTCCTCGCGCTCCTCCGGTCCTACCTACCGGAGTTTCTCCATTAATTCCGCGAGCCGCGAGCATTAGCATGTCGTTAGCGTAGCTGCACTCGCGCGAGCGTATGAAATCATTACTAGCCTGCCTCTGAGAGATCTCTTACGAATGATGTCGAATGTTAGTAGCACGTACTCCTATCTACGTACTTGTCCGACATGCACACCTCTTCGTGTCATGGGCCAAGGCTTCCATTGGTTGAACCATCAATCCCATTCATCATGTTTCTCATGCATGTTTCTCGCGCATTTGCGGCTTGAGAGAAATTTGCCCCTTCGTTTTTTCGCTTTGCAATGTTGATTGTACAGAAAGATCGCCTCTCACATCTTGATAGAGATCATCGATTTATCGTTCATTATTTATGATATTCATCTTTAATTCTTTAAACCATCGAAGATTAGGAATTAAATTTAAGATTTAAAATACAATAGCTTATTTTTAGATGTCAAATATAACAGGTTTCTTGGATTTTCCAGGTACATCGAATACTTTAGCGGACTGCTGTCAGGCTCTCTGAGAATCAGCCAGTCGCCATTGTACCTGACCCATCTGACAGTCCTCGGAGTGCCACTCTTTGAGCCGACGGGCTGTCGAGCCTTTCTTAAAGTATACGAAGGACTTACACCGGTTTACACTTCGGATTTGTACTCGGTGACGAACGCGCGTGAATTTACAGTTAATCTCGGCGGACTTCGACTGAGGGGCGACATCTTGGTCAAGTGCTATCATAGGGTATACTCGAAGCAGACTCGAGAAGTTATGTTTTCTCTCCAGGTAAAGCAATGTGCACTATACTTTCATATCTATACTTTCTATACTTTCATACACACAATAATATACTTTTATATCATTAAAAAATGATTACAAAATTTTTTCATTACAAAAAATTTTTATATTTAATTTTATTACAATCTGTAATCTTTGATGTAATGTTTGATTTTGCATATTTTCATTATATAATATTATACAAAATTATATAACATTGGAATGTATATCAAATACCGATATCTATTTATGTCGTTTATATCCGTCGCATACAAATGCATCATGCATTTATGAATACATTATAGCAAGTGACACAACGCAAAATCAAATAAATGATAGCTCATGCAAAGCTATTCGTAAATAGTTACAAGGACATCAAAGTAGATCTACGTGTTCGGCAAAAAAAGATGATCAATATTTGCGCAATAGTTTTACGCCGATGGGCAAACCACATCCAAACGACATGACAAGAGATCAGTTAATAACTAGATACACTTTTTCCTGTAACATAGAAGAAAACTGATAATATAAGAACTCTGTGAAAAATACATCGCAATATGTTACATCAAGTTTTATTTTGATCGAGTGACAAGATTTGTACAGAAAAAAGTCGTACAAAGTCTTGTTTAAATTGATGTTATAATACATATGCTTTACGTACAACCAGATAGTAGTATTTGAATTTACATACTTGCAATCTCTTGTAATCTGCCGTATTTTATATCGATAATTTATATATACATGTCAGAAATCACGCTTTTTTTGAAAAATGTTGTTTAGAGTTTTATTAAATCTTTAGCAAAAATTAATTAATTGCAAATTTTTTGAAGACTTTTTAAACGTGAGAACTTATTTATTTATTTAGCATATAGTATATGACTTTGTGCAAGATAAATGGTTTCTGTAAATCAATGATTACGTCGCGCATATTCTTACATCAACCATTGTTCCCTTAGTTTCACACGTGCGTAATTACGGAGAACGTCGTCTCCTTCCCGCGATCGGAGCTCGATGTCGCCTGCAATGATCCTCGATGCCCGCCCGACAGCGTGGTGACACTTTACTTCGCCACCGACGCGAAACGTCAGGACGGTCCAGTCCCAGCGCCGACACCCGCCGTGCCACATACATCCGCGCATCACGATCCCATCCTGCATTGGGACAGCTACACGAATCTTGAGATCAGTGATGACGGTGAGTGTGAATTTCTTCGTATTCTTAACGTGACTGTTAAAACATGACAACAAAAAGTTATAACTCATATCTCTTAGAGCACACAATATTAAAAAAAAATTTTTAAAGATTTAAAAAATATTGTGATAGTTAAGTATTAATCAGCTTATTTTGATTAGTATTTGAACAATTGTCATATAAGTTAAAATGATCTTAAAATATGAATTATTAATTTCCATGTGTCAAAATTGCACATGGATTGGAGGAGATATAGAATTTCACATAAAGTCTATTTTCTGGATTCTATTATTGTGCCAATAAATTTTGGCAATGGACGGTACAATATAATAAATGAGATTCGCGAATGTAAAACAATATTGCTGACGTTTATATTAACGTCAGTTATCATATTTTGCTTTTAAATCGCTCACATCAAATACGTAATACGACGAATATTCAGATATACGACACGATGTTGCAATAGGTACAAGTTCTTATTAAATATTTCTTGTTTACAACATGATTCTTAAAAGAAACGCTATTTTGGCGACCGTGTTATAAATTTTACGGTACGATTAATTTATCAACAATCTTGTACCGTCAAATTTATCGATATCATGAAAGCCGGAATCCAGGAGAGCTCATCGTCGTCGACTAATACGTACTAATTTTCGTGGTAATGGCACCCAATTAACCTCGATCTGACAGCGAGAGCTAGTCAGAAATACAACTTGGCTAGTGTTCACAGCGAGGGAAGGAGGGAGCTAGCTAGACGAAAGAGCAGCAGTATAGTGCATTTAGAACGACTGACTAACGCCGCCGGAAATACGTTCTGTCAAGTGGAGGGAAAATGGCGGTTTATCGCGACGGGGGCGATTTCCATGGCTGGAAATAGATCAAAGGTCGGCCCGATGGATGGGCAAGGTCCATCGCGTTAACCGCTTCCGAGTATAACGTTTCTACCCCGTCGCTGCTTATTTACATCTTCATTTTTTTCTGATGTTCCAGACTTTTGATGAAATGAGTAAAATGGTTGTCACAATGAATATCCGTCAATATAAAATGTATTTTCTAAATTTATTGAAAATATCATGGAAATTATGAGAAAAGCATAAGTAACGATTAAAAGCATAAAGAAGAAAAAAATATTCGTAGAAACTTTATGTTAAAAAAATGGAAAACTTTTTAAATTAATTTTTTCGATTTAATTAACATTACGAGAGAATTATAACAAACATATTTTTTTTAATCACTTTTTAAATTTTTCCATTTTATTTCTAAAAGCTAAATTAATAATGCCACTATTTAAATGATTTAAGTCTCATTATCCAATAGAAGATTCGTTACACACAATTTTATCCGCTTAGCAAAAAAAACAGTAGGATCCAATGTAGCGATTTGTTCTGCTCGGTATACTGCTTTAATCGAGACGATTGCGTCATCGCCATGATTCCTCCAAAAGCACGCGCCGGCAACACGGGGCAACCAACGCTCTCGTAGTCAATTTGTTTCGTTAGCAATCGGCCGGTGGGTTCCAATAAAGCTGTGACCCAAATTGCACGCAATGCTAAATGCGACGCCGTTTGTCACGGGACGAAGAGTGACGAGACCGGAAAGAAAAATGGAGGGTGCTCGTGAACGGCGTGACCCTGGGCCAAAGGGAGACGAATAGATCAATGGCTAGATTGAACGCCGGTAGTTTTACCGCAATACCGACGACCCATCTGCCGGATATCCACCCCTCCTTTCTCCCGTTTGCCGATTGGAGGGTGTGACCAAACTGAAATCAATTCCACCTCTCGGTAGCCAAGCATCCCCGCGGACGAAAGAAATCGTGTATCCCGCCATTGTCAGCGATCGATTATCGAGATCCTTCCGCATAGCTTGACGCCTAGATTATCGCGCCAGTTTCTTCCCATCGAAGTTCCGATTGTCCGAAGATTGATAAATATATTTGGATGTTTATTAAAAATTAAATTATTAAAAATTATTAAAAATTAAAATCAATGTTTTAATATACAGGCAGAATGTACGTAGCACAATCGTGCTATGAAAATGAAGATTTTATTTGCGCGCCGATGAACAACCGTTGCTAAAGGAAGCTCGATCGCAATCGCGATTTCTAAACTACGACAGGCAACACGCGGTTTCCCAAGCCGTCTCTCCCTTAATTGTCCCCGTATTGAGCTCAGACGTTCTAAATCACACTTTAAATCGTTTCAGTCCCACTCGCGCCGTCAAGTATCGAAGCGATTTGTCGCCGGCGGGCGTGCCCGCATCAATTGGCGTTCAAGCCTTCGATTTGCGCCGCTACTTTGTCTAATGATTTAATGCGAGTCCATGTTTGCGATTTTCCTTACTGCCGGGTGAAAGCAAAAAGTTAACGGGCGACATATTTCCACGTCGCAAGGCGACGTTTATCGGCACGAAAAGGGTCCCTTCCCGTCGGCGAATCGACGAGTGTAACGAACTCTGATCGAGACGAGGTGCCTGACGGAAGCGTCGCGATGCCCACACGTTGCACCCACGCGACAAAATATAAGTTTCCTATGGCACGTCGCACGAACGATCTGCTCTAACGACCCGCTGAGTTATATGAACCAGCGCGGAAAAGTTCTTGAACTACTTTGATCAAATGACGCGCGAAGCGAGGTGGAAATGTAATGAATCTTCCATGTTTCCGGGTAATTTCGTACGAATCTAGTCTGTATGTTTGATCCTTTGACCTATTTAAGAAATTGCAAAGTAGCGGAGAAATGGAATTAGAAATAGATCCTATTTAAATTAAAAAAAAGAAATTGATGAGAGAAAAGATTAATGCTTGCGCTGGAAGTAGAAACAATTTTTTAAACTTGTTAATCTTAAAAATGTATATTTTATATAAATATGTAAATGTAGATACATACAGAAAAAGAGTAATCGAAAACTAAACGGAGAGTATGACAATAAATCGAACAGATGTACTTCATTATATACAATAAGCAGGTCCCATTGCGTAAGATCTATCGCATTGGATCAGAATGTAACAAAAGCTGTTGTGAAAGCTGTATCGTGTGGAAAGGGTTGGAAAGCGGCATGATATAGGAGATTTTCATGGTGGTGGGGGAGTCTGCGGGTTTATTCTTGGCGTCGAAACGCCATGGATGGGGATAGAGCTTAACAGTTTTCGCGCGCCTCTGTACGTAACCGTGCCAGAGAGTCTCAGTTCGATTTCTGATTCTCTCATGATCAATAGTATTCTCTTGCACAATTTGGTATTCCTGTCATTTACATCGATAAACACGAGATTCGTTAGTGATTACGCAATTGCGACAACTGTAGAATCGTAAGCAAAGTGGCGAGCGTTTCGAGTAAGCTGATTTTATTTTCTTTCTATTACTAACATACGGATTTAAATTTCTACTTCTAACATGGGGATTTTAATTGTTGGGGACAAATTTATTTATTGTAATCTTGATTATTTTAACAAATACTGAAAAGCGCTTTTGAGAGTAATCTTTATATTCTAAACGGTTTCTCAATTTGTTATTATAACTTAGCATTTCTAAATAAATTATTAAAATTATAATCTGCTGCATAATATTCAAATACATTTCTCGAGATGTCTCTTCTTGCCGCTTTCTATCAATATTAACATTTCGCTACAAGTATCCGTTCAACGTTTCGTGATACTCGCGATTGGAGATTGACCTTAATTTTACGATCTACCATTAAGGTGACACTTCACGTAGGATAGAGTCTTTTGATCCAAAATTGGCGAACCGGCTTGACCGGGCTACTCTCGCTCCGAGAATCGCCTTCGGACCATGTCACGAGAAAGTTGGTTCCTGGAAAGTGTAGATTGAGCTTGATCTGAGAAAATACCCCATACTTGACAGCTGCCGTGAAATATACGTGATTTCCGATCATACAGAAAATAATTTCTCTGTTAGAACAAGAGAAACATTAACATATTCTATCAATGTATATACTGTTTCCTTACTTTTCTCTCAATATTGCCTTTTACCCGGTTGTCTCCATGTTTATTGGTGTGAAGACAACTTTTGTTCCATAACAAATTAGTCAAGTTCCATATTATCTTTTTATGTTATTACGCAAAAAAACTTGTGAAAAAATACTGAAGTAACAAAAATAGTTATGGCGAAATTTAATTAATGAAAATTTACTGGGGAAATAAGTTAAATATGAGAGAAATGTTAAGTAGCAATAGACATTACTAAACAGACAGCGTCTGGTTTTCGCATGCGTTATCCACTTAACACATGACAAACTTTTGGCGCCTGATAGCTATATTAGATTGTAACTTTTTTGTATTTCTCTCAAAACGAAATGTTTTGTCGATCCTCAAAATCCAGTTTGTGAGTCAATCTGGAATCTTTTGTTCGACCATTGTCGAAGAAATTGTGCAGTAAAACAAGAAGAGAAAATCTCCGTTTAATAAGAACGAGAGAGAGAGAGGTGGAGCAGTGAGGACAGAAAACAGAGACAAGAGCCTATTGTCTTGTCGTTCGGTCGTACGTCTTCCCGCTGTTACGTCACCATTGTTTACTCCAATCCTGTGCAGCTTCCTTCGCCTGTAAAGCCGCCTCCAGTTTTATTTTGCCACTTGGATGCCCATTGTATGAAGAGAAATCGTTTTTTGCTTCGGCTAAATGTCAATACCGAAATTTCCGGTATTGTTTGTGATGCATGAAACGAAACAGTCGTTGCTTCAAATTTAAAGTATAAATGCTACGTCATAATCTTCGAAGAAAAGGATAGAATTTTTATGATCTTAAAATCTAATTCTTAATAATTTTTTATAAAATGTACATGACAAAATGAATTGATTAAGTTGTACGGAAAGATAGCGATTGATATGTCAGGAGATTAATATCACCTGGAATGATATAGATTGAGCATAACATACGTTCAGAACCACGTGCTATAAATTTACATATTCCTTTCCTGCTAGTAATGTTATCGATTTAATTGATCACTCCTGGCATCTCTTGATAAAGTAACAGGTACAAATAAATGGCGTCGTCTCATATTCGCGTGTTACCGAGACGGACGCATGATGCGTCATGTCATCTTACGCACAAATCGTGCACGCGTCCTTGTCCCAGATTGGTTGCCTAGGAATACACCGTCGTTTGCCGACGGTGGCCGACCAACTTTTCGCTCTGTCTTCGTTACTCGACACAGTAGAAATAGCCACGTTACGCTCGGACGAGCGCGAGGCAGTAAATCGGTGGTTACGATCTCCCAGTGGTTCATCCGTCATACATCCGGATCATAGATGCCTAATCGTAAATGACTTGCCTGAGAATAAATACAAACTAATATAATATACAAAGGGCAAATATTCTAAGCTCGCCAATCTTAAACTTATTTTTTTCCTCAGAAAATTATGTAATTTTACGAAAGTGTTAATGCTATTTCAAACGCTTAGAATATCGAGCGTCAATATACGAGGCGAAATGTCAACAGGCTTCGATTATTTCAACCTTGTACGGTTGTCTCGCAATCTCCGTATCAATCTCAATCTTACTTCATCGTCGCACACCACTTTCAAAATCAATAAATTTCTTGTTATTAATGTAAACGCTGACACGTCGATATCTTAGAAACAAACATGTATACGAAGTGATTTAAATGATCGCGATTAATTACCGGTTGTCCTTACTTCATACGATGTAGATGACGTCACGTAACAGTATCCGTATATGATGTTGCCTTTAATGACTAAATAAGCAAACGACGCGTAATAATGGTGCTGCCAGGTGAACCAATTACTTCTAAATATATCCCACGCGCGTTTGTGTAGATCCGAGACGATTGCATATCACGTGTGCGTTATGATCCTGGCGCCTAATATTATTAGGCTACCGGGTAGCGAGGCCAACCTATTCTTGTTTAACGTGGCATATCCGCGCGAATGCAAATGTGCTCGTGCGCGCTCTCGTTCGTCGTGATGAGCAATCAGTAGCAGAATCACGCATCGGAGATGCGCGTTTCGTGCCTGAAACATATACGTGCTTCATGTCACGAATCTTATGTAACGAATACGTTCCCGCATTCGATATGAATCTCTGACATATTGGCGCTTGAGATGCTGTAAATATCTATTAAACAGCTTCTTTTTACTTAATAATTATACGTGCTTATATGTAAATACCTGCTAAACTTTCTGATAGTTGTATATTTCCCAATTTAGTAACGGATGAAGCGTTTTGCTAATATCGCAAGTACGGAGATTTGTTGGGGAATAATTAGACATCTCGATGAATTTAATGAATTATTAAAGACACTTAAAAGGAATTTAAAATTATAATATTTCTTGTAAAATTTTTACAGTCAAGCTTTACTACTTTATTAATGATAAAGGTAGCGCATTTATCATAAGCGAGATGTAAGTTCATGCTCGACAAATTCCGGCGGAAATATCCGGGCGCTACGTGCGGTGATCATAATATATAAGCGATCAATCATTTCGATTCAACGCGCAATCCGCGCGATCGCAATTACCCCTTAACGATAATTGCGCCCTCCGTCATAATTTTCCCTCATTGTCGACGTACGTCATGGTCCCGCGCTAAGCGTTAGTGCATTAGCATTCGTCACGAGCACCTGGTACACATGCGACGATCGTGAATGCGCGGCGTCGCGGTACGTGCGTTCGTTTGAAAGAAGAAGCGTATTACGACTCGCGTGCCGCACGGTAGCATGAGGGTAGTACTTGCGAGTCCTTCTTACTTGAGCACACATGCGTTTCGACGCGCAACACTAGGCGATGAATTATTAATTACCGGCCATTCATTCGCGATTGTCGGCATCGTAGCGTCGACGTACGGCATTTAATTAAAAGTATACCCGGAAGGAAACGGTTTTGCTAAAAGATCTAAAATTTTTAGGTGAATACAGAAAAATAATTTTGTTGAACTTTTATTGAACCATCAAAATATTTATGTAGAACGTTCAAATTAGTTGCTAGAATATCGAAATTTTTTGCAGCATTGCTCATTATCTTTAGATCATCATTTTTACTATCTTCATGGGACATACGTATCCCGTTGGCTTAAAGTTAAGATTCCAACAAAATTATTTTGATTGTCTAACAAAATTATTTTGATTGTCTAACAAAATTATTTTCTGATTTATATTCAGCAATATTTTAGATTCCTAGCAAAATCGTTCTCTCCATGTGAAAAAAAGCCATGGGAAAAAAAAATGCGAAAAGCGACTGTTATTCTGATTGTTATTGAGCCTTTCGGTCAATATATTACTGTAGAATGTGGTGTGGACGATAGGGTTTAGACTAAACTCTGAGAAATTCTGGAATTTTGTCAAAATACAGATAATTCACTAAACACACTTGACGTGCAATACGTCTTAATGATCTTCCAAGCAAGCCATTTGAGCGACTACGGTTCGTACCGCGGCCCGCCTTTCGCGAGCGCAGCCTTTAATTTCGGTATCGTAGCGGCGCGATACGAATCGCAAGACTCTCGTCAATTTGGTCCCGATCTGAGTGCGGGAACCGTTTTCTCGTGCGCGCCAAATAACGGCGTTGTGCGTGCGCGCACGGGATCGACGTGTGCGATCAACCACGTCGAGAAAGACGACGAAGACGTAGCCGGCCGGCTTATGCGGCGAGCCGAGAGTTGCCGTAGAAGGACCGGCGACTGGAGGCCGTTCGAATGAGTAGAGGGGTCTCGAGAAACGTAACGATACCCATACCATGGACTGAGACGCGCACATGTGCGATCTCCACGCAACACGAGGAAACACGTGCATCATAGTACGTTACTAAAGCGTAACGGAGCGGCGTATGAGTGGAAATGCATGAATCAAACGAGCCCACGCTCTTGCCGATTGTCTTCCGTCTGAGAAGATATGTATGAGCGCAAAATAAAAGTCATCAATGAGACCATCGTTTGATAGTCGTGCGCTCGTTATTTATACGCGCGCAATACGATCCGATTTCATATTCAGCGCGCGCTTTTGATTTATTAATTGTAAAATATAATGTTTTTAAAGAGCTGTCATTCGAATAAATACGAGAAAGTACTTGTGGCCCACTTACACAAAGACGCTTCGGAAAGTACATACTCCAATCGAATGTACGATCTTACATGTCAGCATACGTCCTAAATACACATACGCCTCTCGTACCTGAATTTCAAAGGAACGGTTCGTGTGTGGGTCTCGATGGAAACGAAACTGCGCGATTCGGGGTCTGCGAAATCGCGGCGTGCATATCTGCACGCACGTGATCGCCGTGCGTTCATGCGTTTATATGGAGCCGCGACAAGAGGCAGCTCCAAAACTCCATATCGCCATGCCAACTTCTTGCGTAGGACGCAGGCTTGGCCGCCAATGATGATGACGAGGACAGTGGTGGTGGTGGTTAACGCGAATGACGGTGGTGGTGGCGGTCGTGATCACTATCGTACGGCATTTGCAACGCACAGTGCCGTTTCTGTGCTCCCGGTGAACGGAACACGCGTTGTTTTCTCGTTAGTCGTTGAGTCTCTCAAATAAGTCACTGAAGTATCGATAGCTTCACCGAAGACTAGTCAGTGTGTGTCCGCATTAGGAGTCGTTTCGTGTTTAGTGCGACTATCTGTTTGGTTTCTATAGTTGACGTTATTGGAGTTGATTTTTGGTATGATAATAATAAAAACTTAATCGAATGGATTAACAATTAAAATTAAGCTAGGCAATTAAGCAAAGTTAAAAACAAGTCAAAGATGATACGATAAACGCGAAACACAGTTGCTTCGATTTTTTTTTAAATATTACAAAGATTGTTAATTTTTAAACGTAATTAAAAATATAAAATCTCTTTTGAACGATTTTTATGCTCACGGATTAATTTTGCGAGAGTGAAATGCGTTACGAATCAACAATCTTAATCATAGCTAATAGAAATTCGCGCGAGTCTCTATATCTTCCCTTCGTAGGGTTCCCTACGGCTACCACGCCTCCGTCTCTCGCATTTTTGTCATCGGTTGCGAAACGTGTAGTCCTGACCGGATCTCAGTGCCCACTTCCCATCGGCTTATGAATCTCTATAAGGCTGTCAAACAAGTAATTCATCCCTATGTTTTTTTCTTCTCTCTCTATTTCTCTCTTTTCTTCATATCCAGTACCACTTGCTCACCTTTTTGTCCCCTCTTGCCCTTCGTCCATCTGAAGATAATGACGGCCCCAATGAATAACATCCAAAGAGAGGATGCTAAATTTTAGTACCTTGCATATGAGCGATCTGTTCTTCGTCGAGATGGAGGACCAGATGAAAGACAAGGAAGGATGAAACGGTTACACGATGCGAAATGAAAAAGTTTTTTTTTTTTTTCATATACGAACACAGTGCTATTGTATGCATTGAAAAATCTACGTGGGCGGCTGCTTTGTTATGCAAATCGGTCGCTCGGTTAATTATGATAGTCATTTCGTTCCCTACGAAGTTGCAATTAGAGATTTGAAACGTTTGAACGAATATCAATGCAAGAAATTATTTACCTGCAAGTATTCTCAAAGAAAGAAGTTCTGTTCATTTTAATTTTAATTTTTTATTTGTTTATTAATATAAAAAGTAACACGAATACAATGTGACTGCATTATTAGAACCGCTGTCGATCTATTGCTACTGGAACTTTGCAGCATGCTAATAACGTTGTGTTTCATGAACTTCCTTCTAGAATTTCTCATATTTTCATTACAAAATTAAAGGCGTACATCGTCAAGAAAGTCTTACATCCGCATTTGAATACGCAGAGAGAACTCATCTGGCGTCGTAAACCTGTCGGGCACGCTGGATCGCGTCCTTAAATTTCCCGTACTCGCTACCATATCCGTACTCGCGCGTGTCGCGCTTGTCTCACCCCTGAATTCTATGGTTAAATCATAGGAGCGAAGCTTGTAAAATAAGATAACAGTTGCGAATATAAATTCGTTCTCGTAACAGCGGAAAATAAAGAGAGAGAGAGAAAGCGAGCGTGCTAAACGAGCTGGCTAAAGCGATGACGTTCTCGCGCGAGAATCTAATTACCATATCCAGCCTGGTATCGGTATACGAATGCATTCTATGCTCGCACGTGCGCGATTCATACGCAACGTTAAGCAGTGAGAAATTGAAATGGTTGGTCGTCGTTGTCCTGGTAGCGACTGTCGATGGTCACGCGAACCGCGTGTCATCGTCGTCCTTCGTCAAGATCAACTGAATGCTGTCTTAATGCAGCATTAGTGTGTACATGCATAATCGTCATTGCGTTTTTTGATAATGTAATTGGGTAATGACAATGAAAAATTGATTGAATAAAATGAATTGTTTAAACGAATTTCACATAAAAAATTATGTAAAATTATAAAACAATTATGTAAAACAATTTATTTTTTCCAATTATATTCATTCTTCCTATAATTGTATTAAATATCTAAATCTGCACTGATGAAGTCATCATTAGTGCTTACAGCTTACCAATTGCAAAAAGTAATCGATGTTATTTCCACGAAGATGATCTCTTGTCGTAGAGATAAAGTTTATCAGTTTGTACACTCGGACGATTTTACGTCGCGCATTGCGACGTCGATATCGCGCCGATATCGTTTTTAGGTAGATCTACAATTGCGAGACTATTATAGGCAATAGTATTAATTAATTGGTATCGCGTCCCACGCTTCGCATTTGCGCGGCTCGCAATCGGCTGCTTTGACGTTTATATTAGGCCACCAGGAAATTTATGTCGTTCTCTCGGAAGATTGTTTGTTCCAGGCAAAACTCGTTAAACTTGTAAATCGGGGGCAACGTTAAATGACAGTAATATTTTATGTTGCTTTGAATAAGCGCTATCGGGTCCGATTTAAATTTCACTTCTATACTACTCCCTACAAACTTTTTTCTAACATGCTAAATATTAATTATCTTTCTATAGGATACTGAAAATTTGCGTCTAAAAGAATATGTTAAAAAATATATTATTCAATTTGTTGTAAGTCTAGATTATTAAATTTATCTGTCCATTTTATCATTTCCGTTATTCTGCACGTCAAATGCAGCTTGAGAATTTTTACATCGTGATATTCAACAAACTTTTCTTTCAATAATGGAATTTATTTAAATTTACATATTACAGATGCGTTCTCCGCATATATCAGAGACGCACTGTACTCCAAGACACTTCAATCACCCGTTATACCGATCCCTCGCAGATGATGAATGACGGCGATAAATTGCGCGCGAATCGATTTTGTTGATGCAACGGCATCGCGCGTTCTCGCATCGCGGCACGAAGCGCAAAAAGCACGACGCATGTCGGAGAAATTGCAATAAGGGTCGGGCGGAAAGCTAGTCGACGGTATCATTTGGCGCGATAAATTCCCGACCGATTCGCGTTGGAGCGTGCGGCCGACGGCGACGCCGCTATCCGCCGCGTGATCAGCAGCCGCGGCGTGCAGTTGCAGCTGCGGCCCGAGTGCGCGCGTTAAGCAGCGCTTTGCAGACCGCGCCGTAATGCTTGCAGAAATTTATATCCGCATTACTCTCGGGTGTGATAAACGAGAAAACCGCTCGCGTTTTCGAAATATGGCGCCGCTTGCGGTTTAGAATCAACTCATCTCCCACGAGTAAGAAGCTCCAGGGACAATTAATATGTCTTTAAGGATAATTAATTGTCTCTTTTATGCAAGCTGGCGTCTACAATGAGATTTTAAGCTTTAAGCCGTAAGAAATTGACCAATCATAGTCGATTATTCTCATATTCGACTGTGATTGGGGTCAATTTCTTACGGCTCAAGTCTTACTACTTCTATTGTAGACACCGGCTTATGGCGCATAACCGCATTGTTATGGCTGTCGTGCACTTTATGCGTATGGAATATCGCGCTGTTAGCATTCTTGTCGTGTTACTATTTTTAGTACGCTCGCGCGCCTCAACGGCAATTTAATCATACTTATGTCGACCATCGCATGTCTAGATTATGAGATGCCTCGGATAATTTAGGATCAACCATTAATGGCTACTCGTCTCACTTTTCCATCCAAACGATGCGTCAATCTCGAACCTGCAGCCGGGCGTTCGGTAAATGCTACGGAACACGCAATTCGGCGACGTAATGTTGCGTTTTTCTTCGGGCCATTACTTTCACATAGCGTCGGTGAGAACTTGCTTCATTAAATCAGTCAAAAATCATCGGCCGTGCCTCCCGGCCGAATTTGTTCTTCGAAAAAGTCTTGAGGTGGTCTCAAAGTAGGTGGTATTATAACGCGTTGACGCATAAAATGCAATCGCGAATTTAAGACCGTTTAAGAAAACATTACAGGCGTTTCGAATACTGTAAGAGTTTTTATTCACGATAATTGCAAAATGGCTCGAATTCTCTTTTTAGCGTTGTTAACGTAAAAACACGACAAGTTATCGATTGTACGCTGGCACATTTCACGCTTTCATCGCGTCTTCATCGGCACCATTAAATCTTCATATACAATATCGTCGACAGTCGTGTATCTCATCCATTTGAATTTTATTATGCTCAGAAAGAATATTGCGGCAATAATCTTCAATCGGCAGATAACGACTATCGTTCTTAAACGTGTGTAATGCGCAAAAGTAGGTTCTATTCGCTCATGTAACTCCTTATTAATTATTATAAGACTAATTTTGAATAACCTTCAAATTATGCAACTATCTTTTATAATTATCAAAATTTAATTAGTATTGCACATCATAATATTTTTTAATATTTTATATGAGATATATTATTTATATAACTATATATATCCTTTAATTTTTAATTAACATAAAATATTCTACTTAGCATAATTATTCTACACATTTTATTGTATTAATTGATAAAAACAAACAGAAACATACATGATCTTTTTAAAAAATTTATTTTAGATTCCATTATTTTTAATGCAGTCCTGTTTGCGCGTGTATGTTGCAAGTTAAATGCATTTCATCTGCCCGAGATAGTAGATTAGTCGTTATTGACAGAACGCGCGAGTCGATTCAAGTGTAATGAGTGAGAGTCGCTCAAATAAAAATGATTTGATGATGAACCGGCCGCGATGTGTCAACGAGATAGCGACGATGTGGATTGAATTTAGATGAGGTTTCCCGCACGGTCCTAAGAGATTATACTCGGTATCCTTCATAGAATCTCCTTCGTGATGATCCTTACGATCTCGATCACATCATTATAGCAAACTTGTTTGTAAAAAACGATAATAACGATTCGTGATTCGTTACGGTTGTTTTCATTTTTTCGGATCGGCGTAAATACATGGAGTTTTTGCTCTCTTTAGACGGCATTAGTAATGACTGAAACATACAGCTTTATGAAGGAAATAATGGAGAATTACAGCGCAAAATATAGCAAACTGTTTGAGTTTTTAAAATCGTGAAACTTTAATTAATTAAATCTCTATCTTTATACGAATGATAATTTGGTAACACACTACGACGTTGATATTTTTATTTGTTCATTTAGTAGAAAAATACAAATCTAAATTTAAGCAGAATATCAAAATGTCTTATAAAATATAGGATATTTATATAAATAATATATGTATGTTTAAATAATGATGATAAATAATGATAAACACTAAAGATCGTTTTAGCTGACGGGGTGAAAGAACGAACATTTAAGCGATCGAATTATATTATGACCTAACTCAATCGTACTTACACGTATTGCCTCGCATAGGTAAATAATTACACCCTGGAAATTCCAATTGAGCTGATAATTCAGCAGTTATAATCGACGCGATTGCGTTAGCATAAAACGCTGTCATCGGAGAAAGACGTAGAACGTGACAGGAGCCTAAGGCGCCAAGAAAGAAAGAGTGTATTGGCCACACACTTGTGTTTTGCGGCGCACGGAATGTCGGATTAAAGCGGACGATTCGAGAGAGGGAGATAAAGAGAAAAAACGGAGACCCAGACACAGAGTGAAAAATAAACCGCCGCAAAATTCTGCGTACACGCACGCGGCGCTACCGGATACGCATCTCAATGGAGAGGACTTATTAAGCGCCCTTCCTTACATCAAGGACCATCCTAACCCTCGTTTCAAGGTTGTCATCATGTGTTCTACTCCGCGTTTCTCGCGAATTCTTTTCCGCTCTTCAACGTGACGTAGCGATTGTCGGTGCATAATATAAGGGTAGCGAAGATCTCGACTGTGCAAACCGAACGCGCCGTGTGTGGCGCCGTAAGAAACATCAGCTGGGGTCTTGGTCCGCATCAAATACACGGATCTCTTGGGAACATGCTGTTCTTGTCGGCACGCATCACTCTTGTCGTGTTGTTAATCCTTCACTTGTCCGAAGCGAATCTTTGCTTGTTCTTCTTGAAAATAATTTCTGTTTTTGTCTTGTTTTATATGTACGAGACATAGATAAAATATAGATATAGTAGAAATAATAATTATTGTATTGACAGAGAGAGAGAGAGAGAGAGAGATGCGTTTTTTTAGCTTGTCATTTTGCTATTATCTTCGGAACAAATATGAATTATTGATATCGCGTAATAATTGAATGTTTAACACCTGGAAAACTTCATGTCGCGTAAACTTTCATTTTCTCATCGTACTTCCATTCTTTACGAGTAGATTCAGATAAAGTTTTATCGTTCACAGAAAGTTCAACTCTGGTTCTCCGACGTGTTCTCGATTTTGTTACTTATATCTACAGCTGGGTTCGCGCCTTTTTATCCCCAACATTGTTATCCAAGTTTGCTAGAGAACTAAATAAACTTTTTACCATTATTCTCTTGCTTTCTTCTTGCACTTCTTTTTAGTCAGTGTAAATTCTATTTTCCAGAAGCTTTCACGCTATTAATAGCTAACTGATGAGATTTTATCAACATATAGAAAAACATTAACGAGAATATTTAAAATCTGAAGATTATTTCCAGGTTCTTTGTATTTTATTTTTACTTTTTTATAATTATTAAATTAATTTTAAATTAAGTCATAATTTATAATATTATTCATAATATTATTAATTCATATTAGCTTATAATAAACAGTTTCTGATTTTATTTAGTGATAACTTAATGAGACTACTTGTGAGATTACTATTATCAAAATCTAATTTATTTTCTTGTATCTTTATTCAATTTCTCACAACGCTATATCAAGTAAAATTTTTTATAGTACAACTAGAAAGTTGTCTTATATAATTTTCGTTAGCGATTATGACGTGAATGTCTTCCCATTCTTTCTCTTTCACTCGAGTGTACATCAATTTACCACTGATCCGTATTATGTCATGGTTGAGTAATTCGCGCGCTTTAGATGACGTAATCCTTGCGATAGGTCAGCTCTATGTCACGAGGTCACTGGGAAAAAAGAATCCATCGAAGATTGCGCTCCAAGAAAGCAGCCAAGATGTCAACGGGGGGATCAAGTAATCGTGGCTGGTCGTAAATTTCCAGACCCTTGTTGCAAACTTGGCAACTACAACGGTGTAATGGATTTCCGAAAATTATACTTGTAATAAACATTGCGTCGGCTATTGTCACTTATGTTGCGACATCGACTTTGTAAAAGACTCATTGCGGAAATGTTTACGCGATTGTAACCAACTTTCAAAAATATATTGCAAAAAGAAACATTAATACTAAGATTACATCAACGAATTTTAACATATTTCTTAATATATGAATTTCACTTGCTCTTAAAAGATTTTTAACTGTCTCAGAAAAAGTTAATGAAGAAGAACCAAAATTATTATTATTATCATTCTCCTACTATGTGAATGATTAAATTATAAATTATAAACTCGTTTTACTTCAATTATAAATAATCGTAATATCTTAGAAATTGATCAAGTAATTAGCTGTAAATGTCGTGATGCGTTAATAGAGAAGAATGTATGTAATGGACGATTCTTAACTTCCTCGTTGCAATTCGTACTCGAGAGCAGCGTCAGTCAACAATTTATAGCTGGCGGTTGTTCCTCTAACAAGCTTCTCGATTTCCCACTCGCGGAATTATAGTTCACGCGGGCGCCCGCAGATATTCCAACACAAGAAGAATCCGAGAGAATTATTTGCGGCTTAGCTTTACATAAATGCTCTTATTGTCATTCAAATCTAAAATATTTGATTTAAGTAATTATAAACTAAACATTCTAAAACATTTTACTAATTATATTTAATGTTGAATTAGTTGATTTAAGAAAATACAGTTTAAATAAATCATTATTGTAATTCCATTTTAATAATATAATTAAAATGATATAAACAATTTTAAAAAATAAACTGATAATGAAATTAATGTATGGAGTATATTTAGTAAAATTTAAAATGTATGCTAAAATATCTGCTTTTCAGTTGCTACTATTACTTTACTATATTTGAACGCATGTTTTTCTCTAGAAGGCCGTGAGACTCCACTGTCACCACCACCTCCTTCGAGTTCTTCGGTTCAGACTTCACCTCGCGGCTTGGGTTATACCTGCGGCCCTATAGATGGATCCTTGTACGCCGTGGTGCATCAGAGTGCTGCAGGAGGTGCTCGTGGCTCGCCGTTGACGGTTTCTATGGATAGTGGCATAAGTAGTGCACCACCACAGAGACCTAGTCCACCAGAACCCGAGCCTGAAAATCAAGCACATGGAGATCTCGACAAACTTCTTCATGATATGATGCTTACTGTCGAGGTAATAAAGTTTGCATAACATAGATAATTATGCGAGATTTGTATATGCAGGAAAATTAAAATAATTGTTCGAAAAACGTCGGCAGTTACATTATATTTTTTTACAGTCTATGCCAGATCCTCCGACAGATGACTACAATCGCGATCGAAGTGAGAAGATGTACATTCAAGAATCGCGCAGCTACAGCAGTCACGGCAGCAGTCATCCAACGTCTACTTATTCCACTCTGAAGGATTCCTACAGAAGTTACGGGGCCGGTAAGGAATCGAGTCCACCCTACAATTCAAGCAGCAGCTACAGCACCCTGAAAAACGAGTACAGAGATTCGTCGAAAAGCATCGAGCATCGCGATTTCGAGTATCGCATGTCTCCGGATCGGAAGATATCCGAATCCTCCAACGACTCCTACAGGAAACACGCGGATTCCTTCTCGCCGCCTGGCAACATCGACTTCATCGACGAGGACATCCCATATCACGCCAGGCAGACCAGTCAACCGTTCTCATACGGTGCTACCACCGACATGATAAAACATCAGAAGTTGTCGTCGCCTTCGTTAGTGAGGAAGGCTTCCGTGCGAGGTGTAGCGCCCGTCGTGGATTTCGAGGACATTCTCGGTGAGAATTCTAGAAGACCTATGAGCCCCCTCAGTCCCAATACTCCGGACCCGCCGCCGGAATTCGCAAACGGCCCCGTGAAAAGTGGCTCTGATCACATCGATGGGTGAGTAATTCTCTGTCTCATAAAATTGACGTGAACAAAAATTGCTCTTCTTCGAATAGTTACCAAAATGTTTTATGTATTAGAAATAAATGTATCAGAAATGTATTAGAAAATGTATGTAGTGAGAGAGTTGTTTTCATTTCGCTAATTATATCTCAAATTGCGTACTTACGTGGCTTTATTCTCTTTATAAGATATCCTTAACTATTCATTTTTACTACTCTTTTTCTCTTAGTGTTTGCAAAAGAAATTACTCTTTTCACATCTCGCGACACACGATACTTATTGGCTTCATGCTGTCAACGATCGAAAACGATTTCTTCACGGATAGATAAATAAATAACGTTGTGAAAGTAGAGATTAGACTAGGTTTCCACGGATGTTGACAGGGAAATCGCGATGAATAGACCGTACCTCTGACAGAGTTTTCAGACGATCGTCGGCAGTACGGTGTCGCAATACGTCGTCCAAATCGGGCACCGCAAAAGAACGCGCTTAAGAAAACGAGCGGGCAAAAGAAAAAGGAGAGAGAAAGGGAGAGTAGAAAGATCCATGTCGGTCATGGATAATTAATAAACTGTCGATCCATACGCGGCTACGACATCGTATTTTTGCCGCGAATGGTAAATGCGGTCATGAGTCACTGTTCGTAACGCGAATAGAGAGATTTAGCAAGTACATCCCTCGACGGCGGTCGATAGCATTTCGCAAATGACGTAGAATCTCAAGGTACGAATTACGAAGTGTAGCCAATGAAGTGTAGCTACTCAAACTAGTTATACTACATTTATAAATACCATGTTAATTGATTTAATTGAGAGCGAATAAATTTGATATAAATTTATTGCTTATTAACTACTTTATCACTAAGGTCATTACATTTTATTCGTAATTTTTTTTTTTATAAATTAAAAATGTAAATGAAATATATATTTTAGAGGAATTTTAATAAATAAATAAAAACAGATTATGTTTACAAAAATTATACTAACAAAAATAGATAGCACAAAAATTTATCCAAATCGTTTAAAAATTGTTTATTTACAATAATGTATTTATTTTTAATTTAAAATTTATTTACAAACGATTATTAAATTTGCGTTATATTTTTTGTGTACATGTACTGACAGTGGAATAAGAGGAAATGAAGTTAAATAAATATGCATAATAATTTCGAAAGAGACTCGTTTGATACATCGCGCTGTCGTAAGTGTAAAGGCATTCCATAAACGTGCAGTCACTATATGACGCCATTCACCTCGAAGTCATCAATTTTTTTGTACAACCCGAGACTTTCGCAGTCCGGTCCCGCCTCGCACATTTAGCGAATGAGATCCCGCGCGTGAATGGAGGAGAAAGCATATATGATCGCGTAAAATGAATCTGTTAACCCTGTCCGCTTCGGCATGATTATAAAGTAACATGTACCGCTTCACACATTTATTTCTTTCATTGCGACATTATTAAAACGCATTAAATTAAGAAACCAACGTCACTATTGCATGATTTTTTTCTCTTCGGATACGAATAATTTTGGAATTTCCTAAATGTCTGAAAAAATAGTCTTGCATTTCAAATTATATATTTTATTTAATGTACATATATAGAAGAAAGTTACTGATATTGACATAGGTAACCTAAAGCGACACCTTATTTCTCAAAAATTAAACATTGTACTTTACTACTGATAAAAACATGATCTGCCTAGATGATTAAAGAAATAAAAATCTCTAATTTAAATTAAGCCATAAAGTAATATAATATAAAATATAATATAATATATAATATAAAATTAATATAAAGCGAAAATTAAGTAAGACAGCATCGATGATACCTTCTCCTATATATACATTAATAAAGTTTCATTCAATTGAAAATTATTTTGAAAATACTTGTATATTAGTGTTATTTGATTTCCGTCTTATATAAATTTCTATTTTTCACATTATTTTTAACAAAGCGATGTACATTTTAACTTCACACTGAATATTATTCAATTTCTAAAAAAGCTCGCGTTTTTTAAATTATATTCTGAACTTGTACTACTACTTTTAATTAACCATCTAAGGAGAGTGTAAAGCTTTATGAAAAACGGATGGGTTATGAAGGGTTGATGACAACTCGTCGGGTTCGACGAAAATATCCGCACCGTAAAATTCGCGTTGTACTGCGCACTACGGAACATCGTGAAAATAAACGCGCGACTTCCCTCCGCAAACGGAACAATTTTACGTTTCGCGCGAATAACCGCGAGGTTTCGTATAATTATTTAAGAAGAGACGTTTTGATCTGAAGAGAAAACAGACAATGTTTACGGTCGAAAAGATCAACGAACGTTCGGCAGATTCGCTTTCTCGCAAATAAAAGAAACGTGACATTCCAAGCGTGATGACATCGGAGATTCTTGTTTTATCTGCTATGAATCTCGCTAAAAATAAAACGGAACGTTATAATATATTACTTAATGAACACATTTTAAAGTGTCCTCAGGATTGTGACATCGTGACCGTATCGTCGAAAAGATATGACGGAGCTTAAGATAGAAAGGGGATATCCCGTATTTCGAGATATTGCGGATGTTCTCTGACATAATTATAAATATAGAACGGACGAAAAATGCGCTAAATTAGCCTTATAAAATCATGAAAGCATCTCATTCTGTCTCATTTATCTTCATTTATTTTACCCACATTTGATATAGGAGGATGATGCTAATTAGTGAGATATCATAAATATTTTCTATTTGGAATAAAAAATAATTTTTGATATGTTACATCATATCATTAATCAACATTACATTACTTTTCCCGTTTTTACCATAATTTTTTAAATAAATTAATTGAATAGTTATATAGTATATCGAAAAAATAAAAATAAATCTATTTAAATTTATTTTTATATTTATAATATTTTATTGTGTTTAGTATTTTTATTAGTTTTGTCCTGCAACATTACTGTCTTTTCTTCTTTACGTCATCGAGTATATTACGCTGAAACGTCTTTTTTTATCTGTTTTTCCGACGTAAGTCCGGAAACAGTAGAGAAACGACATTCGGAAACGGAAGTCATTGGAAGAGGCGAGGAATGAGCACAAAAGCCACACGTATAATTTTCTTCGCAAGCTCGAGCTTGCATCGTTCTTTTTTGATAAACGCGGCTTCCATTCCGCCGGTCAAACTTTTCTATTGCACACGGAAATCCTTCTTATTCACGTAAAAATACCGCTGACGGACGTAACGCATTAACAATGTTCTTGCCCAGACTTTTACATATTCATGTACTTTTAATGCAACTTCACAAATTACTGTGCTAGACAGTGTTGCAAAAGTGGTGCAAGTACGTAATAAGTAACAAAGTGATAACAACTGGTAAGACAACGTAGAAAAGATTTATTTGTTATACCAGTTTTATATTCATTTATCTGCTACCATAGCGTAGCATATAAAAAAACACATCAAGTTATTTTGCACGTTTTCAGACATGCATCTGTTTTATAAATTTAATAATCAAAAAAATAAACAAAAATTAATTATAACTATAATAATTATAAAATAAACTATTTAAACATAGTAAATATATAATAAATCTTATTAAATAATATTATTATTAAATAATAATTTTTTCCTATCAATCAACGAAACCCACGTGTTTTATAAATTAATGAACTCCATTTTTTATTTTCTTGATAGCAAAAGCGGTTTAATTTAAAATTTACTCACGGGGCGAATTTACACGCATTGTGTCGTTATGCGGATGAAATGAGCATGCACACGCAATTGCGTTTTATGGCACGCTTGATTTGCGTGTAAGCCAGACATCTGTTATAATTACTATTGATAAGCGGCAGCACGTACACTGTAACTAATTCACTATCAACAATTTAGAATTAATTTGAGTTACGCGCATAGAATACCAAATGATAATAAGATAAGATTTGATGGATATACATAATGTATTATATTATTACACATTATGTATATTATATTCTAAAATTAATTAACAGCGAATGATATTTAACAGAAAAAAATGTTAAATTTGAGCGAGACACAGTAAACATTTGCTGCGGAACGATCGAAGCTGTATAAACAAATCAACGGAGATAAAATGCTGTTTGTTATTCGTCATGAATAAAAGAAAAGGTATTCCGTTTTTGTTCGCTTTAATAATACAACGTATCGAGTTTGGTTTCCAAGAAACACAAACCAATATTTCAATCAATAATACATTTAAAATAAACGCGGATATTCCCGAAAGATTCAACGAATCGGTCAAGGTTGATGCAAGCTCACGATTCCAAGCTTCATATTTGATGTTATTAAAGTAGCTCTCTGCATTTGTTATCCAAGACGCGAAGTTATTTTGCACGTTTTCAGACATGCAATTTTATATATCACAAGATAAATTATTTTTCTTTTAGCACAACGGAAATACGTTTTATACCATTCTCTTAAAAATACTGTAATCTTCTTTAAAAAGCATCAATTATTGCGGATGTACACGTTGCAATAATTATTTTTCATGTAAGAATAAGAGAATTTTACATCACGTTGTTCGCAATGGCAAATTTAAAGATCTAAAACGATGGACCATTAAACTAATGTTCTTTTCAAGCGACAAGTTCACTCGCGAGTTTACAACCCTCCTGGGGGTTGTGCGCGTTTGGACGGGCATAAATTTCGTTATTGGAAAAAAGAAATCCTCCGTGACTTACGCTGATTGGCTACTGAGGCCGTCGTTTATTATCTCGAAGAACGGCTGGATATAATGCATTCTCTGGAGCCGCGAGTCGGTGGCCCAGGGCGACCTCATCGATCAGGGTGTAATTATCGGCGTCTATCGCGGTAGGAGGTCCAGAATCCGGCGTAGTAGAATTCCGCGAGTCTATTCGCGAAAGAGCCGGCACGTTCTGCCGAGCCTTTGTTACCGGAGTCGCGGTCTCGTGTTCCCCTACAAACGCGTAACTTCTCGTATTTTCATTTATGCGCTGTGTAACGCGATAAGTCCCTGTTGCGAGACACATGCAAGTGAGAAACGTCGCAATTATTTACAACGTGCTATTAAATGTTTAGTTTCACGTTGCACAAGTCAGTAATAAATATTGGATTGGAAAACTCGCTATCAATGGTCAATCGCTCGATCAGCGACAATTTGCAATAATGTCAATTTATTGAAGGGCTTTTTATCTTTTATTTATACTTGCTCAAATAATTATTTGTCCTTAATAAAATAATTCTTATAGTTTCTTATCTTACACGACGTGCGATAGGAAGACAAGACTTTTTGATAAAATAGTTTCATTTTTTTTTTTTTTTGTTATCATTTAGTTTGTCGTGGCTAAGACAGCAGCAATTGAAACTCGCCGCTAGAAGAGATGAAAGGAGTCCTGGCAAGCTTTGGCGACAAGAGACTGGAAACCGTGTCATTGGCGAGCTCAGAAACTTACAAAGAGGAAGATTGAGATACGACGGTTACGCGAGCGATTCGGCAGTCCTCGATGATGATGACGATGGCTGGGCAGCGAGTTCCGTTTCTGGACAGGTAAGAAATTATCAGAGGTTGGTTAGATATCGGTTAAAAAATCTGGTAATCAACAATTAAATGTTCTTACATCAATTTTTCATGGTGAAGTAAAGAAAAAAACTAGCAAAATTTTTAGAATTTACAAAACTCAATACAATATGTAGAGACTCTTTTGGTAAAATTGTTAATCCTAGAATGCAAATATGACGAGGTACAGATTAGAGAACGTATATTTAATCAAAGATTAATGATTTTGATTGGGATAATTATTTAAGCTTCCGTATTTATGTAGCACCTAAAACTTTCTCAGCACAAATACAATTTATGACTTCCTCGCAATTTATTAATATAACAAGCTGCCTATGATTTAACAGACAATATTTACTAACGCGAAAGATAAATCGCATTCTAGGATTAACTTTGTTGACATTTACCATTTATCGATTAGCCATCGTCGAGAGCTGTTCTGTACACCTCCGCACCAGCTAGTCCTCTACTTCCGCAGAGATCGAGCAGCCGGAAGTATAATGGCAATACCGGAAATGGCGTTCTCGGCAGACCGCGAGCGGAAAGTATGAACGAACGGCCATTCGTTTCCGTAAAGCGTGCTTATGAGTACCGCAAATACAATGACAGTCAGGTGAGTACATGCGTGTGCATTTAAGCGTGTTCCACGCACTCTTTGCTCATTAGATTGCTGGAATCACGCGCGCCGTCGTTTCGAATATTTAAATTGCGTATTATGATACATAATAATTATACAGATTTCTATGATATTATTATATTTTTTATTATTATATTTTTTATAAGGAACGGGCAAGCAATTTTAAAGCGATTTAAATTGAAAACATACTAAAAATTTAAATAAAAAAAAATTATATGCAAATAACAGATTATATTTTAGCAGTATTTTGCAATCAGTTTGCACTTGATTTCAATATTCTTTCGATATTGGAAAATTTATACTTAATACAAAACTAATGAGCTAACCGATGAATMMGGAGATTGGATGAAATAAATAATTATTCATCAATAGTTATTTATGGAGTTCGGAACGGTGGTACGATCGATCACGCTTTACACCAATAAGACGGCGGCAGCACGAACGCTACAATTTAGGCTCCATAGATAACAAGCTAGGGAAACTTCTCCAACGCTATACCTTATAGAAATACCATATAGTTAGACTCTAAATGCCTCTCTAAAATGTAGAGGCGATTACCTATCTGAGATAGAAAACTTCCTTAATCCTTTTTTGTGCTATACTTTCGATGCATTTACGAGAGAAGGAGTCAAAATTGCACAATAAAATATTCGACATATTACTAATTTAAATATTGTATAATTTTATTTTATTTTAAGTCTTAGTACATTTTTTAGAGTAATAAACATTTATTTTTGGTTAACAATATTTATTATTGTCAATAAATATTATTGACTAAAAGGTTCTGCTTTAATTATTAATAATCATTATCATAAAAATAATCTTTTTTAATATCATTGTGTACATCATATGCATTTGCAAAAAAAGAAATCGGGATACGGAACTGTATAATAAAATATTTGTCATGAATTACAAATGTAATTACACAATTACTATATAATTTTGTTTTCTTCGTTTGTTGTGTATGCTGTCGCAATTTTAATCAAAACTATTTGCGGAATACAGAGCTGCAGAATATCACCGAAAGAATTATTCTCCTTATCATTATCACTCTACATGAACAATTCCTAGCTGACGTGGCAGCTGCATTACAATTACGCCATGTTAACTCGTGCCATTAATTAGCTCGCGCAATTAATTAATAACGATTTGGGCTCAAAGTCTCGCTAGCGTAGGTAATCGAGGGCACTCGGAGCATAGCACCGAAAGGATTAAATGCTCTTAGTTCGCCGGCATGTAGCATAGCGCTTGGCTTGCATTCCAGAGCCCTCCAACATCCCCTCGCTCAGCGGTCTTAGCGGCCGCACCACCCTTAGGGTTTGCGGCGAGCCAGCAATCCAGCAACGCCGAAAGGCCGCAGCAGCATCAGCAACAACCGCCGCGACCGGAGTCGCGCAGCGATAGTTTCGCGCGCGCGGATGCATTGCTGCGCGAGCATCGCCATCATCAATTGCAATCCGGTGTCATCAACAACGTCAGCAACGATCACTCCGAGCGGAAGCAGACAATCGCAATTCAGGAATACGCGACATCTAGTCGAAATGCACGGCCCGAGTCGAGGAATCGCGTTGCTTATCAGAGCGTTGGGAGTTACAGCTCGACCAGCAGCAACGACCAAGTGGACGGTGGATTATTAGCGGTGGTCGATCAACCTGACCCTCTCGTGAGCCTCATTCAGTCTCTAGCCGAGATCTCGCCGATTCGCGCGTCCCCGAGCATGACAAAAACCGAGAACGAGCGTCCTGTCGGCAGCAACGCAATAGCAACCGCTACAATATCAGCCAGTGTGCCTAGCAACAATGTCACTAATACTAGCTCTCCTAACCAGTCACCAAAAGCATGGCAGAATTGCACCCAGGTTTGTCTACCCTTCACGCAAATCCCGCGTGTCCACGCGTAATTCATAACATGCACTTAGTTTTTTTACGCATATTACTGATTAATCGCTAATTGAAATTCAACGTTAGTTTCGGTTCCAAGCTTGTCCAATACGCCTGGCTGGTAGTGCGTAGATTGAAGTAGAAAACGGCAATGTGCATTTAGCTCGCAACTAATCGATGTCTCGTCACTTCGTTACGCCCCGTCAAGTATCGCCGGGTGTGTAATTACAATAATCGTCTCGAATTTCACACAGTCGCACAATGATTTGGCATCATCGTGGACCGAGAGAAGCGTCAGTCCCGGAAGTGCAGTCGTCAGCGGCGTCTCGCGACCGCAGACGCCGGCATTTCCGGTCCATCCACGGACGCCGTACGTCAATAACGCATCACCAACGGTGACGTTCGCCAGCGATCGCACTTACGTAACGTCCAACAACAGCTACAATGCCAGCAACAACAACAACAACGAGGCTGGCGGAAACAATAATAATAACGTCGGAAACTACGGCGCCGAACGAACGATATACATCGAAGAACGAAGGGAAGTCTCGAAGGAGACGGGACTTCCACCCAAGAGTCCGACAACACAGAGGTAAGTTTTACTCTTCGTTTAATACTTGTTTCCATTTTGAACATATAATTACAACATAAAATTGGAAATTAAAAACTCCAGGATTTTTTGCAGTTGAAAAATTTTAATCTTATAGCCCGATATATAGATCAATGAATTTATCAAATATTGTTACCTGCGATAATTTTAATTGAAATATTACATAGTGAAATAGAAACTTTCTGCCTTATAACGTAAATATTTGCATTTTTGGATATTAGAATTTTTTATATAAAATTTTGACGAGAATGTCAGAACAGGGATACTGCTCGTTCGGTACTGGACATTTTATAAATTTTATAAAAATTTGTTATACCAAGCCATGCGTATGACGTAAAAGATTTTCCTTGAACATGATGAAGGATCGCAAAACGACGGTAATGCTGACGAAAAATGATATTCGTGATTTTAGACGCTTGAGTTTCCCGGCAAGCGGGCCGCTTAAACAAATGCATAACAAACGATGGCCGCTCACTAACCAATCGGCGTCGTTCGACTATAGGTAATATATACGAAGAATCGCGCGAGCAAGTGATCGTAATTGAATATGCAATTAATGGCTTTAAAATTAATCACAGCGATGAAGAGCGTCGCGTCCAAATATGCACTATGAATGTTTTGTGTTCATGTTACTAATCGCGCGCGTTGATACGCCCGGGGAATGCAACATATCATGTCATATCATGTACAATAAATCACACGATAGCACACAAATTGAAAATGCTTCTACACTGGATTTTTTTTTCTTTATGTCTTTTAATCCAAATAACATTGTTTTCATGATTCATTTTTACTTGCATCTTCGATGTTTATGTTGTTGTAAGTTGTAAACATTTATTACAGATAATAAAAACTATCATTTTATGTCTCTATGGAGTTGTAATAGTTGTAATAGGGAAGTTTGATATAGTTGATCGTATTATGATCATAAATCGCGGCCACGTATGGTGGCCATATGTGTGTTGCACCTTCGAACTAACAAGAACTCGCGCTTCCCTGCATCGTGTGTCATAGAAACTTCTCACAGAGCAAGTACGTTATATCGACGAAATAAACTTTGTTACTAAAGAAAATAACATTTCCATCATCCTCACTGAGAATTCCTCGGGGAGAAAAATTCTTTTCTATCCATCTTCCTGCTTCTAGAGATGCTCGCTCCGTTTAACTTTAGAGGCACTTCTTTTGCCTCCAAAATTCTCTTCCACAATGTGTATCACCCTTTTCCGATATTTTCCTCACGATGTATAGCACTGTGCACGAGTCAACCGTCACACATCTGCCTGCACGGAAATGTACATTTTCGGTACATTTTCGCGGAACATCTTCTAACATTGCGTTCGGTTGCTTCTTTTGCAGTAAGGACCGACCTGTTTCTCCTGTAAGCGAATCGACGATGTCGCAGCCGCAGGCTATTTCGCGCAGTCCTGGAACACCGACTCACGTAGAATTCGCCCAAAGCCCTAAGGTAAACATCACAATATTATATTACGTTCATATTGTTATTATTGTTTCAGACTCATCACGATGATAGAATAACGAAAATGTATTTAATGTAAGCTTTAATCGTATTAAAATTTTATTTAGCTATTTAATTTAAAACAATATGATTTTTTACGATTGAATTTTCCTTGAGTCGAGAAATAATTTGAAAATGTGGAGAAAGATGTAACGATTGAAATAGAATATTGGAAATTATAGATATACAATATATATATTGGTAGCTTCACATTAGATATAATATTTTGATATTTTCGAATAGAAGGAATAACTTAGCTTGAATTTTGCAGAGTGCTACGTCATACACGTCGATCAACAGTGGTGGTCAATCTTCGCCGCAAGTTCAATATTATAGTTCGAGACGCTCTAGTGTTCACTCGAACACCGAGCCCCAGGAAGTAGCTGATGTTAATGTGAAATTCGTACGCGACACTAGCAGAATCTGGTACAAACCCAATATATCACGGGAGCAAGGTAATTTTTTAATCTGAGATCATTTTTATTTTTTTTTGTCGAATGATTGGTTATTTATTATTATCGTAATGGAAAAGAAATGTTATTTTAAATGTATTTACAATTATAATCGCGCGCAAATGTAACGTATAAGTAATAATAATTCAAACTTTATTTAGTACTTTACAATAATTCGAATGTTATCTGCTACTTTATTTATTACTTTATTAAAATATTTCATTTAATCTTTTATGCAACGGTTTAAAAAATTTCGATCCAATAGTGCGAGAGATGAACGATCATGAACTTTTTCTTAGCAATCTCAATGCTGAAAGATGCAACACCCGGCACATTTGTGGTGCGAGACAGCAACTCGTTTCCGGGTGCCTTCGGTCTGGCATTGAAAGTGGCTACGCCACCTCCTGGTGCGCCCAGCAGTCCACGAGATCCTTCGAGCGAGCTCGTTAGGCATTTCTTGATCGAACCAACATCGCGCGGCGTCAGGCTAAAGGGATGCGCAAACGAACCTGTCTTCAGTTCACTCTCGGCACTGGTTTACCAGCACAGTTTGATGGCCATGGCATTACCTTGTCAACTGTTGCTACCCGAACCAGAAGCAGCCGCCAGAGCTCTAGACTCACCTGGTACCAATAGCACTCAGCAGCTTCTCGCTCAAGGAGCAGGTAATTAATTTATTACATTTTCGCGAGTGACACGAAGAATATGAGAAAAGAGTAAAAAGAGAACTTTATATGTCAAATTAAAATATAAAATTCTTAAATATTTTATTGAATCTTATTTAAGCAGATTTACTATCTCGTATTTAAAGCAGATTAGATTAACTGTACGGGAGAAAGAATTTTAAATTTAATTATTATTAAATTTATGCATTTTATGTACCTTAAGTTTCTTGTGAGTTTATAAATCTCTTTTAATTTACTAAAAAGAAAAGGAATATATATTATTTTTAAATATTTAAATTTGTTTTTTTGCAGCTTGTAATGTTTTGTATCTCTTTACAATTGACACGGAATCCTTGACTGGACCACAGGCTATCAAGAAAGCTATCACCAATCTATTCGAGCAAAAGCCTTTGCCAGTCGCCACAATTGTTCATTTTAAAGTTTCCACGCAGGGCATTACCTTGACTGACAATGCAAGAAAGCTATTTTTCCGTCGACATTATCCCACAAATAACATAAGTTATTGCGGATTAGACACTGAAGAACGCACGTGGGAATTTACCAGTGAAGATACCAAAAGACCGCTTAGCGCTCAGTAAGTTTTTAAATTTATATCAAGTTGTTTTGAATTAAAAAGTAAAATTATTTTATGTAATAAAATCATCTAACTTTCTTATGATTTAAATTATAATAGTTGAGAAATTTTATTCTATCAATATTCTATTTATTTTATAATTTTTTGTGTAAAAGAAGAAATTTATAATTCTACCCCTTACAAAAAAAATTATTTAAGCATTTAAGCATTCGCTAATTTTAATATTTTTCTTAAATTTAATTAATTCGCTTATTATTTCTTTTTCCAGTCGCTGCTTCGGTTTCGTGGCAAGAAAACCGGCTCACAAATCGGACAATCAGTGCCACGTATTCGCCGAACTGGAACCAGAGCAACCCGCCACGGCCATCGTAAATTTCGTGAACAAAGTCATGATGGGAAGCTCCATTGCCAAGGCCAATATCGTTTAAAAATTGCTACTCGCTCGCCACAATCGCCAAAACTGGCACAAACATCATTGAGAATTTGTTAAGCGGTTTCGCCTTAAGGTCGATATCGACACATATCTTTAGCGCAAAAAAATGCTAAGTCCAATTAAAGACAAAATGACTGAGAAGTTGGGGCGAATAATCGATATAATCGATTAAAGAAATCATTGTTTCGCTGGCACGTGGAAGACATACGTGGAATCTTCTAAAAGATCCGTTGGAAATGACTGCACGAGTTAATCATTATCATTAATCGACTCGTAATAAATCTTCGTGCATTTCGTAGCGTTGAATCAGTAGAACATTCATGTTGCAAACAGTAGAGACGATATAATTATCGATAACGCTGAGAAGAGGTCGAGGATCGCTTTCTTTGGAAGGGAACGAGAAGAACGAAAGACGATACGTGAATCGATTCCATCCTCGCGTCAATATGCAGTCAAGATAAGAAAGTTGTTGTTATAATTATCGTTACTGTTGTGATTTAACGTAGCGAATAGTAAAGATATAATGGATGGTCTAAGAAGGGCAAGGTGGTCAAATGACTGCATTGGAAAAATTTGGTAAAATTTAGTAAAATAAAATTTTATTTCATTATATTTTATTTTAAGAATTATTATTATAAAATTGAGTATTGTGCATTTTTACCCAAAAATATAATTATCATTACATAATTATATAATTACAATTTAGTTCATATTATTTACTATTTAGCAATTACGGAAGTAATTTTAAATTTTAAGTATTTCAGCAAAATATATTTATGAAATGATATTCTTGCTCTCTTTTCTCTCTTCACATGTATAGTAATATCTTTTGGAAATTTTTTTGCAAAATTTAAAGTAACGATTTCACCACCTTTCCCCGCTTATGATGCAATCGATCAGCTGCATGCGAACTTACCGATAGCTCGTAGTCATAGTTGAAAAAATCAACCGTGTTCTTCGCGCGATTTACGAAGGGCATCGAACATTCGAAACGAGCGTATCTCGCGCGTCACTGAGTGCGTTTTCGATTTCGGAAAGCATCTATGCATTATGCACGTATAAAATATACGCATACATTTACACATACTACATGTAACTTACACGAAAGATAACAAAACCTGTGCTCGCACTTTAATCCAGGTAACAGTCAGTATTAATTACACTATTTAGTCTTCAAAATTTTTTTACTTCCGTTTTATTTAAAGAAATACTTTATTACAGAATTAAATGAGGAAATTTATAGAAATTGCATAATCACAAAATAATCGAATCTATCATTACATTTTAATATTTTATTTAAGAATTTTAATTTAAAAAAAAAAAATTCCTATAATAAAATTTAGATAATGAATAGATCGTTAAATAATGCGCGAGCATCATAAATTCATATATTATCACGTTATACTTGAGACTCTCGAGTAATGTTTGACAGAGAATGTTACATCGTTTGCAGAGTATATTATACACACATACATATACACGCACGTATAAAATCTCCGTGTCATGCTCCCTCGATGTATGAAAGAATGATGTTATAAATAACTGTAAATATGCCACGAGACAATGTCGCCTTAGAAAAGAAGATCTCAAGGAAATACCTTGAGGAAAATGAATGACAGTCCACGACTCATGGAAAAAGCAATGTTACGTTTAGGATCAGCTCGAAAGTCACGCAGATTGGGATAAATAATGCTATTTGAGGAGTATGCACGTGACCAGGCAGTACTGCGCGTATTCTTTCGATGAACCCATAGATTCTTGCCATTTCGGGCTCGTGTACCGTCGAGAGTTTACTCTCGAAGAATACGTCTCGACGGTCACGACGATGAGCAGTCAATTATTATGATCGAATCGATTATATTGTAATTACGACAATACGACGGCGTAAGGAAACCGCCGATGTGCAACGGCTGGCTTTCCTTTCGACGTCGTCGACTTTTTCGTCTATTTTCGCGATCTTTTCTATTTTTGTCTTCCGAATGAAGGTCGGTCGAAGCCTCGGCGTTTTCTCCATTCTCTGCGAATTCCTCCACGCTCGAGAGAGGGACGTAGTTACGCAATGTGCTAGTCAAAATTCGTACTGTATATTCGATGGTCAAGAAATAGGTTAACGGTGACCTTGGGAGCCCTTTCGGGTATGCTTGGCCCTTCAATGACGGCGGGCGCGAGATACATCACTTCGCTCTAAGATTAAATGTAAAGTGAGTGTAATGTGCTTTATCTTGTGAATGATGAGTCGAAACGACATCTCGAAACGATAGAGACGATTGGATGCCGTTGAAAGGATTAAGAGGCCGCTTGAGAGAACAGACCGTGTCTTCTTTTGCGTTCTTTCTTCTCTTCATCGTCCGTCTGCCCTTTCTTCTCTGTCTAGATTTCCTTTCGTACGCGTTCGAACCCGACTAACAGCGTAACATTAATTTAACATTCAGTCATTATAATAATAATTATTAATATTATTATACTTATTTACGCTCTATTATACTCTGTGTATGTTTGCGCAATAATTGTACTGTTGCGTGCCGCATGGGTACGCGCGTATAGTTGTAACAACAATAAATCATATTCACAGCGTGTTTTGATTTTGACATCTATCCTGCTATTTTAAATCGCCTGAAGGTATTATAAGATTTACATCAAGACCATAACAAGTATCGTTGTATTTAGTAAAAATTTAAATCCATTTTTATTATATTATACTATTACAATTATGGAAGACCTAGTTTTTATTAATCTTATCATTTTATACAAATGCAATTATTTTCTTTTAACAACGTTATTTAATAAATCATGAAGTGATTTATAATGACTTATTCGTATATTTCTCATCAATTATCAACGTGTGAAGAATAAAAGAACTCCATATAAAGAAAGAAATTAAGTTTCTAATAATAAGTAACGTGCTCAATACATCTACATGTGCTTAGATTTTTTAAAAGAACGTTTTAATAATAATATGTAATAATTACATTAAATAAAAGCACGTAGAAAAGTGGATTTAATATATATATTATAGTTACGGTTGTTTGAACACTGATATCGTGAAAACGTGTTTTGCTAACGGCAAATTTACTGACCTACTACACATACCACCATATCAAACAAATCCACCAGAATTCACATTTGCTTAGCTTGAAAATTTGCCTTGTACTATTCTTGTTCTATTATTTTTCTTAACAAAAATTATTTTTTTCTTCTTTGCATTAATCGTAGAAAATCGAAATATTGAATGATATGTATGTGATCTATATAAATTTTTCTAATAAAATATTTTTAAAAAATAAAAAGAGAATAAACATTAATTTTAAATATATGTTACAAATCAATCTGAATTTGTAACATATATGTAAATCACTGTTATTTTATCAAATGTCTATAAAATTTGAATTCTTTTTTTCTTGGAAGACAATAACTAGCACAAGATGATACAACGTATTAAATATAATATCTACCTTTTCAAGTTTCACTATCGCAAACTGCAACATTATCAGAATTCGCGTTATGTTGAGTAATCAGTCAAGTCATTATCCAAATCACTGTAAATTGACATTGATAAATGTATCCGATCTCTCTATAATGCTTTGAATAAGCATTATATCCCATTAATCTCGGAGTCTTTGACCCGCTACATAACTGAAGAATGAATGTCATCCAGCGCAGAAATGAAATCCCGTAATCCAAGCCCGTGAGGCAGACCGTGAATGAAACCGTCAGTGTTTCATGTACCCGTATAAACTAGTAACTGGCTGCCAGTCAACGAAGAACCTCCGAGACATCCTGGTGATAGAACCATACCATGAGTGCCGGCGTTGAATCGATCTTGTGCGTGATCCTCGGAGTTTTAGGAATTCTTATGCCGCATTTGGCAAATAGTAGTCCGTATCGTGGTAATTATACGGTGACACATCCACAATATCACTCGGAGGAGAAGATATTCAAGGAGAAAAAAGTATTGGATGAGGAAAGTGGGTTGGTATCATTGACGGATAATTAGAAGCTTGTTAGACAGTTTATGAAGTTGTGAATTGAGTTACCTTTAAAAATCTCAAAAAAGATTTTTAAAGATTGATAAGGTTTCGTCTAGACAGAGATTACTAAAACAATCAAACAAGTGATAAGTGTATTTTAATTAATTTTTAGGAGATAAATATGATATAAAAGGGAGATAAATATGATATAATATCTAGATATTAAAGAAGCCCAATTTGATAATTTTTATTTAAAAGTTCTCTTTCTTTTTCTTTTCTTCTTTGTATTTATTTATCTATTTATCTCTTTTTAAAACTTTTAAAGTGAGAAAAGAAAGAAGAGAATTTGAATTTACATTTATGTTCAATTCTGCAAAAGATGCAACAAATATTGCTAATTAAAATTGAGTTCTTATAAGAAATTGTGAGATTGTTGTCATTTCTCACATTTAATTCAATCATTGCAACTTCTATTCATTAATTCTTACATGTTGCTTTGCTAAGTAATTATATTAATTAAAATGCATCTTTTTATTCGTTACATATGTGTTATCCGTTCTAATTTTTCTTCCACGAGAGTTTTTCTAAGAGAAAGTAGATCATGCATATTAATCATGAAAAAATGTTATATTGTTTTGTTGAAGTTAATTAATGGACAAAATACGTCAATGAATTTTACGCGAGCACGAGAATGATATTCTTGGCATTTCAAAAGCACGTGACATGATGTCAAGATACTGAGATGAGAGAGAGAGAAAGAGAGAGAGAGAGAGAGAAAGAGAGAGAGAGTGAGAGTGAATGAATAGAAGAAAGAGAAAAAGAGAGAAAGATTTTTTAGAAATTTCCATATAAACAGAATATTTTTAACATTTTAATTTTATTTTAAACATTTAGAACTTATAATGGAATTTATAATAAACAAAATAATTATTTTTAAGTTATAAGAAAAGTCTTTTAAACTTTACATTTACGAAGATTTACAAAGTAATATTATATGCCTTTTCGTAATCTAAAAAATGCCGCAAAATATTTTAACACAATTAATATAAAAAATATTAAAGAATATTTTGCATTATAAAAATTGCAAAAAATAATTGACATATAGTGTGCAGGATGCCTATAACGATCAAGAAGTGCAACTGTATTTGAATTTCAAAGATGGAGGAGAAGAAAGATTCGTATTCAATGAAGCAAATAATCATCTTCAGAACACACCCAGAGAGTTATCCTGGGATGATGATGATTACAGAGGTTTTTCTTTGTTTGGCCTCGTTGAGTCCATGCTGTCCGTTGTAGCGAGCGGACTTAGCACAGTCATGAACAGTATTGTTGGTACTGAGAAGAAGGATTCACGGTCACGTACCAGAAGAATAAATTACAGAAATTATCATTTAATCAGAGCATTTCCTAACACGGAAAATCAAGTTACGGATTTGCGCGACTTAAGAGACGCCGAGCCTGAAGACATTAAATTTTGGTCCTTTCCAAATCCTAACAGGTTCGTATTCGCATTTTTATTACAATAATTAATCGTTAATATAATCGTTAATATATTTCTACATTCCCTTTTATAGAACTTCCGACATGATTGTGGCGCCAGATCTCGTAAATGACGTTAAGGATTATTTAAGAGATAAGAAGATTGACTTCAAAATATTAATATCGGATATCCAGGTGAACATAAATACGTATTTTATATTTTTGACATGTATTAAATCATTCAAAGTACTGAGCTTTTATAAAAAGTATCATACATAATATTAAAAAAATTAATAAGATGTTACTTTTTGCAACAAATTCTTTATAATATTTGAGAAAGAAAAGGAATCAAGGTGCTTGTTAGCATCATTATTATTAAATTAATTATTAATTTAATATCGTGATATTACTATTCTTGTTCAACTTAAGACTGTGTTTCAAGACCGAAAATTTATTCGGCGCGCAGTTTGGTGAACTTGAGAAATGTATGTAAATTCACACAAGAAACATTTGCACGAAGATCTAGCTTTGACCATTTAGCGTACTTTTAATTATTTATTGTGTTTCACATATCGGTCTATATTCTATTTGTTATTAAAAAAAAATTAATTTTTATATTAATAAGAATACTGTATATAGATAACATCAATATTATTAATAATTGAAAACATCTTAATTTACATCTTAATTTACATCTTATATTTTAATTTAACTAGTTTATACTATTTGTATTATTTGTATTATTAATATTACATTTTAATAATTTGTAATAACTGATAATGGGCAAAACACATCAATGAGTTTCACGCCAGCATGAGAATAGTACTTTTAACATTTCAAAAGTGCATGGAAAACGTGCAATTATAATCTGAGATAATATCGGAAGAAAATTCTAGTAACAGCTGTTTCAATATCTAATACTTTATTCATAATTATTTCAATGATTTCTTATGGCACAAAGATACAAAAAGTAACTTGAGAGTAATGAATAAATCATTAATTTTTAAAATGTCGGATTGAAAGTCATTATCATTACTGAATGTATTAATCATTACTTATGTGTCCTATTGGCTGATGATCATTAGTTTTATATATGATAATTTGATATTAGAAATCTATTAGAAATCTATTAGAAGAGAGAAATTGTTAATTGCCGTTATGATATAAATATGTAACTTTGAATTAAATGTAGTAAAGGTCAAAAAAATATTTTTTTTTTTTTTGATTGAACAGAAAACAATCTCCTATCAAAATCCAAAGATGTCTAAAGGACAGCGTGAAGACTTGATCACTACTCAAGGCCATACAATGACCTGGAAACGTTATCACCGATACGGAGGTAAAATCATGTTGCAAGTTATTTTTTACGTCGTATTAAACTCTGATTTAATTTATATATGTTTTATTCTAATTTAAAATGTAATTTAATATTTTTTATATATTATAATGTTTAATATCACTAACGCTTAATACATATGAATTTTGTCGGATAAAATTAATTAATTTTTGTTTGATACACACACACACACACACACACACACACACACACACACACAAATGAATAAGTAAATTTGAATAAATGAATTGGGTAAAATAATTGATTTTGGTCCCTGGCTGAGGTGTTATTTTTCTCAACAAATTCTTTATAATATTTAAGGGGAAAAGGGATTAAGATGCTCGTTAGCATTATTATTAAATTAATTATTAATTTAATATCGTGATATTACTATTCTTCATCTTAAGACTGTGTTTCAAGACCGAAAATTTATTCGGCGCGCAGTTTGATGAACTTAAAAAATATATATAAATTCACACAAGAAACATTTGTACGAAGATCTAGCTTTGATTTAGCGCACTCTTAATTATTTGTTGTGTTTTCACATATCGGTCCATATTCTATTTGTTGTTTTATAATTGATTTTCTTCTTGGCAGATATCGTACGTTATTTAGAATATCTAGCCTTCAGATATCCCAAAATGATGGAATTAATAACTATTGGACATAGTTACGAGGGTCAACCGATAAAAATGGCGAAGATTTCGACGGGATTAAACAATGAAGGTGAAAGAAAACCTGCTATTTGGATCGATGCCGGTGAGTTCTTTTTCTAGAATTATTTTTTTGATAAAAACTAAAAAAAAGTACAAGTCAAAAATAGATTATAAAGCAATTGTGAATATTGACGTAACAAAAATAATTTTAAAACCGTCTTCTCTTGAGACGACTCTTATTCGTATTAACATAAAAACTTTTATTATGGACAATCGGTTGCCAAAATTATGGTCAGTCGATGTCAAACCGGTATGCTTCCCACGTGTTTTACACACATTTCGTCCCGTTAGATCATCTTTTCGGTAAACCGTCATCGTCTTCGCAGGCATGCATGGACGAGAATGGATCGGTACCGCAGTGGCGACCTACATATTGAATCAGTTAGTAGAGAAGAACTCAAGTTACACGAAGTTATTGGATAATTCGGATTGGATGATTCTCCCGGTTGTTAATCCCGACGGTTATGAGTACAGTCATATCGGCGATCGTTTTTGGCGGAAAACCAGAAGCAATCATGTGGAAAGTCAAAACGATAGTAGGTGAGGAGAAAATACTGTCGCTTCAATGCCGCAATTGTGTGCTGATTAATCAATTAATTAATCGATTAATGCCAGTAATATTTGCTTGTATGATCTTATTATATGTATGTCGAGAAAGAGAGAGAGAGAGAGAGAGAGAGAGAGAGAGAGAGAGAGAGAGAGAGAGAGAGAGAGAGAGAGAGAGAGAGAGAGAGAGAGAGATATTAAAAATTAAAGATTAGATTGCCAAAAATGATGAGATTTTAAATCTTAAGATAAGAAAAAAGTTGTCTGAATTGAAAAACATTCTAATGTTTATTATATAATCAATATTCATGCAACAAAATGAGTTTTGAGTCTCGCGTGTTGCTTAACTAAAACAGTGCGTGATCTTTTTTTCTAGGTATACACCTTCTAATTTATTACAGTTCGTAACCCACTATACTAGATGGTTATGGACTACATGCGAAGGAGTCGATCCGAATAGAAATTTTGCATACCACTGGGGCGAAGAAAAAGAAGGGAGTGCAAGTTCAGATCCTTGTCACGAAACATATTCCGGTCCTTTCGCCTTTTCCGAACCCGAAACGAAAGCCATGGCGGATTACATTTTGGCGAACAAACAACATATTCGGTACGCTAATCGTCAAATCAATAATTAATTTAATTAATTTAACTTTATCATTCAAACTTTCAATTTTATGGAAATTTTAATTTAATTTATTTTATACTGATAATACTGATACTAAATTTATGTTTTCAGAATGTACTTGACCCTGCATTCTTACTCTCAAATGTGGCTAGTACCATGGGGTCACACGCGTTCGAAACCGTCGGATTACTCCGATTTGATTAACGTAGCGCGAAAGGCAATTAACGCGATCACAAAAATTCACGGCACTAATTATCAACTAGGACCAGCAGCAGAATTGATGTATCCGACTTCCGGTATTTTAATATGTTATAAATTTTAATTTTAAATTTTATTTTTAACTGATTTATATGAAAGATTTAACGTATTGGTTTACGACCATTACGAAAATCAGACATCGAGATAAAATGATGGAGCAAACTTCGCAATACGAGTGATGTTGAATTTTCTGTTTACAGGAACGTCTGACGATTGGGCTAAAGGCGTCGCCTCGATAAAGTATGCATATACGGTGGAATTACGCGATCGCGGAACATATGGATTCCTATTACCGGCTACACAAATAATTCCGACTGCGCGTGAAATTTGGGCAGGAATTCGGGCGATCACTCGCTTAGTTACTTGTAACACGTGAAATCTACGTTTTATGGATCTGATGCGCAGTTAACATTATCTTTTTCCAGATAATGGAAACCGGATCAATACTCTTTGTGAATCATGCAAATTATGGATTTTTATCATCATTTCTACGCAATAGACATCGAACAGAGTACATAATGCATTCATATTGAGAAATCAGCACTCATATTGTTATCAAAATAAATTAAATGAACTACAAGAGATGACGATGAGAGATAAATTTATATTACTTAAACTTTGGAAACTCAAAGGATATATTATCTGTCATGATATCATCAATTTTTGATTTATTTAAAAATATATAAAATATGTTATAATAGATTTTGAATGACCCACGAGTTACATTTCTGAATTGATTTTTAGAGAGAAAAATTGATTTTATATATATATATATATATATATATATATATATATATATATATATATATATATAAAACTGAATTACATAAAAAATTATATTTAAAAAATTGATTTGACTAAATTTTGTAGTTGTTCTAGATATGTTTATTTATGTACATTTTTCTTTGTAAATAATGTGAAGTATATTTCCGCGTGTGTATACAGAATTATAATTTAGACTTTAGTAAAAAAATTGTAATATATAATAGTAAAAATGTATTTATTATTTATTTTATTATATATTAGTACTATTACTGAATTGTTTAGTACAAATAATAATATACTCATGTCCTATTATTATTAGAACTACATTTAAGATATTTAATTTGGTCTTTGTTATTTTAATGTGAATATATTATAAAATACATAAAAATATACAATAAATAAAAACATTTTTACAAGATAAAGATAAAAATTTTTAGTATAAAATTATTACATAATAAATCGAATAACGTAATTTTCTTTATTAATAAAATAAAATTAAGCAGATTAAACTATTAATTATTACAAAAATGCTTCTTTTCTAAGGGACAAATTAATAATAAAGAAGACAGTCAATGTATGCTTATCTAAAATGCGTTTACGAAATGCGTTATCAAAGTAACACATACTTTATCGCAAGATATTGTAAGATATTTCGTTATTTCGTAGTATATAAACCTTAAAATCTTGTTCAGTGCTTAGGTTTGAGCTAATACATAATGTTGATTCGGTGCCTTTTAGTTATTGTTCTGGTATTCCAGGGTAAGCAGATTCATTTTTGTATCTTATGTGTATATATATACTTATAAAATTTTTATTATAATTCTTTTAATAAAAATAAAATTTATATATTTTTATTATATATATTTTATATTTTCTAATGTAATGATAACTAATATCCAAATTGCAGAAATTTTTCTTTTAAAATTATTAAATATGCTATTACTGAGAAATACTTAATAAATGAAAACATAAAAAGTAAGTTCTCCTAGTAATTTTATAAATAGGTAAATAGAATATTACGTTTTTAAACAAAAAATTTATTTCTACAACAATGTTATCTAAAAAATATTATAAAGTAATAACGCTAAATATATTATAAATATTGAAATAAAATGTTTAAGTTTTAAAGTATTGTTATAATCCTAAAAGAATATAAAAGATTTAAAAAATTTTTTTAAATATTTTTATAGCATGTTTGGCTGTACCTTTCGGCCTAAAACCAAGAATCACCGATGGTGAGGATGCGACACCGGGTGAATTTCCTTATCAGGTGTCTATTCGATGGGGTATCCCACCCTTTGTTCCTTTTAAACATGCCTGTGGCGGTTCGATTGTACACGAGAGTTTCATTTTAACTGCGGGACATTGCGTTATGAAACTTGGTAAGCTTAAAGTTCTCGCTGGTAAGCATTATCTTTCTGATGATGAGACTACTCAGCAAGAAGTTGAGGTCGCTCGAAGCTACGTCCACGAAAACTATCCAGGGTATGTCTATTATTTTTATTTGCAGTTAAAATTAAATAATATAATAAAATAATAAATAATATAATCTATAAATGATTATAATCTGACCTTTTCTGGTAAAAGATTTTATTCTTAATAATCGTTACAACGTTTCGACCAGACGCTTTCCGGTCCTTATCAAGTATCTACAAATAATTATAGGCGAAAATTACAATCAAAAAACGGATGTCGAGGCTTTCAATATCATACATACACTATCCTGCATATATTTATACATATCAAACCTACTGAGATTAGTCCCTAGTCAATCCATGATGTTCTCTACGTGTTCGAAGGCACG
>JANQDE010000001.1:327356-496382 GCA_037157785.1 Cephalotes varians | reverse complement strand
ACACACACATAGACATATGTATAGATATATACAGATATTTATAAATTTAATTTTCTTCAAGAGTTTAAAAATACTTATGTTCTTATCACACACAATCATTGCACTTTTCGCAATCTGTAGCATGATACAAATCATCACTTTTTTTGATAAGTTTGCAATCGGCATTCGCGTTTTTCCAATTGATAAAGTAGCAACTGATAATGTGTCTGAAAGTGATCATGATAATTCGAATTGAATTATATTGCTTTTTATAGAGGTGTTGCTCCATACGACATCGCCGTTCTAAAATTGAAAACTCCTCTCACTTTTAATGAGAGAGTATCCGCTATCAATTTACCTAAACAAGACGAAGTACGAGTTGGAAATGCTGTGCTCTCTGGATGGGGTTCTATCTCCAAGAAATTGCTTCCGGTACTCCCCAAGGTTCTTCAAAAAGTTACTGTTCCCTTATTGGACAATAAAGCTTGTCAAGAAAAATTCCCGAAAAATTCTAACACAAAAGTTTATGATTCACAAATTTGCACTGACGCTGTTGGAGAAATATCCGCTTGTTCTGTAAGTCAAATTTAAAATTTTTATATTTTATTTTTGCAATTAATTAGTACAATTATAAAAAACATGATTGTAAAGAATTTTTTGATTTTACATTATTAATGTAAATATTATTTATTTAACACACACACACACACACACACACACACACAGAATTATTTTGTTAATCTACAAAGCGGCATTGGTTTTTATAGAATATTGTAAAGTTACGTTATAATATACAATGTATAATATACATATATTATAATTTTTTATAATTTTTTATAATTTTGAATTTATTATTATATAGTTGTTGCAACAACAAATAAACATAGATATTTAATGTAAATCATTTTTTTAATACAATACTAATTAAATATCTTTCTTATAGGGTGATTCTGGCGGTCCACTGGTCCAATTTGAAAACAGCATTCCCACTCAAGTCGGTATCGTTTCATGGGGAGTCTATCCTTGCGGTGTCAATCACATGCCTTCGGTCTACACCCGCGTAGCTTCCTACATCACTTGGATTAAGTCAATAATACAGTCTAATTAATATTAATTAATATTAATAATTAATATTAACATGTTATTAAAGCATATTAAATAGCTTTCGTCATCTTTCATTGATTAATGTATCTAATCGTTAATATTATATTCAGAATATAATATAATTCTATATTGTATTAAAATATTAAAACTTATAAATTAATTTATAAATTAAAGAAAAGATCGCTAATAACTACACTAGCCAGTAAACACTGAGAAAATAACAATAATGTTACATTTTATATAATGTTAAAAATACTTAAAAATAAATAAATTATAAATAATATCATAATTTGTATACTCTTCATCTGAATCCTATGTAAGCAAAAACAAAAAGATAAATAATAATTGTTTAACCTTTTATCTATAATTATTAAATACTAAAACTTCAATAAATCTTTGCTAAAAAACTGATAGTATGGCTTTATTATTTTAATGTATACTTTTAATAAAGTTACTTTTTATAAATATACTATGAAATTTAAATAATTTTATTCTATTGTTCTATTTATCTAATCTATCTATCTATCTAATATTAATTTTAGCTTCTAAGTCAAAGTTTGTTGACAAGATTGTATTTAAAATTAATTTATATTAATTACAATTGGTATATCATAAAATAAATTGAACGATTAATTAGCACATATATCTAAATTAATTATTATTAAAATTAATATTAGAAAAAGATAATAATTACAATATGGATATGTTTTCATTTATCTTTTTTCTCAATAAATAATGTTAATAAATTTAATTTTTTTATTACTTTAAAATATCACATATTTTAATAATCTGTTAATATTCAAATTTCTTTCTATAATAGAATATATAGCACATTAATAGAATATATAGCACATTAAAAGATATAAAGTGAATAAACTTTTATAGAAATTATTATGGATTAATGATAAAGCAGAATAAATTATGACAAAAGATTTAATTCTCGTAAAACAATAAAGAACGTTTGATATGATCAAAATTATTTTAATCCAAAATTACAAAATACAATTATTTTAATAATTATATTTTTAATAATTCTTAAAAAACTCTTGCTACAAAAAATATTATTATTTGTATAATACATACATATACATACATGTATAAAACAAGCAAAAGACAAAGAATGCAAAATGTAAAGTTACAGAATTCTTAAAAAAAATATTTAATAACATACATTATCTTTATTTTATTTAAAAAAGTTATGTTTAGCAATAGAAAAGAATTTAATTGTGAGTCCAATTTTTTGTCCAAAAAATGATTTTCTTTCAGGTTACAGTATCGTCACTTAGAGTATAATAACATTCCATATTTTTATACATGCACTGCATATCATGAGAATATTTTCTTCATATTAAAAATCATTTTAAAATCTTTATTAACTCACTTTCACTATCCTTACTCTTATTCATTTATTATTAATCTTCACCATAAAATTTTTCACTACCGTGATATTGATTTTATTCCTATATAGAGTTTTTATATCATTTCACTTAGATGTTATTACTAATTAATATAAGATGTTAATTTAAATATACATTCTTTTTACTGTGTTAATTAATTTGGTTAAATAAAATTGCTTGTACTAGTGTATTAATTAGTAGTTCTACTCACAGCACGGAGTGGTTTGTTGAAAGTAAACAAAGGAGAAAAATCTTGGTTTTTATGCCAATCCCCTCCATAATTATTTTTAATCTGATCTGTTTATTGGAATTGCATTGGAATTCGAAACCAGGAAATCAATTTTTATCACAAAGACAATCTTGATAAATAAATCAAAAAATAAATTCACGTTTATTCTATCAAACTTGATTATTGTTTTTCCGCATTTTTGTAATACTTTTTATTGAGAGATAACTGATTGTAATCAAATAACGATAACACAAGTTTATCTACTGGATGATCCATCATAACTAGATTAGCAGCTTAATTGATTGAAGCTGAAAGAATGTTTTATTGTTAGTATTTAAATTAATTTTATATTTAATTAACATGTTAAGACTGCGATTTATATCGAAACAAATAAGAAATAAGAAGAAAGATTAATTCTGTTAATAATATTTTTTATTATAATCGATGTTTCTTGTTAAATTTAGTTTATTTCAAAGTTATAACCGTTATCAAAATAATTAAAATATGCTTTATTACTTTTTATATGCATTCTTTAATATTATAATTTTACAAATAAGGGAAATGCCTTTAGTCAAAGGCATTTCGAATACATTTTAGTGCTTCATAATATTTTCAAATAAATTTTAGATATTTTTTAGTTCTATAAACTACGTGCTGATATGGTTGTCGGACTTAAAACGCAATCTTAAATGGAAGCATAGTAATATCACAAATTAAATTAGTCAATTTAATAATAATAATACTAATAAGATCTTAAAAATCTGTGATAATGTTTTATATATTGCAATAAATAATAATGAAGGAATGTCATTTTTCAAAGCGACGTGTATATACAATAATAAGTGGAAAAACAGACCAATAAGTGAATAACACAAATAAGATTAAAAATTTCTTTATTTGATTGAAACGGATTTTACTTAATATTTGCATATAAATTTTAGATACATTTTTCAGTTTTGTAATCTGTGAGTTATTTTAGCTTTTATTCTAAATATCTTTGTTTGACTTCTCTCTTATTAACACTTTCTCTTTGAAAAAAATTGCTTAAGTTAAGTAAATGAATAAATTAAACTTTAATTATAAAATGTGGATAAATATAATACATTTACTCTCTTTATGAAACTGTAAATACATATATTTGTATATTTTATATCAGCATATCTAATTTTATAAGTTATTTTTATATTACAAAATTTTGTCATTGAGGCATACAATACATAGAACTAGTAAAATTGTTTCTTTAAATCCTTTGTGTCACACATGCAATTTAGTCAATATTTATATCAATACGTATCAAGTTACAAAAAAATCTCGTTTGTAATAAAATCTTTCTTATCGTAAACGTATTATAAATTCTCGTAGATTATAATGGATTATCACGGATTATCTCATTATTATCATTGATATCGTACGGATGAAACGAGTATAAAATGCAGACAATTCATTGGATTGACATCAAACAGAAATGTTTCCCAAAGGAACCGTGTTCTTTGCTCTCCTAGCGGTGGCGGTAGCTGGTAAGTCAATGTTCTCGATTTATATGACTTACATATAATTTGTATTAAGTTGCGTTTAAAAAATGGATACTAAATTAGTATATAAAAAAATTCTCTTATTAAACAATCTCAAATGTGTTAAACAAGTAATTGAATTATTGTATTATTTCATTGATCATGAAACGAGTAGCAAAATTCAGTTTTTATTATATTATCACAAATTTTTCTAATTTTACTTCATAAAGAGATATCTTTGATGTGCTATGGATGGATCAACTTTTTCTGTCGCAAATGTATATTTTCTTAAACATTATTAATTTAAATTTTAGAGAGGCCCCGAGTCGGTCTCCAGATGCCACCGATTTTGCCGCCTTTTGCTCGGCCGTCCTGGCCTCAAGTGGTCGGAGGTGAAGAGGCACCTTCAGGAAGTTATCCGTACATAGTTTCCCTTGACTGGAGTGGTCAACATTTCTGCGCCGGTTCCATTCTAAATGAACTATGGATCGTAACAGCAGGGCACTGTGTTGAGGCACTTCCTTCTCTAAACTATCTTAAAGTCAAATCTGGAAAGCACTCTCTTTCGAAAAAAGAGGGAACCGAACAGATAAGTCAAGTGATTGCAGCTTACGTACATGAAAATTACGGAGGGTAAATAAAAATGTTGAAAAGAAATTAATAATTATAAAAAATTCAATTAATTCTTACTCTTATTAAAATTAATATTGTAATATTTTAATATATAATGTTATATTTATAATTGATTTGTAAAATTTAAGGATAATCTAGAATGTAATAGCTTTTGCATCAATAATCAACAGTTCTACTTACAGAATAAATTCAATAACCGAAATTACTAACAATGATGCAGCAATGTTAACGATTATTACTTGATATTTAGAAATAGTATATCTCAGATAAAAAGATGCATAAAATAATTCTCGGGATTTGCTACGTTGTACACATAATATTTCTATCTTAACTCTGTAGATTGTTATTATTATTCCATCAATACTATAATTCTTTTAGTTATTGGTTTAATATTGGTTTAAAAACAGTTATCTTTAAAGATTTGTAATTAATAAATATTTAATTTTATATTTATATCAATATATTTTCTAATTTTTAGTGGTGTTGGCCCATATGACATTGGTCTGTTTAAACTTGCGTCTCCATTGAAATTCACAAAGGAAGTGCAATCTATCGAACTAGCACAACCAGAAAGTGATCCAACAGGAAAGGGGTGGCTTGCTGGATGGGGCTCTGTCTCGTCTTCTCATTTCCCGGAAATGCCAGATAAACTTCAACATGTCCAGGTGGAGTACGTCGATCGCGACACTTGCCACGAAGCCGTTAAGCGTCTGACGGGATCTTCTCCCGTTCATGAAACCAATGTTTGCAGTGGACCATTGTACGATAAAATCTCCGCATGCAGCGTAAGTGGGCGTTCAGTGAATTCAATAAATGACTTTATTACCACCTATTAATGTAGCAATTTAATGTATCGATAATTTTTAATACATTTTTAGGGTGATTCTGGTGGTCCCTTAATCTCGAAGGATAGCAAAGGAAAACCGATACTCACTGGAATAGTATCTTGGGGTATTATTCCATGTGGTACTTCAGGTGCGCCATCCGTATACACTAGGGTATCCAAATTCAACGATTGGATTGCGAAAAAAATCGCTAATTATTAATGATAACAATATTGACGATGTATCAATATATACTGAATGACGAATTGTTATATATTGTTCAAATAAATATGCATTATAAATGAACAATAATGTTTTTTTTTATTTCAATCCTATGAAATAAAAACTAAACAGTAATTTGATTGAATAAAGAAGACACTCATGACGAAAAGTATTGCTATTCATGTTTTTATTTTCAACAGATTATATTTAACAGATAACAGTCGCAAACATTACCTTAAATACAAATATGGCTTAGTAACACTCGCTAATATATTGTACAATATATATTTTGATATACATATTTTTTAAATAGTTAAATGTTAATATACATAGAATATATATATATATAATAAAAAATTATTCTGGAATCCAATAATTAATAATAATACAAAATAATTGTTGCAAAAAACAAATTGAACAGTGGAAGTTAAATTAAAATTATCAAACAATGCAAAGATACGTTATATCTTCACGGAATATTTAATATTTAATAACAAAAACAAATTAATTAAATATACTTTCAATTTGTGTCTTTTAGCTTTAGCAGATAAATTTAAATGTAATAGATGCAAAACTGTTGCACTATGTAAAAAGTTGTTTTACATTTAATATTATTGTATGATATTAATTGAAATTTTGCTATTATAGAAATAAATTTATAAAATACCGCAAAAAACAGCAGTTTTGCATAACAATATACAAATCAAATGTTGGAAGTTAAGAATTCCTTTAGCTTTTCATACAATATATAAAATACAGTAACAAGTCAGCTAGTTAAAAAAACTCATCCTATCCAAAATTTTCCAATCAAATACATTTATATATTTGGCAATTCGTTTACGACGTTTTGATAACATTCGTAATTACTTGTACTGCGGCCAGCGCTTCCTTGGCTGTCGGAATAATGTAAGGAGCTGGAAGTATAAAACCATGTCTGCCAGTGTCTCGCAGTTCGATCGTGTATGCATATTTAATCTTGAGCAGAGCTTTGGCCCAATCATCAGAACCACCAGAGGCTGGATATAATGTAATGGCGCTATTTCCGACGGTGTATGCGGTATTGTCACCTGCTACCTGCTTCATGGATTCAGCTGCTTGACGCCCTACCTTATCAAGTGTAAGGTAATCGGGCGGCACACGCTGGTCATACCCCCATGGATATAAAATATATTGACCGTACGAATGAAAAGACAAATACGCCTGCAAGAGAAAGATAATGGAGTGGCCATAATGCGGAACATTTCAAAATTTAATATAAAGTTAATATGTGAGATTAGAGAGATTGTTCGAATTGATATAAAACATTATTATTAATACATACATACATATAAATATTTTTTTGTGAATTAGAAACTTCATATGATAGCTATTAGTAATTATTATGTTAATTTAAGCTAAGTTAATTTTTTTAGTTTTCAGTAGCATCGCTATATAAGTTGATGTATTTTTCAAAAGCTTGGCAAATAGAACAATGCAAAGTAAATAAGAGTTCGTAAATTTTTTTATCTAAACCTTAAAATTTGCTAAACTGGCTTCGAAGAAATTTCGGATAGCATCAGTTTCTGGCTCGGAAAATGGTTTAGTGCCTGGATACGTGTCATGGCATATATTTTTTATGGTTCCCTTTCCACCCCAGCGATAACCAAAGTTTCTGTTTAAATCTATGCCTGTGCAATTAATGCCTCTCCTTCTATTTTTTCTCCATAAACGATCGAAAACAAAGCTGTATTCGTATCCATCCGGATTAGCAACTGATAAAATATAATAATCCGTTTCTAGATTTTCGCTGTTTTCGACTAGATAATCAATGATATATGTCACAGCTGCAGGTGAAATCCATTCCCTGGCATGAATGCCGCCATCAATCCACATCGCAGGAGCGTTCGTCTTACCATTACTAATTCTGAGAACCTTTTAACATTTATAAAAAGATTTTAAACACTCGAATTTTTCATTCAGTTCTTCAGTATCGAAAGATAGATTATGTAGATACCTTAAGAGGCCGACCTTCGATTGAATAACCGATGGTCTGAACAGAGCAAACATCGGGATAAGTGTCAGCTAGATAATCCAAATAGCCGTAAATGTCATCTAAGCGGTGATAACTGGTCCATTCCATTCGATGACCTGACGGATATACCTTCAAGATTATTCAGAGATTGCACGTTTCATGCTTTTGTGCGCCTGTATGCCAATCGCTTCGTAAATTCAGCTCGATGTAATACAAAACAAGCGTTTCTTTCTTTCAAATCTTATAAAACATAATATTTAGTAAAGTTTTAACGCCTTACATTATATTATATACATCTGATACATCATTCTGAATCGACGAAGCGGATTGCGCGTCTGAGAAAGCTCACCCCTAAAACGCCAAGGACCTCCACCATGTACACTAGCAGGATAACGAAGAGGACGAGGACGTGGATACCTACTTCTGACTCCCTGCCACCAAGCGTAACGAGCTAAAAAATTACTGAAAACTCGGTTACAGAAGCGATGCGCCCATTATAATAATTCCCAAATGCTTATATTTATTCCTACAGCTTAACTTGCGTTCCAACGACTTTCTGATCTTTCGAAACAATATTGTTTGCAAACGTAGTAATTTCTCGCACGAATCGGAAACCAAACCTCGTCGAGTCCGCCCTGAATAACGGCAGATCGAGATCAGATCGACTATGCAAACGACCACAGAAAACGTCGAAACGCTGTGGAACGTCTATACGTGCGAAGACTACACGTGTGTTTTACACACGCCTTACAAGTAAAGTATAACTGTTAATGTTAATCAGCATTGAAGCGAAACTGGATTACCAAGTGGGATTCATGCGAGGCCGATAACCTTGATTGGTTTCCAACTGTTTCCCTTTGAAAATGAATAGAATTGGATAATAATAAAAACTAATTAATTAAGATGTTAATGTTCCTTTTAGGAATATATATACTCCAGTCTATGATTTTTACAATAGCTCACATGCACACACGCGCGCGCACCCCCCCCCACACACACACACGCGCGCGCGCGCATTATGTTAAACGACATAATTTTCTGACACACACATGTATAAATGATAAAATATATTAATAAAATATTAATATTTATAATGAATATTAGAATATTAGAACTATCCACATTATATTAAAATTGTATAATAAACAAAAATTTCGAGTATGTTTACATCATTAGAATATATTGAATTTTCATATACATATATAAAGTTTAGTTTTTTATAGTTTACTATAAAACTCTACATAATGTCTCAATATTACAGATAATATATAATAATTTGCAAGAAGTTATAAAAAATAAATGAGATTATTTAAGTAAAAAGATGAATATTATCAGTAGTATTAGTTCGTTAAGATTTTATTTTAATTGTTTAGTTCACAATTTTTAATAAATAATAAATTTAATAATAATAAAGAAGGATTATTCAAATTAATGAATTTGGTATAAAATTAACAACAAGCTATAACTTGTAATAAATTATTTTTGAATATATTTTCAAATAAAGATTTATTTTATTAATTCCTTCCTTCGCGTGACCGACTAAAGTGATCAAACAATAGTTTCTTTTAAATGTTAATAAAACAAATCTAATTAGAAGGTTGCTTCTTTTCTATTATTAATGATTGACAAAATGTGAAGAAAAATGATTAAGAACTATGCTGAAGCATAAATGATAAGCCGTGATGAATTGATCCAAAATATAAGCTTAATGAAAATTATTAAAAACATTCAGCGAATATATCAATAAATGTAACTTTACATAAATGTTAATAATATTATTATATTACTATTTAACTTTGAAGAAATCTTTATCTTCTCTGAAATTATTGCTGAATGATTTCATAATATATTAATTAAAAAATGATAATATTTAATTAATATGATTGCACAATAAAAGCCTCAAACCTTTGCGTCCTTCGAGTTCAGCTTGCATTTCTTCCGAAAGAGGAGTATTCTCTTTTTCGATCGCTTCTTGCACATCATCAATCAAAACTTGATATTCTATCCCACAATTTTTGAGTATCGATTTGACGTCACTAAGCATATGACTTCGTACGAAAATATCGACGGCAGACGGTTGGTTCGACCATATCGAATATGCTATATAAAAAAAGATATAAAAAGACATTGTTTAACTATTCTCTTTCTACAATTTTTGAGAATAGGTTCATTTCGAATCAAAGATAAAATTGTATTTTAAACGATAATAAGTAAACATCAACCAATGTGAATACACAACTAAATATAAATAAGCTTATTCTGTAAGAGCTGGACTTTTAAAATAATATTTATGCATAAATTTATATACATTTTCCAGTTCTGCAAAATTTATGTGTTTTAATATAAATTTTATTTATTACGTACAACCATATTCATCGTATTGCTCCACCAAATCGTTTACGGAATCATTATGCTTGTAGATCCTCCATACTTGATCGCCTTCATAAATTACTTTCTTTTCAAAATCTTTTTTACATGCTTGTTTAACAGTTTCACCATTATAAACAATAGATTCTTTTGATTCAGGATCCAAAATAGTCGCATCAACGACGAAGAAGATTGCTATTGTCGTTAAAGTCACCCATTTTATATGCTCCATCCGTTGCTGTTCGCCGTTCCTCATTTTCGTCGAAACTGTTAAGAACAAAATATACTCAGCTTTTATAATACGCGGCATCGGTGATCGGGAGTAACGGAACCATTCGATCGAGAATCCGAAGATTGCCGAATCCGTTACGACCGTAACAGATTCAAATCGAAATGGATATGTACTGTTAAGGATTGTAGAAGGATAATAGCTAAACTATTTTTTTTATTTATTATTTCTTATTTAATATATGATCGGCCGTGTATACTTCTATACGCTTCAACATTAAATTGATTTTCAAAAGGGAGGGAAATATTACATTCATACAATCGATGCAAAAAACAATCGAAGAAGAAAATATTCCTCTTTTATTAGAAATGACACTTTGTATAATAATTGATCTTTAAATTAGAGATCTCAGCATTATTTACAGTAGAAATTGATAAAATTTTATTATTGAATTAAATTTATCGTTACATAATTTGAAAAATTAAATTAATGAAAATAAGACTTTGATATAAATTCTTGATTAGTTTATTGACTTTATTTTCTTTAACACAATTTTTTGTTTTCATATAGAGCCATAAAATTGCTGTAATTAAATAAGTAATAATATGCAACACATATTTTATCTTTTTTATTACGTTATAAGCTTTCATAATTTATGCTACGTATAAGAAAATTCTCCAAAATAATTATACAAAAAATAATAAATATAAAAATTTTTTGTTATTTTATCATTTATATTTTATTTTATGTATTTTTAAGTTACACAATTATATTTGTAGACTTTAAATATTATCGTTCGTTGCAAGAATTCGTTATTGCAATTGACCCATTCATGCACGGTTTCTTTATTTAATTTAGAGCGCCGACGCAGCTCTCGACAACGGCGCAAATCGCGGGCAGACGCGACTTCTACGCATCCTCCTTGCATCGTTCTTGCACCGCTACGTAGTCGTGATCGCTTAATAACCGATTAAAAAAGAGCAGTATCACATCAGGACATCATTTGGGACAAAATCGTAAAAGTATGAAGTGCCTATTGACGATCATCGTTCTCGTGGCTATTGCCTCGACCGTTAAGGTACCGTTTGCTGTGTGTACTTAAGATGATTTTATTATATCTTCTCCAACCGTAACTGCATTTTTTTTTATACCGTTATACATAATTCTAACGGTTTTGATGTAGAAATTAATTGCATTAGGAGAATTCCTCTTCCTTCTTTTACTTGTGTACTTTGCGTCAAGTTGCGAATAAACATTTTTAAGACATTTCAATATTAACTTGCATTGTAGGCATTCTCATAAAATAAGAAAAAAATCTAATTTATCGTAAAATATTATATTAAACCGCATCGAATTTTTATCATGGATATCTTTTTATGAAATTTAATCGAAAAGACATTATTTTATGCCAGACAATAAAAATATTCTATATCCGTATCTATTAACGTGTATTGACATGATTAAAAATTAGATGTTATTTTACAATATAAGCCACCTATTTAATTTAAAGCTTGGGAATTGCTTTATATATAATAGAAATAAATAGATAAGGTAGTGATAGGTCAGACGAACATGTTATCTTTATACATCATAAGGTTTCTTCGACTGCTTTGAAAGACATATGTATTCTTATATGCATGTATATATGTATCTGTCATAAAGCCTCGCACGCTTTAATTCTTCTGTGAATGTGTATGTCACTTTAAATCCAACCCACTATAGCTCTTGCGAAGACGCATTAAATTAATGACTCTTTTCTATATCACTTCTGTTAACTTCAAGCACTTATACTATTCAGAGCACACTTCAAATAGTATGGATAGCATTTGCAACACATTTAGAATGTTTTATAAATACTTAAAAACATAATAACATCAAAATATAGTCGTAACCTTTTGCATTACAAACAAAATTTGAAAAAAACAAATTTAAAAACTATTCAATGCCATTTGCGCAATATGCAGTTACATTTCTGTAAAAAAATAATTGTGTATTTTCTTTACATAAATTAATTTATCTCATTATTTTATGCATAATAGTATTAATATAAAGTGCAATTAAAGTACAGTATTTTATACTTTATGTCAAAATATAGTCAGAATAAAATAAAAAAATAGCTTGTAAACTACTGATTTTTCAATAACTTTACTTTAACATTTTTATATGCAAAATATCTAAAGAAACCTAAAGAAATATAAAAAAATCAATTCCATTTTAAAAAAAAACTTTTATGTCACCTTAAAAAAAAATTAATTTTTTCGAAAATTAATTTTATCATTATTTCTTCTTTATCAGAACATAAATCTTTTATCTAAAAATAATTTTTCTAAAATCCCCTAATTTTCATATATTTTGACTGTAAAAAGTAATTTGGGACACTTTATACATACAATGCAATTTTAATGAAAAGTTTCTTAAGCTTATCTTATTTTTAACAAAAATAGTAAAATTTATTAAATGTTTAAATGAATATCAAAAATAAATAAAAGTTTATGAATATTATTCACATATAAAAAATTTATAATTTCTTAATTTTAAAAATTAATTATTTTTATTACGGTTGTTGTTTATTATATTAATTATACTTATAAGAATAAAATTATTTACATAATATATAATAATTAATTTATTTACTTCTGTAAGAAAATTGTATTATTACATTAAAAAAATATTATTATATCAACTTTTTATAATTATGTAAGATATGTACATGATTTCTTTACTGTTTAATTCTAATAAAATAATATCTAGTATTTTTATTCAAATTCATAGATATTGAATTTAATTTTATTTCTATTCGTAATAATTAATTCTTATGTAACATCTGCATGAAAGGCAAGTGAATACTTTAAAAAATTTTTCATTTCAGGCAGGAACATATAAAGTCACTGATCAAGTGTACTTAGATGTCATGATTGATAATCATCCAGTAGGTAGAATTGTTATTGGGCTGTTCGGCGATATTGCGCCAAAAACAGTGAAAAACTTTATCACTTTTGCTACCACTGGTGTAGCTGGAAAGAAATATGCAGGGACCAAATTTCATCGTGTGGTAAAGAAGTTTATGATTCAAGGTTACACTTCTGCTATTCCAATTATTTATTTAATAATTACTGCATACATTAAATTATTAATTAAATTTGTGATTACGCGTATATTACAGGTGGCGACGTCGAAAATGGCGATGGTACTGGTTCCATTAGTATTTATGGCAAATACTTCGACGATGAAACTTTTGAGGTGAAACACAGCGGACCATTGTTCGTTAGCATGGCTAATGCTGGAAAGAACACCAACGGTTGTCAATTTTTCATTACTACCATAGCAACTCCTTGGCTAGATGATCATCATACAGCATTTGGAAAGGTAATAAAAAATATATAAAAATATATAATACTTAATTTATTATCTATTTTTATGTCTCACACAACATACTTAGAAAATAATCTGTTAGACGATTTTTTTTTACTTATAATTTACTATTATATTATTATGATTTAAATATCTTAATACATTTCAAGTTAATACATTCAACACATCTTTCCGCTAAGTTTAAATATTCTTCCCAAGGTGATTAGCGGTGAAGATGTGGTCTTCAAGATCGAACAGACCAAAACGGATAGCGATGATATTCCACTCATGCCCGTAATAATCTATGATAGCGGAATTCTTTCAAAGGAGCCGTTTACTATATCAGATGATCCTTATGAGTAATCCAATATTATCGATGCAACTTTATTATTAATATTATTAACTTGTTTCCCTTCCCCAATTTTTCCTCATACGTCATTTATTTCCCTTCTGTTAATTACATACCTTACTATACCTTAATTACTTTTGCACAATAATCTCGTAAATTGAGAGGCATAGCTGTCACAATGATTAATTAGTTAAGTATTAATTAGCATTAGTAAGTTGACTATAAAGTTGGCTATATTTTTGTACGCTTTGATAGGTTTATTGACTTTATTACACCCACTTGTAGTTTATGTTATATTTTAGAACAATTTATTCTTGATTGTTTTATACTAGGATTGTACGAATAAAAAGACTACTAAAATTTTAATACGCTCGAAAAGTAGATTAAAAATATATTTTCTGATGCCTATACTATTCATGTTTTTCACGTTTGTCTTTATCTGAACAAATGATCTTTTAATGATCCAGCTGAATTTACCATTCATTAATGCAATATTAAAATATGCATATTTGCAGTGCATGGGCGTGGATTAAGGCGACCTGTATACCGTTGGGATTTAGCTTCTCGATACTCGCAGTCTTCCATTACATGATGAAACAGTTAGATGTCTAAGCGACAATCTTGATATGAAAGACTGACTTAAATATTAAATATTAATGAATTTGTGCTTTTACTTGATTTATGGATTTCATATTTATTTTTGTATATAGAATTATGTATAATTGTACATTACTTGTGTATTATTCCTATAAGAAATTGCATTACGCGCATAGAGCTGATACAACGTAGCATATGGTTCATTTCTTCGATAACTTGAAAAGAAAGGAACATCAGGCGCCATCTCTGTGAAGATCATGACATTGTTATTCAAACATTATTTCATTTACTTTGTAATGAATTGATAAAATAAAAAAAAGAATAATATACATAACATTATATTATCTGTGATTTTATATCCGCCCGCTATATATGGTAGTATACTTTTAAAATGTACTGTTATAAAGTACATCTCCTGACTTTTTCATCATCATATGATAATATATATATTAAATAAGTAGAGAAAAAAGAAAAGCAAAGAAAAATGTTCTTTTTAATTAAATTATCATTAATTGTATTGAACGGCGAAGAAGAAAGAATCGCATTAGTACATACTATATAAGATAGTGTCGATGACGCATAAAGTCGCGCATGCACACTAGGCTTTGCCAAACACAAGTAAATGCGGATATCAGAGTCAGCCTTGGCTAGGCGTCTGGACTCTGGACGGCCAAACCAGTCGGTGGCAAACCGGCGTTGATCACCAGACGGTGGTCGGCTAAAGTCGGTTATAGTCGTATGAAGATAATTGAGGGGTCGGTCGATGCCCGTCGATTTTATAAATGACACGTGGACGTACACAAGCGCTGTCATTCATAAAATTACAGATCACTCAATGCACTGTAATTGAGTGTGTCGTGGATGCGGTGTGTTTGATCATTAATGGTGACGGTGTGATGTGTTACTTTCGCGATTGCTGACAAGCGTGTCAGGAAGCGCATGTTGCTCCCTTTGAAGTTCGATCGGTCCGAGGACAGCTGGGAGAAAGTTCTTGAAGGGGGATGCTCCAAAACACTGTATGAGTGTGCTCCTATAAGGTACGCTCCATTTTCCAACAATTTACTAAATCGAAACGACTGCTGAAATAATAGCGGAATGTTTGAAAAATTTTGCTCTAGTATTTGTTGATCTTTGGTGAAGAGGGAAGAGTGCTTGGAAGACAGTGTTTGATTTAGGAGCGGCGAAGAGATTTCTCCTTTAATTAATGGATTTATAACATGTCAGGAGAGAAACGATAGATTACATAATATGTTGTCATTTTAAATAAAATGGTTTGCTTTAGACTTGGAATTTTTTTTGTAAATAGATCTGGAATTTTTTTCATAAATGTTTATTGACAAAGGTTCATTTGCGGTCATCCCTGATGATTGCGAATTTGAAATTAGAAAATATAATTAAAAATAGAATTAAGTAAATATAATAAAATAAATAAAATTAGTAATAGAATTAAGTAAATAAATTTATGATAACGGCTTTAATTTTGCTCCGTATGTAATAAATAAAATTTAGTTTATATATATATATATATATATATATATATATATATATATGTGTTTATTTGCTAATATCTAAAAAATTATATAAAATATTATATAAAAACGTTAGACAAAGTTACAGCAAGATATTCATTATGGGTGTAGATTGCGTTATCGTGTAATATTAGTATTGTCGACAACAATTATTGTAAACGGAAGCATGAGCCATCGCAAATATATGTAGCCAAGGACGGTATTTTGTGATGCTGTGTTGACTCAGATCCACCCATAAAATAAAAATAACCTTATGAACAAAATTTCTACGAAATTTTTCTTACAATTTTTAAATTTTTTAACATAATGTAGTCAGAGTTTTTTAGATTTACACCCACTTATTTTTAAAAATAAGTCAAAAATCTCTGAAAAAATTATAAAATAAGTAAAGAAAAATTTTTTAAATTTTAACATTTATATAATACTAATAGTTATTATTAAATCAATAATGATTAAATAAAAAAAAATAAACAAAATTTAAAAGACATTCGCGATTGCGATAGATCACCTACAATTTGTATATTATATTATTTGTATAATTATACAAGTTATATTAATTCAAAGATGGTTAATGATAAATATCGATGTTAAAAGTTTAGAATTTAGAATGGGTACTTTACTTTTGTTTTTACAATTGGTATTATCTACTGGATTATCGCACAAAAGACCTCCTACGCATACATGTGCAATCACTATTATCTGCGAGATAAAGGACAAAAAAATCAAACCGTTATTATTGCGATCCTAAGGAGTCACTGTGTCACTGTATGTATTAAATTTTATGCTTTATTTTATATTCGGATTATTTATTAATAAATAACATAATTTTATTTTTATTTTGTTGCTATAAAACTCTAAAATTCGTTATTTATTCTCTTTTATTCCATTTACACTTGCAAAGTAATACAATTCGAATTATACAAAAATACAATGTATTATAATAATTAATCTTAATTGAGATTAGTCTGCAGCTTTGCACATCACAGAAGTGAAACAGTCAATAATTATTTAATAAATGTTTATCTGTAGTTTCCTGGAAAATTTATTTTAAAATCTTTAATACATTTTTTTTTTTAAATTGCTTCAAAAATCATCAAAAAGGACCAATCTGAAAAACAAATTCGTAATTTATATATATATTTTACAAGTTGAATAGTAACTTGTAAATATCGAGACAATCTATTGCAATTATCAGAAACATATAGAAATCCAGCATAATGTTTTGCAGCACAATTTATTCTTTACATGTGCAATCTCTTGATTAATCCTTCGTTAATATGCGATACGCATCTGTATACGGAGCATATCAACTCGACACGCAACCTGCGCATTTCATATATAATGTACTATGAAATTCAATCAAAACATGGTTTTTCATCGGGAGACAAGAAAAATAAATGTTAAAGAATATTAATAACAAATTTTGATATATGTAACAATAAATAAATTTAGATGTGTGATCTTTCGTATATAATTGCATTCAAGCGAGTATTTACTTAGCATTGATTAAAAATAATTCTTCTTATTAGATCACAGACCTTGACCAATAACCAGACAGAGACGATAATTCGTGTGTAATCAACGATGCTGACAATAGATATAGACGATTTCTTCAATAACATGGCAATTTATTATTTACTTATTGAAAATTAATCAGAATTTGCTTTATATATAATAATTTATGCTATCGTATCCATGATAATTAAGTTTGAATAATCTATTATTGCACGAATAATTTTACAACATTATCTTAAATACTATAATAAATATTTTATTTAATAAAGTTCTTATTATATAATCTTTTATCATAATATGTAAAAAATAATTTACATAATTGTAAAATTCTTTAGGCATTTTAAGTAAAGAACAGCATACTATAAACTTTTAATAAATTTATATTTGCCTAATTGAAACATTCTTCGAGAATTTATGATTCAAGCAACAGTCAGATGGCTAATTAAAATACGATACATGTGTGAGTTACGTGTAGACATTTAATGAATATTATTTTTATACATGATCTCACATTCTTAAGACAAAACACTTTGAAAATCCACACATTAAGAAATATATAGAGAGGTTATCAATAGCTTCAATATTTTGATAAGAAAACTGTTATATTTGTACATGAATCATACACAGTACATACGTCGTTGTCAATCAGGGTCAATTATTTATTACATAGAGAGAACATTGCTCCCAATTCGTCTCTCACGTGCAGTTCAATAAATAAAATTTGATGCACCTTATATGTTATTTTTGACAATATCCGATAACTCTACTTTTTCTTTCATAAAACAAATCATAAGAAATCTTAAATTTATTCTACGATAAGTTAATAATTGCTTGTGTTATTGTTATTAATTTTTCTTTTTTCTTTATAAATAAGATGTAGTGAAAATTGTGTGAAAATTGAATAAAATAGATATGTTATGTTAATATTCTCTCAAAAAAAATAATTCGATGCAGATGTAATTCTTTTTATATTCAAGAAAACGGCATGTTGCATTGCAAGATTGGAGAATTTTTTAATATACATATTTTCGAAAAATTAACCAGATATTAAAAATAAATTAACGTTTGTATTATTTAGTTTATTTAGTTTTATCTTAAAAAAATCTCTTTAAGCACAAAAAACACACATATATATATATATATGTGTGTGTATATATTATATTCATAATTAACAAAAGCAATTGACGCTGCTTTTAATTACCGAATCTGTTCTATCGCGTTTTATTATTATTTTTTTTTTTTTTCACGTGCTACACTGTAAAGAATTGCCGCTGGATTGTGTAAAACGAAATTAATTGATAATATTGCCCATAACAAAATAATACCATCACGCAACGTTATGCTTTTCCCTCTTTTTGCCGCATCATTCGCGTTCACATCTTCATGCGATAAAAGTGTAACCGGCGCACCTCTCAGCGATGTCGTCTCTATGTAATTGGCCCGTAATTAAGGTGGGCGCGCCTCTTTTTGCTGAATCCTCTCACGACCAAAAACATACTCGTTCTCATTCCCAGAATTGCTTAATGGCAAGTCATTTCGGGAACTTCCAGCTGTCATTCCGTCCCTATTAAACGACTATTTAATCGCGTCCTGTTACACACGCACTCGTCAAATAATTGATGGAATCGTTTGATTAACAATAAGATGATTGTAAACGATAATTATTAGTGTTAATTAATTTACTGTCACTTAAAGTTGCGAATAAATAACTTTAAGTAACTTTAAATGCAGTTCATACGGCTGTTTGAGGAACGTGTCATGTGGAATAGGACGATGAAAACCGGTTTATGAAAAAAATTTCAGGTCTGAAAGGGTCAATAGCAAAGGGAAGGACATAGCGCGGAATATCCGCGTCGATACTACATTTCTTGACGAGATAAAGTTAAAAGTGTTCGATAACGATCTTATCGATATCAAAGAGTTTGCAATTAGAGAATTTTGAAGAGTACTCTCACAGGTATACAGCCGATCATTACATTCCTTTTTTCTTTGTTCCAGGGTGAATGGCCATCCAGGCAGCTCGAGGCATGACGAAGTACTGGCTGAACGTTGCCCTTCTCAGGGTCGTTCTACCAGTCATCTTAGCCGGATGTGAGTCTTATTCGCATTACTTTTTTTCCGTTCTGTTTTCTTTGCTTATATCTTACAATCAATTAATTATGCATATTTATGACTTTAAAATAGTAGAAACGGATGAAGATAAGTATAAAATATTTTTACACGTGAGATTCACTCTATCTTATGCATTTATCTTTATCTAACTATTGCATTTTCTTCATTTATATCGGCTACATCAATCAGTTTAATTATTCATTTTTGCAAAAACATGTAATTAAATATTGAAATATTGCTAAAAATTATTGCCGTTATTTAACAGAGAAAAACAATTAACAAGTAAATAAACTTAAAAAATAAAACAGTTTTAGTTTTATGCAATTTCTTTTCCCTACAATATTAATTTTTCCGTTATATATTTCTTACATATTTTAATTTTATCGTTTATCATCTTTCTCTGTAACAGTTTTAGAAATAGTTTTATTTAAAAATTAAACTTTTCTCTTTTTTTATTGTTATAATATTATCTTTATTAAAAAAATACTTGTTGTAAAACATGGAATATAGAATAGAAATAAGTGCGACTATTCACGTAAGAGATTACAGTTGTGTAATACAGAAAGATCTCTTAGAATCTTTGGCGTAATATGATAATAAATGCACTGATGATGTCATACCTATAATCGCCATCATTTCTAATCAGTTAATAACCTTGGCTTATGGATCGCCAGTTGTAAAGCAATAAAACAAAAAATACGAAATGCCGATATTTATCGTTCGTAATGATTAAAAATAAACGAGGGTCCGTACCAAAGAATTTGGACTGCCTATACTTTTCATAATCATATTCAACATTATGCTAATCGATAGCAGAGGAAATAACAATGTTCAATAATATGTAACTTCTTCTGATGACTGTACTATTTACGTTTTACATACCATTTTATTTTTTTATCCTTTTTATGTACTTAGTATTATCATGTCTCTTGATATATATACCTTTTTCTGATGATAGCATATTTACCATTTTTATTTCGCATATCACTTTATGTTTTTGCCTATTTTAAGTATTTATCATGTTATTTTATTAATTTTTGATAAACATTTAGACATTAAAATATGTGCTTTTATTTTCAAATTTTTAAAAAATTTTCATAAATTTTTTATTTTATTTCTCTGACAAATAGAAAAGGACTGAGAAATCTATCAGAAATGTATCCAATAAATTTATAATAAACTCAATGATGACATAAAATATTTTAACATTTATACTGTCTTATAAATATAATTTACTAAAAAATATGTACGCATAAATAAAAAAATAATATCTTAATACATTTATTCAAGTAGATTTTATTTATGTTTTATGTTGATTTGTCTATTATCGAGAAGTAATGCCATCATATTTATCAGTTATCAACTTTTTACATGTTAGGTCACTCGTAATATGTTATCATTATTGTTTTTCCTTATACTTTGTATTGTTTGAATATTTATTTTGCAAAAAAAGGATTAATTATAAATCTTATTAATTATTTTCAACTGTTTTTTGCGAAATGTCTTGTAGATATAATGTATTTTACTTATCCAAAAAAAATTCCAAAAGAAAAAAGGAACGTTAAAAGAACATTAAAATCATTTGAAAAATCTATTCAACGTTTAAGTTAAATAATGTACATAGTAAATTAATTTCAATATATAGTATTTTTTTAAAATATTTAACATAATTTAATGAATACAATAAATAAACATAGACTAATATGTGAATACACAACTAAATATAAACAAGCCTATATTAGCCAAGTTAAGCTAAAGTTTAATGTTATTATTTATAAATATTACTGCATGAATTTATGTACATTTCTCAGTCTTTAATTAATGTTAATTTATATACTTGTATTTTTTGTATAATCGTTGTAATAATTAATTTAAATAAAGACACAAAAAATAAGTAGAACAGAAATGTTCCGTAAGAAATCCACTTAGACACTAATCCACGAAATGGATTAGTATATAAGCGACTCGAAGAATATTCTAAAATTAGGAGCAGGCGCTTGAACTCGTATCTATATCACATGAGGGCAAAAATTGTTGTCTCTGTCTAAACAAACATTCGACTTTAACGTCAAACAAACCACACAACGCACGAGTAAAATGAGTTCTAAGAGTTCTATTATCAAAAGTAGAATATTTATATACTCCAACTGAGCTTGTTAAAATAAATCTTTGTTTAATGTAAACATAATGCGCCATTTTTATTGCAATATTTTAAATCAATTCTTTAAATAAAAATGTAAGCAATAAATAATTATACCAAAATTTGAAATAATATAATAAAAGATGCTGAAATATTATATAAAAATAATATATTATAATTTTTATATGTTTTCATCTTTTCATAAATTTAATTAAATTTTACCTTTTGCATTAATAAACGCAACATAAATTATTAAAATAATATAAATTAACGTATTTATTTATTTTAATGTGTTGAGCAACATCTTTATTATTATATGACGTATAATATAAAGAAGTTACAATATTGGATCCTCGCAAATATAATAATTAAATACTTTGCATGACTTTGTATTCCATAAAAATGTCTAAAGAACATTAATAAGAATTTCGTGCGTGCGATTTCTCTATTCCCGGAATTAGTTTCGTGAAGTTTCGGAGACCTTTCAGACTAGCCTTGAACTTTTCATTCTTTTCAGAAAAAAATATATGGTAACAGAAATATAATATATGAGAGATATAATGAGTCTAATATGAATTTAATATTTTTGCTACAATTATTATTACGCACGTAAACCTTCGAAACTTTAAACGTGGGAAATTAATGTTCTATTAGTTTATTGTTTCAGTAATTTATTTTGAGAACAAAAATTTATTAATATCATTGTTATAAGATAGAAAAGAGTCAATTAATAAGTCCCATATTATTTCTTACATTGGCTATTGATTAAAAGTAAGCAATAGTATATTAATATTTAAGTCAACAAATAAATTTGTGAGAAGTATGATAATATTTGAATTTGTAACATACAGTTATAAATTAAATATTATTACAGAAAGAGAGAAATTTATCACGTTTATTTCATTAGTAACACTAAAATATTTATTTAAATAAACACAGTTATTAAAATAATTAGAAATTGTGTACTTCTGTAATGAACTTCACTTGGCAGCAACACAATGTAGTTATTTATGTGTGTCGTGCAAATATAACACGTGCCACGAATAGGATGACTAAGCTGCTAGAGGCGACAACTGGAAATGGTGCTCTATTCCTGCGAACATTTGAAAAGTTCAAATAATGTAAATTCTAGCATGTTACAACGTATCTGAATCGGCGGATAAACAGTTACGTTAATTCATGAAACATTTGTAACGTTTCGTAACGCGAAAGTAATTATCATCGACAGACTAAACTCCTATAATCGCATTAATTATCAGCATATGTATATGCCTCAGTTATATACTGGGTGTTTATTTAATAGGATATTATCTTTGTCAAATACATATTTAGGAAACTTTCCTATGATATTTTTTTATCGTATACTAATATACCTACTAATATACTAATATACAAGTTAAGTGTATTTACAAGAAGCGAATATTGAAATATTTAATATTGCATGTAATTTTTTAAATTAAATCTTTAAAATATTATTAGATTAGAATAAAGACATCAATAATAAAAGCAAAGGTCTTGACGAAATAACTAGAGGGGACGAATGGGGACGAATGAATAAAATGTCATGTCCTAGGAAAATCCTATTATAAATGACCTTTTCAAACGTAGAAATAACTATTAGCCCAGATTTATATGCTCTACGTGTTGTTGTAAATCTTATCAAAAGAAAGATAAAGGTCCTAAAACGAAAGTGTAAACTACTTTATAAATAATTGAGGCTTTATAAGTAATTGAAATAAGTAATTAGGGCCAGCGTAATTTTTAACAAAAGTTCTATAAATATCTCTAATATCTCCTAATTCAAATAAAAATGTTATTATCAACTTTCTTATAACAAATACAAAACATAATTGGCACTTGATATCTAATCAGAGCCTAATATTCTCACATTTAATATTTAAATCTCTTTCTAAAAAAGTTTCTGTCGAAATTTCTATAATTCGTTATGAAAGAACTTTATTATAGTGAAATATTAAAAACAAGCTACAAACATCGTAAAAATGGATTTTAATTTTATAGGTACGATATGGCGACCAGCGGGATTATCGATCGTTTACCTGGGATTGATGCTTTATTCTCCGATGGTGCCAATACCAACGCACAAAACCATAACAGGCCACACGGGAATATACCTGAAAACTTGCATTTGCCTAGCCTTTCTTGTAGCCATAGCTCAGATCACCTTTCACATTGTTCTTTTGTCACTACCCCCCTACGGATACTTTCTACAAAATTGTAAGCAACACTCTGACCTAAATCTTATCTTTAAATTTCTACAAAAGTTTGCAAAATTGTTACTTTCACATGTAAATACCATACCTTTGCACACATAATATCATTGGATAATACAACATTCGGTTAAGTATTATATGGGATACGAAATAAAATTTAAAGGATTATTCAAAAACCATTTTTAATCAAAAATAATTTTAACCCTAAATATAAACAAATAATATATTTTTAGGCGAGTTTATGGAGAAGCTCTTCAGACACATAGGCTTTGTCAGATTAGATAGCGCATCTGTATGGGAAGTATTTTATTGGTTATCGCCAGAATTCATAGTCTTACCCACCGTACTTGCCGTATATTTTATATGTCGTTTCCTTACGCAAAGACGTGTTAGCGATGAAGAAAATGAAGCTGCTCTTCATCAAGAAAATAATTCTCGACAGAAAACGGAAGACAGCAATACGAAGGTGACTACATTTTCGTATTTCTATATGTTTAGCGCAAAATAAAAAATGCATATAATAATTTAGATAAACATGCATGCTAAAAATATCAGTTATATCCACATCATTCAATCTGATTCAATTTAAATTGATTTAAATCGCGCTAGTTTAAACCATCCAAACTGTATTTTTTATGTAAAAAATTATCTTTGATATTTTACTAAAGTTAATTCACGCTTACGTCTACGATTCAGATAATCAATTTCCTGGGAAGTATCGGTACCTATGTTGTATTGGCGTCATTATGCTGTGTCGCGGCTTTGAAACCGTCAATAGAGGCGGCTTTCTACTTCCTGGTGTTCCTCGGCGCCGCTACGTGCTGGGCATGTAACAAAGAACTGCGGAAGGGATTTGCCGTGATCTGCAGGATCATCATGGTCATCGTGATCGTTCACATCGTTACGTTGCTTGCCTACCAGAACGAATGGCCGCAGGAAATCATTCCCGTATCTGGTACCTGGTCGCGTTACTTCGCCCTGGCTGCAGTTTATCACACCAATTGCAGCGATCCGAGAAATGTGGAATACACAGATGATGCCGATTGGTTGATTTACGGATACGCTTTGAGATTGTTCTGGCTCTATTACATCCTTGCATTGCAGTCGCAATTTCTCAGTAAAAAACCGGTGAGTTTACATATTCTTTCATTCAATGAATAATAATATTTAAAAAATTTGGGAATTACAAATCGACATAATTAATTATTAAGTAAATTAGAATAGTATATGTAAGAATGTTATCAGGTAACATTAGAGATTAGTATCTTTTATATTTCATTATCTAGAATTTTTAGTGTCAAATTTATAATTACATTACAAATATTTTAATTGGTATATTATAAATACAATTATATTACGATATTTTTATAATAAAAAAATAATTGGTATAAATAATTTCTGTAGAACATTCTAGCGCATATTATTTAAATTGAAAATTTGGTGTTATGATTAAAATAACATGGTGTTAAGATTAAAGTAATAGAATAGCGATGGGATTCAATATCTCTGTATGTAGTTAATATATCAAATTTTATTAGAAATAGTATATCCGATGACACTTTCCTCTACCGAAGCTTTTTTTAAAACTTGGAGGCTTTTATCGTAAACTATAAATGCTATCTGCTTATACTACATAATGCGTAATTTTAACCTGTTTATGGATAAGGAATAATTAACATCAGCACAAATAACAACTAATTGCCTAACTTGGAATTATAATAACTCAAATATATTTGAAATTTTATTGACACGTGATTAAGCCTTTTAAATGAACCATAAAAATGGAATTGCCAACTATTGAATCAATCATACTTTCTTTGTAAAAATTACAAAGATTATAATTTATAAAGTTACAGTCTCTTATTTTGTCGATGTGTGACAATTTATTATAAATTTATCACATTTTATTAATCTGTTTTAAAATTATATTCTTGTAAATAAAAAACTAGTAAAAACATTGTTTAATTATGAAGAAAACTCTACGGTTTTTCGGCATCTAGACAACTTTATGAGTTTAATTTTATATAAATTTTGGCGATTCTGTTGATTTTAATTTATGGAAAGTTTTGTTGAAAATATCTTGCTTGTACTAACAAGGCGTTACAGGCGAAGGAAGCAAAACGATTAAGTGGCAGATTGGAGAATCTAGACACTCCATTGTCCAGGCACGTGTCCATGAGACGCAGGACACCTTCCCAAAGATGGCAATCAGCGCGACGTAAGGCTCGCGTAAGGACTCGTTCCATATGAGAGCCGATTCGATATGATTGATTATCACACATTTGTAATTACGCAATTTTGCTTTTAGCTTCAACGGCTTTTATTTTAGATGTGTATTTTAGATTTGTTGTTCTGCTGATACGTACCGCATTGGATGCCCAAAAATTTACATAAAATTTTTTTATTTGAAGCTTATTTTTCTAATTTTTATGTACATTTACAGTTATATACATATCATTAAAAGCTTTACTAATTTCTCAAAATTTTTCAAACTGTTAAATTTTTAAATATATTGTATATGCATTTTCAGAACTTATACTGTATTTTTTATTGCATTTATTTTATTGCATTTATACAATATAATTGTACTTTTGTTATATCAACGTATTCAGTAAAAATTTATAAAATTTTTATTAAAATTTTCAAAGTTTTTACAGAAGTTTTCTAAATTTCAACATTACAATTATTTAATTTTTTATTTTTTTTTATATTTTCTTTTAATATTTTTATATATTTATTTTATATATTTATGTATGATTATTGTATAGAGGAAAGGAGACAAGAAAGAAAGAATAAACGAGAGTAGGAGTATTTCTCGTAGGTCTCTCTTCTTAATTTTAGTAAATTTTACTTACGTATAATTTTCCTTATAAAAATTATATATTATAAAATGTGTGATCAATTATAATTAATATTGATTGTAGAAGCTGTTAGCATTTATCACGCAATTTTATTTATCAGCAGTCTCTGCCTAACATGTTCTCTCCGAGAATTAATCTTTTGTAAAAATTTGTTTTACCTATTTTTAAATACTTCCCATGTTCTTATTTGCTGTCGCCTTCCAGATGTGCAGTTATTGTTTAATGCTGAACAAAACCGTTTTCCATTTGGATGCTGCTATGTTTAGTTTGCCATTGTTTTAGAAGCCGGTCGTAGATTCGCCGTTGGCAACAATCGACGAGCGAACACCTGTACGTATATCAATTGAATATGCATGATAAATTATTTATTAGAGGAAAATCGCCGATACTGACATAAATCTCCTAAAGCGATATCCTCTTATGTCTTAAAAATTAAACATTGTATTTCATTAATATTGCTAAAAACATGATTTATTTAGATGAAATAAAAGCCCATATTAAGACAGACCATAAGATAGTAATCTAACTTATTCTTTATATACCGTCTCGTTACATGTTGCATTACGGTACAGCATAAAAGATGCGTATGAATCAACAAAAAACGTTTTACATTGAAGTGAAAGAATTCTAGAAATCCTTATATACAGTAAATATTATTTGTGAAATCCTTATATACAGTAAATATATACTTGTAAATATTTTGTACAGATTTTTTACATGACTTTTCTGTAAAAGAAAATGAATAGAAATGTATGACAATATTGTCTATTATGTCAGTTTTTGAGCTTCATCTTGTCAGATGTTGATTTCTGTTTATCTTACGAAAAAGTTAATTATTGCAAAACTCGAGACAGTATTATAAAAAGCTATATCATCTGATAGAAAACAGATTTCTAATTTGTTACTTATGTTTCTAAAGTTTTGTTTTTAGTTTTTTTGTTTAAGAAAAAAATATGGATCAGAAACAAAGTGATATGACGATATCGGCGATCTTCCCTTATAACAATATATTCCACTTCTGCATGTGTTACAAATAAATCTTTAAGCAGCTCAAGATTCTATTCAAATGGCTACATGATCTGGCGTGCAGTTGCAATTAACTTTGTATATAATTTTCATACGCGTGATCATCATTAACAAAATTTTACCTAACATTAATAAAACTGGTAAAGGTAAATGCATGTTTCATACGCTTAGCATGAAGTTTGTTATTGTCGTAGGAAACTAAGAGAATATTGATTTAGCATAATGTGAGAAACATAATATGACACAATAAAAAATTTATAGAATGAAATAATATTATAAAATTATTTTAGTAAAAGTATTTGAAAAGTAAAATGTTTGATTTACTGTACAGTTGATGCGATTTGGATCTGGAAGAACGGGGCTTCTTCAAGACTCCACTACTGGAAGTATCATCGTTAATCAGGATGGTCAACATGATGATAACATACAAATGCAGAGTCTTAGTGAAGGTAATTGTTAAAATGTACGATAAAACAGTTTTATGCAAAGTAAGTGAACAAAGCGGTTAATTAATGATTTTTATAAATTAGGAGTGTCTGATGAAACGCCGGGCATCATCGAGCAAATAATTATGGCGGTGTACTCTATCTTCCAATTAATAGTAAATTCATCATATCTTGCTACAAATATAATAATGATGGTAAGTATCATAAAATAAAGATTACAAACAATCGAGCCAATTATTTTTTTTAATTATCCTTTAGACGTGGAGCATAATGTATCACAGCTGGACAACATTCGTTCTGCTTCTATGGGCGCTAATTCTATGGATGGTTCCCAATAAACGTGCTTCCATGATGAAGTGCTCTCCTTTCATTGTATTCTATGCGACCCTCTTACTTCTCGGACAATACGTATACAGTATGGATCTGACCGATGAAGAATTGCCGAGAGTAGTAGGCGATATAAAGATTTCTGAAATTGGCTTCAGCAAAGCCGACGAACTCGGCCGCTGGCATCTCATAGTTAAGGTATGCAAATAAATTAATATTTCCTGCAAATAAAAAAAAATATAAATTTGTTTCAAAAGTAAATAAAAATTTCACAAGTTGTATTACATACAAAAATTAAATATTATAAAAAAATATTTAACGCCATTTATTTATTTACAGTGCTTATTTATATCGATGTTCTGGATCACTATGAGACAATATATGGCAGAACGAAAGCAACAGCGACGATCTTCTGCTTTGAGAGACATGGTAGCGCCATTACACGTATCTGTCTCGACGGCTACAACCGCCATGAGTCACGAGGCACCAGAAATCAAGAGCAAATTCATGAAGAATGTCGGAAAACTATTGCAAGATCTATTGACAAGATTCTGGATTGCTGTGGTTGCAATCATGTTGTTCATTTGCGGCATTACGGGCGAACGTATGACCATGTTTAGAATCGTTTACATGTCACTGTTTCTTATCTTCGTCATCACATTCCAGGTATCATATTTGAACATGTCTATTCGAAGTTTATTAAAAAAGCTTTTTAAAAATTTATTAATGCGTTATATAAATATTAAATCGTGGAATTTTTCAGATATCGTGGACAGCATGGAGAAGAATGATGTATATATTTTGGGTGACTGTCATTGGATATTCAATCATCATGCTAATTCTCGTTTACACTTATCAATTTCAGAATTTTCCAAAATATTGGGAGTATCTTGGTGTAGATCAAGATTTGTAACTATTTAATTATTATCTCATTTGTTAGATTTTCCATCAAATAGGTTTATCTTCTTTTCCTTTTATTTCAGACAAATGGACATTGGATTGGAGATGTACGAGATCAAAGATCTATTCGTGAGATTGTTGACGCCAACGTTTTTCGTCATCATCACAGTACTTCAGATTCATTACTTCCACAAAGATTTTCTTGAAGTCACCAATATTGATAGATTAGGGTTCGTGAAAACAATAAAAAATTATCGATATATAATAACTATATCCAAAAATATCTCTATTAATTTTTTAGGCCTGAGAGCTCGTTCAGACAAGCTAGTCTAGGACATTCTCCTAACTTAAATATTCCAGTATCTTCACCAACCGATGTTACACTCACCGAGGATGAGAAACACACGATGTACACATTGAAACAATTAAAACGTATGCTCTTTATTTATTTTGGTATTTCTAACAAATTGTTATTATTTTAACAAAATATTGTTAAAAAATGTTTTTGAAAATAATTACAGATATGTCAAAATTAGAGAGAATTGCGCTATTACGGAAAATGAGAAAATATCTTGTAAATTTTTACAATTACATCTGGCTTTTTCTCGAAATACATATGCAAAAGATTGTTTTTATTTCATTCGTTCTTTTGTGCATCAATGATGTAAGTGAAATTATAATCCTCTTTTAAAACTAAAGAATTAAACTAATTACTCAATTAAATATATATTTGTTTATTTTTAGGTATGCGCAATAAATTTCTTTTTTATCGTCGCCGTAGTCATAATGATCAATTTCAGAAGAAACATACAGATAAAATCGATTAATGCGATGGCTGCAATAGTATCGTTTTTAATAGTCATCAAGATGTTATATCAAATTAAATACATCAATCATGATAACTGGAACGTCAATTGCACTGTAAATTAAAACTTGCACGCTTTATCACAATAACGAATGTTTTAATTCAATTAAATATATTATTCTAAATAATTTCAGAGATCCGTCGATGAGGATCAGCAGTATGCAAGCAACAATACCGTCTACAATATAGCTGAATGGTTTGGAATGAAAAAAGCAGGCCCGGGTATGCTTCCAGACCTGTTGAAAGGCTACATTGGCATCGTTACTGTAACGACTTTCAGAAAAGTCATCAGAGTTCGTCAATGGTTTTATCGCCATGAAAAAGGAGAATCATTGGACACTCCTCAAGTAATGTTCCCAAGTATCACCAGAATAGACGCTGATAAGGGATTACCAGAGTGTTTAAAGTTCCTCTTCAATTACGGTTTCTACAAATTCGGTCTGGAAATGTGCTTTATTGGCATTGTTACGCTGATCGGCATGAGACTAGACTTTTATTCTGTTTTGTACAGCATATGGTTGCTGCTATTTTTTTCGTTGAAAAGGAAAACTGTAGCACGAATTTGGCCCTGTTTTAGAACTTTCGCCATAATTCTTCTACCTATCCAATATGCTATAGTTGTTGCTCCACCTTCGTGGCTTTGTATAGGTAATGTGATATATTTATTAGGCAAATATTTTTATATAATACAATTTTTTGATTGAATGAAGCAAATAATAAATGACTTTCTTCAAATTTGCTTTAGATTATCCTTGGAGCGAATCTGAAGTAATGAGAAGATTGCAGGAATGGATGTATCTTCCAGATCCAGATTTCCCACCGAATTCTAGAAAACTGATTTGTAAGTTTGACGAAACTTGAAATAAACAGAAAGATTTTGCATAATATTTTATTTTCTTTTGTTCTGTATGCAGGCGACTTTATCTTATTAATGATGATCGTACGGCAAAGTCTAGTCTTCCACATTGAACAACAAAATTTACAACCTGGCAAGAATTTTGTGGCTGGTCACAATTATTCTGTTTTCCAAGATATGGAAAAACCAAATTTTGTGAATCCTGTGAAGGATTACGTGTCGCACATTCATTCATGGCTAGATGTATTTAAACGTGGTAGCATGATGAGTCTCATGTGGATTACCTTATCGATTATGTTCTTGGCTGGAACGAAAAGAACGAATCTCTTTTCGCTTGGCTATCTCATAGGAGCATTTATATTTCTTTGGCAAGGAAGTGATTTTTACTTGAGACCAATGAAGACTATCTTAAAATGGTGGAACATGCTGATCGGATACAACGTTATCGTGATTTTTTCAAAAGCTCTTCTTCAGGGTGTAGGTTGTGTCCTCATTAAAGACGTAAGCTTTTTTCAATTTTTACTATTATTTGTATGAAAAATTTTATTTTTACATAATTAATATTTCTTTAGATGGAATAAAAAATTTTGTACGTTTTAAATTTCATTTGAAATGATTGCCTGAAAATATATTTCAAAAAATTAAAAATAAATTAATCTGGAACATTATAGCTATAAATAGGTAAAAAATGTCAAAATTATTAATTTGTTTTAACACTAGCTCGAACGTTCTGCCTGTTGGCTGGTACAATTACTGGGTATTGCATGCCTGAAAAAGTTCAAGAGTTCCAGCGAGCTAATGTTAGACCCGGCCAAGTGTAGTGTCACTAGTGAAGACATCGGCATGGTCTGGGACGGATTATGTTTTGCTTTCCTCTTGTTACAAAAACGACTCTTCAAGAGCTACTACTTTTTCCATATAGTAGATGAAACGAAAGCCATGAGCATTCTAGCGTCTCGCGGCGCGGAATTATTTGAAGAACTGCATCAGAAGCGTATAGAAATTCAAGAGAATGTGGAGAAGACCGTTTTAGAAAAATTGAAGTTTAAGATGGACAAGATTAAAGCCAATCAGCAGAAAATACAAGGACCATCTTATAGAGAACCCCAAACTCACAAAATTGGTAAGATTTTTTTTTAATGCACTACATAATTTTATATATTTTTATATATTTGAAAGAACTCTTTATTGAAACAATCCTGAAGAAGACTTAAATTTTTTTTTTATTTAATAAGCATTTATAAAGTTTTATTTAAATCATGAAGCAGCTTTTATAGACACCGAATATTACTTTCTTTTAAAAATTTTTGACTTGCGTTCTAGTAATTATTAAATATTTTTATAAATTATTCTTGATTCTTAATTTATCTTCTCAACGTCTTCATTATTCCGTTGTTGCACTGTCACTTATTATGTGCAATATAACGATCAATGTCTTTAATTCGTCAAAAAAGAGAGACAAGCGCCGCTGGCAAGATCCTCTAGTGTGAGTTCTTGCGTGTCCTCGGGTCACACGCCCCCACAAGGATATCAAACGCCTCTGGATGAGGATGATGACGAACCACCCCCGCTGACACCACGGGCAGCATCTTTATTGCAGGCCCCAACACCAAATTCTGCTGTTATGACGGTTAGCCTCGAGGGCTACCTTGAGCCGACACGTATCTCATTCGGCTCGCCACCCAGTAGCGAGCTGAATCCTCGAGGACCGTCACCGGATGAAACATTCCCGGTGTTCTCGCCCCCGCCTTATGATCGAGGCCCAGCCGATCGATCACTAACATTTTCCATGAGGCATCGGCGTCAAACCAGCTTGCCAGTTGGACCGACGTGGATGAATAGCGATCCGCGCCAGTCGATCATCTCGACGGCCTCCCGTTCCCCGCACTCGCATCATACGTGTAAATCACTCATCGACAATAATATCCGCGTTGCCAATGTGCTACAGTGATCTGTATATATGCTTTTTTACGTCTGCACATCTAGATCTTCCGCGAAACATCTCACAGTGATGTTGATCTCGTCCAATATTACTATTAGAAGCTGTTTTTTAAGTCTCTTGTTTTGATAATGGATATATTGTGTGATAAAATGTATTGAGACAACAATTAGCTCAAAATACATCCTTGTATATAAATGCTTAAATTTGTAGGTTTGCTTATCTATGCATACTTCTATGAAGATCGATCTAAATGATACGTCATTTACATTTATTTTATGTTATCTTCTCTTCTCTTCCCAATCTAATCAACTTTTTATTTCTTTTATTATTATTAATCGTCATATCTATTTATCATCTTACAATTTCCAAACTTTAAAATTTTACTATATGCATAAAAATCTAAAAACAAACAAAAGATTATTTTTATATTTACTATAGATAGAGTATAATTTTTTAACCCAATGAACAACGGAATACCGGAAGCCAATTCCGATGTAACATATATGTGACATATTGTAATATATTATGTGTATAAAAAAAAATATAGCTATTTTTTCAGTTTCTATATCTTTATTTTATTTCGTGTCTTTCTGTTAGACGAACTCTATCCAGGAACACGGCCATTGTACAAAATTCGTTCGCCGCGGACCAACAGAGAGGGTAATTGTACATTTTTTTTACAGCTGACCATTGTTCTAAGTCCAGTCCCATATTCCACAAAAAATTTCATTTGTATATAAAATGTACAGTTTAATCAATACTAATGTACAGTTTGTAAAGTAGCTGATGTGTTAATGAATTATATATATATATATATAGTTATATATATATATATAGAGTTGATTTATTGGCACTTTTATATTTATGTATATTTGTGCATTTTTATTTTTAATAGGAATATCAATTCAAAATTAGAATATAACATTCACAAATTGTTTTCAAATGTCTTTGCACCCTTTTCTAATTATATCATCGTCACCTGTGCATGGCTTTTGCTTACATAATAAAAGTGATGACTTATTAATAACTTAATAATTCTTTTTTTAGCGATCAGATCGGGCGACTACTACATGTTTGACGATCTGAATGACGACGACGTCACTGATCTTATTCCTGATAGCGATCTTGAAAAGAAGGAAAAAAAACGCCACCGTGAGCAAGAACAAAAAGGAAGAAGAATGACTGTTTCAGAGGTAAGTAAAATTGAGAAATCATTTTGTTTTTTCAAGGATTCCGGTATGAACTTGAGTGACTATGCTGTGAAGTGCCGATTCATAAACAAGGATTTTTTGTTAAGATTCACTAATCTTTCAATTAAGATAGTCATAGTCCATCGAATTGCTTGGAAACATTTCGAATATCATAAAATTTAATTCCAATATTTTATGTAAAATATTTATTGTATTTGAAAAATTGTGTGTACGTATACATACATAATTTTTTATTAAAAACCGCAATTTTATATTGATAAAATAATAAAAGATTTTTACTACTAAAAGATATTTTAAGATTTTCCCGAAGAAGTACTTCGAGTGGACCACTATAAAGTCGAATAGTGCATCTCTTCGTGGCGATTGCAACCAAAAATCTCTTCTCATGCATATGTGTCATCATATCTTTCTTTCACTCTTGTTTCAATCTAAGTTGCATTGTTAGCCCCCTTTTTTCTCTTTCTCTCTCCTCTTCCTCGAGGAGGGATCACGCAATACGTCCGAGCCGACAACAATGAAACGAAATCGATCGATGGAATTGACGTGTAAGTCTCCTTACAGTTGATGAACACGCTGAAAAAGACAGACATTGAGATCGCGACGCATGTCGCCATGTACGGAGGAACAGAAAAGGACGCCCTGAGACTCCGACGTAGAAGCGTACCTTTGACACGGAAGAAATCGTCTATGTCCTATCTAAGCGCTCGCTCCGAGACCGACACTGCTATGGCCACCGATGTGAGACATCCCCATTCCCTTTAAAAGGCTGCATGATCGCTGCAGGCATTCGTCTCTATAACTGTCACTTTTTCCTTTAGTGTATAATATTGTCTTTAAAGCCAGATTGCTGAACAGAAGGCAGATCTCACCGTTGTTGTAATATACGGTTGACTCTTTTTTATGGGAGACCTAATTCTACATCATAAACAGAAACACATGTAAACACATGTATAACAAAGAAGACACATTGGCTTTAAAAAATTTAATTTGATTTTGCATTTACTTTGACAAGAACTGAAATGTTTCTTTTTCTTTTTGTTAAATCTCCCTATTTGGGAAAAATCAATTACAGATTGTCTCCTAAATAAGATTCGACTATTGGCTATTGCTTTCTATGGATCATTTTGTATCACTTCTGTGCTAGTATTTTTTATACCACTGTATTATTACTTTTCCGTTCGTCTGCGCGATAAAGCAATTTGTTCTATTTTCTGTGCATTTCAATTTTATTCTATAATTAATTTTATTTTTTACAAATTATATTAACTCTCTTGCTGTGATTACTTTCAACAATAACGTTTCTATTATTTTCTTTTTAATCAATATCTCTTTCCTGATCTTTGCAAAGCAATTTGTAAGATATTTCTCAATATTCAATTTAATTTGTATTTTTAACAAAAACTTTCCGCTACATTTTTATTTATTTAATGTTTCTTTTTATTAAATATGAGTTAACACAGTAACGCACGTAATACAAAACCGTGAGCAGCAAATTTTATAACAATGGCAAATGGATTATCTTTTTACTTTGTACGACGCTTTTAGTGACGCTCGATGACATATCTTCTTCTCTAAATAAATTTTCAGCTTTGTAGAAACAATATCGGAAACAAAGTCTTACTATCGTTTTTATTGTCTTCACATTGTTTAACATTGTATTTATTTTTAATTAATTTATGTGTTGTAATCATAGAACAAGGTATCATATCACTTATATACATGTATATTTTATATGAAGACTTATTCATATTTTTTACATGTCCCTATAATCATATGCTTATTGTACGCTTATTGTACAGTAAGAGTATATATACAATAAATTATCAGTGCCATGAAAAAAACCTCCTATATGCATTTTTGAAATCAAAATATTTGTATCGCCATATTTTTAAGATGAAGAATTTAACATGAATTTTAATTCTTCATTTTTTTGTGTTGAAAAAAACTCTTATTATTATATTATAATTATATATTATATATTATATATTATATATTATATATTATATATTATATATTATATATTATATATTATATATTATATATTATATATTATATATTATATATTATWTAAACAAACAATAATTTAAACTTTTTATGTAGTGAGCAAAAGCTGTCATAGAATAAAATTTTCTTTGTGCACAATTATATATGAGATATTTTTTATTTGGAATTGCCACCATCTTTGCATATAAAAGGTTTTTCATGTATATCATTGTGAAGTTGTTTGCTGATAAATGTTATTTTCAAATTAGTTTTTTATGTCTCTTGCAAATTCATTTTCTTGCACATAGGAGAAATTTTCACAGCAAAATTTTAAATATATGTATGTATAATCGAAATTCAAAAATATAAATCTTAATTATAATAAAAACCTATATTATTTAAGTTCAATTATAAAAATTATGCAACTTGAATTAGATAAATTATTATTAAATAAAATAGTTTTAAACTTAACAGTGCTTAAGAATTACTTTATTTTGTTTGAGATTTTTATAGAAATACGACAATTATTTAATGCACTGTACGATACACTTTATACGTACTTATGTATTTCCTCAGCAGACTTGATTAGTTTCAAGCACACACAGCAATTTAAACACCAAGCAATATTTTTACATAAAATACATAAAAACTTATTATAAAATTGATTAGGGTCCCGATCGAACGAGTCTCACTTCAGTGGAAATGGAAACGGAAGAAAAGGAAGCTACTGACTTGGCTAAAACACCAGAACTATCGGACGAAGAAGAAGAGAAAATAGAAGATAAGGAAATCGACAAGAAAGAAGAAGAACAAACGAAAGTTTCATTCTTCACATACCTTAAATTTCTCCTGGTGATGATTAACAGTACTCTGATTTCGATGACGAAATACTTCAATCGATTTTCTCACGACTATAGATATATCCGCAAGGTTTTAGCGAAGGAGAAAAAGCTCCTAAAGGTACAGATCATTATTTTAAAAAATTAAAATTAATTTGTGAATAAAGTGAAACATAATAATAATTTTTGATAATACTGATATTTATTGTATTTAGGCGAAACCAGATTTTAGAATGGGAATGCGATTAGGAATTAATCAAATGTGGCAGCCAATACCTTTAATGCAAGAACGGTAAGTTTGCTTTCATATAAATATATAGTCATAACATTAAAATGTATTATGTTTATTTAACAAAATTGAGGGATTGTATATTTATTACTATTAACTTCATAAAGAATTGATTATCTTTTCTTAGGAAAATTCTCTTTTTTTAGGAAAATTTATATTGCTTATTATTTAGTTACAAAATTATGCTGTTATAGGATTATTATAATTTCATGCTATTCCGGCTTTTTTCAAATATTAGTTTGTAAATACAAAATTGTAGTTGCTTAAATTATTTATATTTTGTATTGTTGCTATTTTTGTGTATATGTTTATTCAAACTTCTTTTACAAAATTCGGAACTATTGTAAATACATTGCAACATAATTTTTAGTTCTATTTTATATTTTTTAAATACTTTACCGCATATGTATAACATATCTTTAAACTATGTGGGTAATTCAATATATTTCTTATTTATTTTTATGATTATATATGAGTAATATTAAGCCATTCATTATTTAAAAGATTGCGGTAAAGAATTACATTTTTGCTACTTAATGTTGCAAAGCATATTTCGAAATTAGTCAGTTGGCGTCAGAAGCATTTAGAACTCTTTGCTTTTTTGAAATACCCCGATAATAAATCTTTAAGAAATCTGAAACACACATCTTTGAAAGAATGTGTGTAGATATAAAAAAACGCTTTTAGCAGTTAAAATGAAAATACGTAGATGCTAGTAGTAAATGTGCTCGCTGTAACAGATCAGCTACAAATGGCAACACGGAGGAACATGATCCTGGAGAAGGTCCAAGCCAATCACACCCACAAGATGAAAGGTAAGGGCTTTTATTTAGTGTGAAATGCTTTAATAGATTTAATAGATTTAATTAATGTATTATATGTCTAATTTATTGTGCATCTTGCTAAAATGTTCCATGAACACTTATTTATATATTAAATTAATATCGAGTTTCATTTTTATAATAATTATTTATATTGTAACTAATTTTATTTAGTAGAAATTGCAGTGAACTTTTTATTAATTTTATTTATGCTTGGCAAAAATAATCTACTATAAAATTATTGTCTTTGCTTTTTAAATTTAAATGTCTAAGACATTTTTCGTAATTTATAATAATTTATATATATAAATAGTATAGGAAATATTTAAGTCCTATTTATTTTTAATCTAATTGAAAAGAGAGAAATATCTAAATTATAAACTACATTATAACTTATTGAAATAAAATTTAGTTTTATATTTTGACTTTTTATTATATATTTAATAAGTTATAAACTCTTTCTTTTTAATAAAAATAATTTTAAATTTGTTTAAAAAATCAAAATCAGGAAAAATTTGAAGAATACTTGAAATTATATTATATTATATTTGATAATCTTACACGAACTCCTAACTAAATAGTAATCTAGTCCCAAGAATCACGAAAAGTTAAATATCTAAAATCATGATGTCCTTTAAAATGACAATATGCTATTTATGTGACATAAGGCGTTTCAGTTTAATGGTTAATGGATCAAATGCCATCTTACGTCGGTAATATATTAAAACAAAGAGACAATAAATTTTCAAATTACAGATCGCTTGATGTAATATATTCCTATTTGTTTTTTATAATTTGTTTTAATATATTCTCTTTTCCCTCAAATTTGGCGTTATTATCTTCTTCTTCTCCATGATTATAGTAGAATTGATAATATAATGTTTTAAGATCTTGATTAGAATTTCGTAACATATTTATGCGAAGTAAACGTAGAAAGAGCGTTGTTTGTATCAGGAAGGAGAGCTCGTTGGCAGTGCCGCACATCCGTATTCTGGCGCCGAGTTTGGAGCGAGGATTGGACATGTCCTCCTCCAGGTATCGAAAGTGTGTCGTGAAATCCAGGCATCTCAATGTGTTTAGCCTTTTTACCATTTTATAATGCACTATTCGCACGCATCTCCTCGCATGCGGCACGTCAGTTAAGATCCTTTTATAATTGTCTGCCACCTCTATTTTACTTTTGTGACAAAAAGGATCGCTTCCTGACATGAAGAAAGCAACGACCAAGAAAATTGGTCTGCGATGAGCAATCTGTGCCTTTTTGATTATTGTGTACAGTGAACGACGGAAACGAACGACGTCCACTGTAATAAACACCTTTAATGTTGTCAAATGTCTTTAGTTCCATTTTCAGGTGTTCAAATTTCACAGTTTCTAAACTGGGCTTTAAATGTGCTTTTGATATCAATTTTTTTGAGAAGAAAGATGCATCTCTATTCTTTACACAATATTCAATTTTGACATCTGAAATTATTCTTGCGTATGCACAACACAAAAAAATGATTTTTCTAAAATAATTTTTATAAACTTTTTATTTAACTTTTTATTATGATATATATCTATATATTTATTTATTTCTATCTCATATATTAAAAATTTTTATATTTTAAATAATTTGTGTTTATTATATAACAGATCATCTTTCTTCTATATTATAAATTTGTGTTAAATAATTTATTTAGATTAAAATATAATTAATTCGACTTTATGTACGCAGCACGCTTTTCTCGCAAGCCTTGCATGTCCAGCAAGACGAAGAAATTGGAGAACTTTCAGAAGTGGATCAACCGGCTATCATACAGCTGGCAGCATCTATTTGGTTTGGAATTTTGGCGCATTCCAGTTTACTTTGTTATTTTATGGTGTTTCTTCATCAAATTAAAAACGCATCTGTACTTTCAACACCATTACCGCTTATGGTATTCTTATGGGGTTCTTTGACGATTCCGCGACCCTCTAAAACTTTTTGGGTGACAATGATAGCATATATCGAGGTAAGAGTATTCTATAATTTATATCTAAATATATATACAGAACCTTGATATAAAAATCGTAATTTTTAGACCATTGTCATAATAAAATGTATTTTCCAACTGGAATTGATTCCTTGGAATCAAAAGGCCCCAATAAATCATCCACTATACGAGCCAAGGATTATTGGTATTCTAAAAAGATCGAATTATGCTCTATGGGATTTATTATTGCTCCTTATGTTATTCTTCCATAGGTACAAATAAAAAAATACAAGAATATTTCACATACAAGAATTTTTTATAAAGAAAATAATATCTTATAATATAGATTTATGCTAAAATCCTTGGGTCAATGGACAGCTGCATCTCTAAAACCTCGGAAAATTATTCCTTCTCAGTTAACTGTAATGCCGTCAAAGCCATCATCTTCAGACAAAGAACAAGAAGAATCCGGCATACAAGAAGAAAGCGAGTACGTTAGAATCTCTGTTTTTTAAAAAAACTGTTATGTTTAAAAAAATGCTCTGTTTAATATTTACAATATCTAAAATTTTGATAAACGTATCATTCTTATTTTTTAATGTACTGCAGTTCTGTAGAAGTAAAAGAATCTCAAAGACAATCTTCGAACGATCATGAGCCGGATGACGCAGATAATGTTCTGCCTATGACAGATGAGAACAAGAAGCTCGTAACTATGCAAGGAGAAGAGCATCTTCATAATAAATTATTATCTGAAACGATGAATACGGCGTAAGTAATTATTTTACTTGAGTATATTTTATCTAAGCATTATGTACTATTAACTTCAAAGAAAACTTTTTATATTTACTTCTAATATTTTATATATAATATTTAATATATTTTATATATATAAATTTTTAGATATAATATTTTATATGTAATAGATCATAGAAAAGAGAAATAAAATATTTTTTAAAAGAAATTTTAATATACTTTTAGATTGCTCTTTGTTTCGTTAAATCCAATTACATTTTTTTAATTTTGCAGAGTAACCAAACACGTTGAACCAATGAAAAATTTCTTTAAGAGAATTATTGATCCAGCCGGCAAAGAAAAAACAAATGTTTACGCCTATATGTTCCTTTGTGACTTCTTTAATTTCCTTCTGCTTATTTTCGGATTTTCCGCATTTGGAGTAAGTACATGCAGAGAAAAGAAAAACGGTTCAATAAAATTATTAATATTTATGTAAATAATAATATTTATTTACATAAATTCTCAATATTAATGTTATACACTCTTTAATTTTAGACTCAACAAGGCGATGGCGGAGTAACGGCTTATTTGCAGGAAAATCGAGTTCCTATGCCTTTCCTATTGATGTTATTATTACAATTCGCTCTAATAGTTATTGACAGAGCTATTTTCCTCAAAAAATCTATTATGGGGAAATTAATTTTTCAATACTGCTTAGTATTTGGTGTTCATCTGTGGATGTTTTTCATTTTACCGAGCGTGACAGAAAGGTAAAATATTATAAATATTACTTTTTTTAATATATAATATTTATACATAATGTACTTACAATTACAGACAATTCAACGACAAACTTCCGCCACAAATCTGGTATATGGTGAAATGCTTTTATCTTTTGCTAGCAGCTTATCAGTTGCGACAAGGATATCCAACTCGAATACTGGGTAATTTTCTATGCAAGAAATATAGCATTGTGAATTATGTCTTATTTAAAGGGTTAGTAAAATGTTTATTAAATATTTAAAGTTTATTAAATGTTTCTATTATATTGATCTAACAAGTTATATTTTATAGATTTATGTTCATTCCGTTCCTCTTTGAACTTCGGGCAGTAATGGATTGGATTTGGACAGATACGTCCATGAGTGTAATGGACTGGTTTAAGATGGAAGATATTTTTGCTAGTATTTATCAAATCAAAGTAAGTCTTATATGAAATATATAACACTTTCGAAATAAAAACACTATTTTTTTCAATTTTCTTAAAGCAAAAATTTTGACTTAAAGTTTTATTATAATATTTACATGAGAAGATATGTAAGTAATTTTTCTCAGCACAGAAATATTAAATTACATAACAATATGTCCCAAACAAGTATGTAATAAAAATTGTAATATATTATTCTATAAAATTTTAGTGTATGCGAGGAGTCGAATCAGACTTTCCTCAACCACGAGGAGTAAAGAAAAACCAAATGAGCAAGTACTTAGTAGGCGGGAGTGTTCTTTTGCTCATAATTGGCTTAATCTGGTTCCCTCTACTTCTATTTGCCCTTGGTAGCACCGTCGGCATATCGAATTTGCCTAGTGATGTATCCATGAAAATACGAATCGGTCCGTACGAACCCATCTATTCCATGTCGGCGCAAGGCAACTCTATTATCGAATATACAGAAAAAGAGTACAAAAATCTTACAAATTTATACTCAACTGAGAAGTCGGCTGTTACCTTCTTCGAAAATTATGTTCATTCTGATGTGGCTGCAATAAGATTCAGTACTTTCTCGGGAACACTTTGGGACATTTCCCCACCTGATAAAGAAAGGTTTGTTCTATATAAAAAAAGATTATTGCTTCCAATAATTATCTTAAATCTAAAAAAATATATACAACTAATAAAACTTGATTAATAAAAAGTTAATAGAAAAGATACTACTTTTCTAAAAAAAGAATTAACATCATATGATACTGATAANAAAAAAAATTATTATTAATCTTTTTCAGGTTGAAAGTAGAATTGGCCTCTAATACTACGACTGTAACTGTACATGTAGAATGGTCAGTTTCAAGGAAAACAGACGCCAAGGATGCCAGTGGAATCACTACGACGGTTAAAGACATAACATTGTTACCGTATGTAAACGGAGAGTTCAATCCTGTACGACAAACATTAGTGGACATGTTAAGTGAAGATTCCAATGCAACGAATGCGACAATAGTATTGCAAAGCGCTTTTCCAAAATTCCTCAAAGTCACTGCTAGAACTACCAGTGTTGTTCCACAATTAATGCAACCGCTAGGTCCACGTAAGCATAATTGAATGCTATTGAAGCTGTTGAAGCAACGTTAAAAAAGAACTTTATTTATAATATGTTTCTAACAGGAGATCAATCTGATGAAGACAACAGCTACCTTTTCAGAAATATGAGTATTCAACTATCAACAGACAAGGAATGTTGTGATCATAAACAATGGTGGATAGTTCGTGAGGTATGCACGGGCTCCGCGTACGATTTTTTGAGCAAAATACCACTAAATGATTGCCAATATATCATGATGTTCTTATTCAACGACAAGGCATTTCCCGAGAGTTTAAGTTTCATCAGCGGATTTGGGTAAGTTTAATAGTATAGCTTGTCTTAACAAGCATTCTTACAGCAACATTTTACGAAAAATTAAAATAATTTTATGGAATTGTTATTGTTATCCATTAACTAAAAATCACAATTATAAAACAGAATCCTAGGATTATACACTACGGCGGTAATTGTCATAAGTCAAATGATGCGGAAAATCGTCAGTGACATGACGCCCAAGATTATGTTCGATGATTTGCCCTATGTTGACAGAATCCTTCGCCTCTGCTTAGATATTTATTTAGTCCGCGAGAGCGGCGATTTATGTCTCGAAGAAGACTTGTTTGCCAAATTGATCTTCCTCTACAGATCACCGGAAACACTAATCAGGTTGGATTTCGCACTTTTTTTAGATTACATTTTAAACTTGATTATAATTATAGTTTTAGATTTGATTAGATTTTAGCTTATATATAGATATTAAAATTTTATAATTCTACAATTTTTATTATACATAAAATCATGATTACTAACAAAGACTTTGATACAAAATACTTTATTGCAGACAGTACAGAGTAGCAATTAATAAATAACAGTCAATAATTAACAATCGATTAATGCCATTCCAATCCCGGTTCAACTTGCTCTTCATCTTTTTCTAGTTTTAAGAATTAGAAAAAGATGAAGAGTAAACTGAACCGGGATTAAAGTTAATCCACATTGATGGAAATAAACATAAGACATAATTTTATTTTTAGTTATGATCACATGCGATTTGTTTGATTGTATTCTCATATTTATACGAATAAGACACACACACACCATACAAAAAACAATACACAAATATGAAATAACAGACATGGAAATAAATTAAGGCATGAAGCAACAGATATATATATATAYATGAAGAGAAAACTAATTTCCCAACAAATGCGATTGCAAAAAATTATTTTGTTAGATGGACGAGGCCACCCGAAGAAGGAGAGCGAATTGATAATGAGGATCAAGAAGAAGAAGAAATGCCAAATGAAGAAAGAAGACAAGCAGAACCATCGTCTCGTCATGACTGAATCGTGGAAAATAACAAAAGTTCTTAAATAATTAATGTTTTGTATGCGCACTGTGCGCACCAGATGCTACGTAATTAATATAGGAAATCTTGAATGCATTTCTTCAGAATGATTTTTCCTTTAGAATGAACAAGATTCATAAAGACAATATTCATAGTAAAGATCGTTTTTAAAATCACTTTTAAAATTATTAAAAAACACGAATGGACATCACAAGATTAATAATTAAAGAATTGGACGAAAAAACTACATTTTATGCTTAAAGAATACTTTTAAATTTGCACAATGATAAACTTAAGTTATATATGTTTGTACATTTCTCTTTCATGAATTAAGTCACGGATATTCTTTATTAGGAAGAATTGTTAAATTTATCGGAAAAATTCTAAGAAAGCTCAATTAATAAATTTTGCTGAAAAATCAACTGCCCAACAAAGTTCCGCGATGCAGATATTTTTACCAAAATGCTGGCGAACGTCTGAAGAATATATGAAAAGATATTTAACATAATTTAATAATTCGTTTCAATAATGAAAATGATGTGGTAAAACAAGTTTGCAAATATCATATATATTTCAAATTTAAAGAAAGTTTTTATTTTATAGGAAACTTACAAAAATTTAATATGTATTAATTTAATACTAGTAATTTAATACTTATCATATAAAATAGTTTTAATAAAGTGTTTCTATGTTCAGAATTATATATTTTGTAACCATTTAAATATTCAATTTACTATTTTATATATATATTATATATATATTATATATATATATATGTGTRTATATATATATATATATATATATATATATATATATATATATAATTATTATGTAAATTGAATATACTATTTAATTTTTTTAAATGGTTACAAAATGGCAGATTTTGCTATTGGTTCTTTCTACAGTCATTCTATAATATTCTAGTAACAGATTCTATTATATTTATACTGGCATTTTGTCGACAAAATTGTAGAAAATATTTTATTCTATTTCTGATAAATTTTACAATTCGTTTGTACTTATTAACTACAATTTTGTTCAAATTAGTTAATTAAAATGCTTTAACTGTGCATTAGAATTTTTTTCAAAAAATATTTGCAAAATGTCAATGCCGGCATCATGAATTTTTAAAAATAAATTTATCTGCCTAAATTATTTAATAAACGGTGCAATTGTTTTGAAGTGCTTTTATTGTCAAAGTTTGTGTGCTTAAAAATATGTGTATGTATGTTTCTAGATTGTGCATTTATATATAAGAGTTACAAAATAAAGTTATTATATAAAATAAGTTATTTGTAAGATCGACATGAATGGTTTCTCAGTTTTTATACGTATTTTTAGTTGCGAATGCATGCAGCCTTGCAATTTGGCTAATTTGCTAAAGAGATGTCTATATTTTAAGTATTTAACGAAAAATATCGCAAAAGAATGTTTATACTCTATACTGTATATAAATGTGTATGAAAATATAGCAATTATTGATTGTGATTGTCTTTTAAGATATTATTTCCAGACATATACATATAAATTCTTTTCTAAAAATATTTTAAAAAATCCTAAGAACTTTATTAGTATTTGATAGATTAGATATTTCTATTTCTTTTAATAAAACGTTAAATTTAAAATTTAATTTATTGTTAAATATTCTAACAGGAAATTTGGAATTTGTGATATCATAAAAACAAATTTTATAAGTAAATATAAACTCATTTATTAAATATTACAAAACTTTTATTATTTATATTGGATAAACTCTTAAAATAGTGCGCATATATCTAAGTATTAGTATCTAACATTTTTGTAAAAAAATAAATTATTTTAACGATATATAATGTCATTGATATTAAATTTTAATAAGTCAGGACTTACTTATGGCATCAGATAAAAATAAATGCGAATATTAATAGTTTGGTAAGTCTAATCTGTTTGACAGTTTTCGTAGAGAAATATATTTTTTCAATTATGAAATGTATAATGCGTTTTTAAAAATGTCAAGCAATTAAAATGTATCGTGAACGTCCTGATTAGCACTTGGTGCAAAAAATAAAAAATATTTTGGTCCAACGTTTAACGTTAATAGTTTAATATTATGTCTGAGTTAGCTCGTTATACTTTGATTTCAAAATCGCGTTTTCTTGCTTCAAAAATTCAAGTTCTTCCAATTTATTCTGTAGATTTTCGTTTCGCATTCGCAAAGCTATCAATTCCTGCTGCAATTGCTCATTCTCCTCAATCAGTATTTTCATTCTAACTGAATCTTTACTGGGATGCATTTCTTTGACCAGATCATCTGTCTGGTACAAGAGATTTTTTATCAAGGTAGCTTGAGAATTTATATGTAGCTCCTGCATAGCGCGTAGAATTTTTGTGCTCTCTTGTTTGGTATATGTGCTTATCAATTCTTTGATAGCAGTAAGTAAAACAACTGGATCTTGATCTTGTATTTTGAAACTTGATTTTTTCAAATTATTGGCCAACTTTTCTTTTTCTTTAGTAGGATTGCGAGAAGCCTCTTTGGAAGAATCTGAGGGTCGACTGTTTTCCTTACTGGTATCTGAGGAATTATTATTAGAAGAATCAAGTGAGCGTTTATTCTCCTTAGAAGTATTTCTTGAAGTGGTTTCTTTATGCGATCCTGAACGTCGTTTGCGATCTTTGTTTTCAGGTGGCTTAAGATGCTTCATCTCATGAAGTTTCATTTTGTGTTCTCCACTAATACTCTGCTGATTAGAGCCCATTTTTATTTTCATATCTATGGGCTTTCCCTTATTATCTACGATCTTCTCAGTTTTCTCTGATGATTTTACATTCACAGAATGTTTTTTTACATTTTGATCAGATTGTTTCTTAACATTTTTCAAAGAAGACTCTTTACTGTCGATGATCTTTATCTCAGGTATACTTGGAACCGTTACAATGTTAAAATGTTCCTTCTCCCGCACAACATCATCTCTTTCATCTTCTTCTGAAAAATGAAGTAATGGAGATGAAGTAGCATGTCTAGTAGTTATATGGCGATCCAATTGCTGAGATGTCTTCTTTGATTCTTTTGATATTAATTCTAACTCTTCCAAGAAAGAATCATTCATTTTGAATCGGTGAGTAAACGTATGTAAATATCTGCCTTAATATCTACAATAAGCCATATCACAGCAACTGTAAGAAGAAAAAAGAACAAAATATTAATAACTTTGTTAATATTTGATTTTTTTTTTATTTAATAAATAGAGAATCTCCCCGATAAACACCAACTAAGAGTGACATTACATCAATATTATAATTTCTCATTCAACAATATAAGTGTAGGAAACACATGTAGTATGTAACACATTGTTGAATAGAAAATTATAATATTAATATAATTATTAAGTTAAGTTATTAATTAAGTTCTTCTATTTTTTATCATTGCACTAAATTACATTGAAACTTTCTACTATGCTTTCACCAAACTTCAAATATATATCTGTTTCCAATAATCGATTAATCTTAGAAGGGCTAATAAGAGCAATGCCACAGAGGGTAATCAATTAATGTAATTTATTATCTATATTTACAGACGTTTCGGCTTTCCTTTAAGCCCTTAATCCTCAGTGTATAAAAGTACATTCTTATTAACATTCGATGTTCAAATGGGTTTACATTAATAATTGTGTTATTGTTGATATCTCAAGAGCTCATCACATTAATAAATTGCTTACGCTTATTAATATTGTTATATATATTTCATTTTAAATACAACAAGTATACACTAGTTTAGTCACAAAGAACAGATCTACTATTACTTAGTGTTTATTGGATCATTGCACAATTTAACATATTAACAACCAAGAAATTCTGTCTCGATACTATTGTTTTTACATTATGATAAAATATGACAATAAATTATTAATATTACGAATGTAACGAACAGGCATCTGTAAATTTACGACGCACAATAGTAGCTACTCAAGTAGAACCGGAATTAAGTTATAATAGACGCAGCGCTAACCTTGTCGCCAACGCGACTCAAGTGTGACAAATGCGAAAGAAACGGTTGCAGTTAGGTTAGGTTAGGTTGATCAGCTGATCGTATAGTGAGCGTCGTGAACGATAATGCCGCGCTTACAGCTTTGCATACTGGACGTGGTAAACGATTTAATCAATCATTTTCTATATAATATTATTTCCAATGAAACAATATAGATTGATTGATTAAAAACATTGCTTCTTTTTGCCCTATGAAATCCATTTGTATGTAAAACAACTATGCTATGTTTCGCTATCATTTTGACCGTTACTATTCAATTCGGTTACTCAATTTTGTTTATCATTGTTGACGTGTTAGAACTAAAAAATATAATAGCAGCAATGAATCTCTTAAACTTTTATAATATTCTAAGGAAAAATTTATCACACTTGAATCTGAACGATTTATTATTGGCAATCAACGCAGAATGTATTTATTACATGAAGTAACAACGACTTGATCTTACATCGAATTCGAATGGACAACGAAAGTCAATATCCATGAAAATTTCCATTTCATGATTCAATAAACAACGTTCCGGCATAATATAGGTCACGTATTAAATCCTGTTTCTTATATTCATCGTGTTATTGACGAAGAAAAAACTGGGATATCAATACATCAACACAACAAGCAGTAGTTAGACGTTTGTTGAGTTCAGTACTTGGTACAGCAAGGTCAGCGAGGCAGTATCAGTTGTGACTTATCATAAGTTTCAGCTAGCAACATGAACGTTCTCGTGCTAACTTTGAGCACGTTGTTGCTCGTTTTGCCGCACGAAAGTACCAGTGGATATTTGAATGTATATCCACAACTGAAGCAGTTTCCACTCGCCGACAAGGAGGATGTTGGTGCGCCGCTTTTCTTGACACCTTTGATAGAAAATGGAAAAATTGATGAGGCTCGAGCAAAGGCTGTCGTCCAGCACAAAGAGATGGGCGATATTAGCAGTTACTCGGGTTATCTCACGGTTAATAAGGAGTACAATTCTAATCTTTTCTTCTGGTTTTTTCCAGCCATGGTAAGTAACGATCAACAATCCTGGCACATAAGATAAGACAATCTGTTTGGCCAAGTTTGTCAACAGGTTTTGCAAAGTGTCTATTACAAATTTTGTCGATAGAAGAGCTATAGATTTCATGCAATATCTGCGTTCGACAGATTCTGCTTGGTTTCCGCTGCTGTCAGGTTATATCAGGTTCTGTCGGCAAAACATGAACTTTCCATTTGGTGACAAATCGATAAGTATCGTTCTATATTACTTATTGAATGCAAAGAAAAATAGAATGATGTTTGTCACTAAATGCAAAGCATCCAAACACAGTTGATGCCATGATAGTTTATTTACTAGAACTCTGGTGAAAATTCTTCTCAGAATATTTCATATAATTTTTCAGAATTTTTATGTAAATTTCAGGATTTTTTTAGAATTTTTGTATAATTTTATAACTTTAACATATTTTCTCATAATTTTTATACGAATCGGAACATTTTTCAGAAGTGCCTTAAGTATTTATAAATTTTAATAAGTATTTATAATTTTTGATAATTTTCTTCAGAAATTACAGAGTGACAAATCTTAAAAATCTTGGAATATTTCAGAATTTATATATATGAAAAATTCTAGAAAAGATGTAGATTCATTATTTCTGAAAAATGTTCCAATTTGTATAAAAATTCTGAGAAAAATTTTCGTTAAGGAGTAATTAACATAAGAAAGTTTCTGAACTAGTTTACACACACACATACAAGGTCAAATTTTAAATCAATTTGTTATTATTATAGTTTTTACGTGACATTATTTCAGTTTGTTTATATTCCCCTAAGGTACGTTATTTTGTTAGCTGAAGAAAACTCAGTACAGTTTCGAAACGTTCTATTTATATATTATTATATTAAATTATTTTTAATTGTATTCTAATTTCTTATTGTTTTTGGCCCTTTGAATTCTCTGATTTTGCTTTGCATACATGAGCTTGATCTCTTTTATTCTTTATTTTTATATGACTAGTTTTCGTATTTATTTTAAATTTTATTTATATGTTATCTTTTGAAGCATTTTGCAAGTACTCATAATCCATATAATTCTTTAGGCATTAAAAAAATTATATGGATTGTATATTAGTCTATATATTACCATTCCATTACAAATTAACTTGTTTGCAATTAAGATTACAGTTATTAAACAATCATTGTTTGTGTGCCATAGCACAATCCAAAGACTGCACCAGTAGTATTATGGCTGCAAGGTGGCCCAGGAGCAACTTCTATGTTTGGTCTTTTTATGGAAAATGGCCCATTTATAGTTACTGCTAACAAAACTTTAACAATGCGAAAATACTCATGGAATATAGCACACAACTTGATATACATTGATAATCCAGTTGGTACTGGTTACAGTTTTACTGATAATGAAAAGGGATATGTCACAAATGAAACACAAGTAGGAAGGGACATTCATACTGCCTTGGTACAATTCTTTCTGTTATTCCCAGAGTTACAAAGTAATGATTTCTTTGTCACTGGTGAGTCATATGCTGGGAAATACGTTCCAGCAGTATCTCATGCTATTAAAGATTATAATATCAAAGCAGAGACAAAAATTAACTTAAAAGGCCTGGCCATTGGCAATGGATTATGCGATCCAGAGAACCAATTACTGTACAGCGATTATTTGTATCAACTCGGACTAATAGATGAAAATGGAAAAACTCAATTCCAAGAGTATGAAAAAAAGGGCCGCGAATTTATTAAACAGAAGAAATATCTTGAGGCATTTGAAATGTTCGATACACTCCTTAATGGCGATTTAAATGGCACGCCGTCCCTATTTCACAATCTAACTGGTTTTGATTATTATTACAACTATTTGTTTGTAAAAGATAATAGCAATGATTCCGATTGGCTATCCGAATGGATTCAGAGAGCTGACGTTAGACGTGCTATACACGTAGGCAATAGCACTTTCCATGATACAACAAAAATCGTCGAGGAACATTTGAAAGAAGATGTCATGCAATCCATAGTATTTTTCTTGACGGATCTTTTACAACATTATAGAGTGCTTATCTACAATGGACAATTGGATATTATCGTAGCATATCCACTCACGGAAAATTACTTAAAAAATTTACAATGGTCCGGAGCAAACAAATATGCGAAAGCGCCGAGAAAACTATGGATGGTTGGAAACCAATTAGCGGGCTATACAAAAACCGTTGACAATTTAACAGAAGTTCTTGTACGAAATGCAGGTCATATGGTTCCTTCGGATCAGCCAAAATGGGCGTTAGATCTCATTACACGTTTCACACATAATAAAAAATTCTAAATAATTATGCAGATTGTTACACTAAATGTGTGTATGTAATAAAAGCTTTGGATTTTTTATCTATGTACATTTATGTATATATATGTAATATAATAAAAATCCTTGTGTGTATGCGCGCACATACACGCACACATACACACATTTAATAATATAAGGCAATATTGAAGATGCCAACAATACTTAAAAATCTCTAAGAAACATGACAAAGAATGAATATAATAATAATAATATAATGATAATTTTGTAATAGAAAAATTAATAAATTTATTAATAAGTAAAAATTTGTCGCTAATTTCCCTATTAATTTACATTATATAAGCCATTTGAAATACATACATTTATAATACATAATTACATTTCTTGAAAATTCTATTTCATAATAAATGCGATCACGAAAAAAGATTCAGATCTAATAACATATTTAAATTATATATTTATATGATAAAATCTAAACTCTTGCTACTATGTATACTATATATAACACGCACGCACAAAAAACGTGCACATACTCACGCATGTAGACATCTTTCATAAATTTATATTATTCTATTTTAATATAAAATAGACAAAGTATAATAAAAGTAAATTTATAATATTAGATTATTTGTTAAACATTTATACATGAAAAATAATTCGTCTACATGAGTGAAGCTTTCCACGTATAAAATCAGTCAGATAGTAACATATGGAAAAAAATTGTCCACTCGAATAATATATTCTTTAGATCTTCTATTATAATATTTGGCAACTTATTTTACTAGCATTTTATTACATTTAATCTAAATATGGTAATAAAAATTGATCTATTATAGAAATATTTTTATGCCATTCAGAATGAGGAATTCCGGGCACCGTGATGATCTTCAACTTGCCCTGTTTATCTAACATTTTCAAACCAATCACGTCATCTTTATAAATAGATCTATCACGCATATCTATCACAGTGTTGTTACTGTCGTAGTATCCAAAATGACTACTTTGCCATGGAGTGATAACGCCATCGTTTGGTCCTCCAATGAGTATCATACGTTTCAGTTTGGTTAAGCCTATTTTATAGTCAGAATTATTGAAATCGTCGACCTCATTGTTCACATATGGTAAAAACTTGCTGTATTTATAATACAAGTTCTAAAAAAAAAGAAATTTAACGCGTATTAGAATATACAATAATATGCTTAGTATATAAAATAAGTTAAAATTGGAATAGTAACTTGGTGATGAGGATCATTCCAATAATTTCCAATACTGATATGTTGTCCAAGGCGCGAATAAAAGAGCTCATAAGCAGTTTCACAAACTAAACCTGGGAAAATCAAATGCAGAAAACGTGCTGAAACCAGGATTTTATGATTAGAATAAATAGATCCTTGCTTTCTTCTTTATTTGGATATCATAATTTTACGTACTTCCGTACTGTCCCGCTTGCGGTGAGCTCAGGGAAATAAAGTTTCTAACGTTGTGCATGGGAAACCTTTGCAATATGGCTCTAGCTAATAAACCACCCTGGCTGTAACCTATTAAATTAATCCCTTCAGGAAATGCAGCACCTATAGAAAGTACATCCATGCCTACTTCCTCCACCTGTTGCCACATCGGTTCCAGGCTACTCCAGCCTGCAAATCTAACAGTATTATAAACTGGAGTATCAGGATGCATCTGTGAAGATACATATCAAATGTAATAAAATTAAATCTTCACGAACTCATATACTATGAGTTATATCAAATTTTTTTTTGACAGAAGCTATTAGCTTTTAACAAAAAAATAACTATGCATGTATGTGCGTTGACAGTATGATGCATGAAATTGCATAAAACATTTGGAAAATGAAAATAGCCACGTATATTATAATAAAATTTCTTTATTTATAAATAATAATACATTTTATTTATAAATAATAATACAATAGAGAATATTACATTCATCAATAATGAAATAACTTATGTATGGGAAAAAATGTAAAAATAAATAAAACGAAGTAAATCCAGTAAAATAATAAAAACCAATCCACTAAATATGCATAAACAAATGAAATAAGATGTTGCGATGTTTGTAACAATCCTTTTGTTTTGCTACCATTCCGCCTACCTCCTGAATTCTGTTGCTAATGAGTTCCATGCTGTCGCTTCCAGTGAGGACTCCGTGAATAATGACGACTGCATGATATGATTTTGCTTCATTATATAATAATAATAAATATACTAAAAACAGATAAACATGTATCACAAAATTTTTATTTGTCATGATTTTCTGAAGCTGCACAAAGCCTCTCTGACTGATCCTAATGCGTTTCCTGCAGCGCTACGGTAAAATGAAGAAATTGAATGGTCTCTCTATGAAGCTGATAAGAAAGTGATCGAAGTTACCGATAAATGATACACTTCTTGTTTGCTGAATACTTATTTTCTTTCTGAAGACACATTCCCTGATAGAAAAAAAAATCTACACATTTCCCTCAAATATCCATAAACTATAAACATTATTTTATACAAATTTTATTAATTATTAATTTTTTATTATTAATTATATTATATTATTGTCGCAGTAAATATTTTCTGTTTTAAATTAAAATTGGGTATTAGATTTTAAATATTAAATTATTTTTTATTATTATTTATGTATATATGATTAATATTTGTTTGGATTATTAATCATGATATTAAATCGAAAATTCCAAATTAGTTAATTCTTTTACTAGAAGTACTCAATAGAAAAAATTCTATGAGAATAATGATCCCGCAGTTAAAGTTGATGACGCTGGATCTAAGGGTGAAAGAGAGGGTGCTGATAGCCGAAGGAATTCAATTGCATCACGAAACGGTGTGTTGGAGAATATAGTAGGTCGCCACCCTAATCCTCGGGCTGCTGTGTACTAGGTGGCGGGGCACGTGGTATTTCCCGAGCTCGCTTCAGTCATACATCACTGTACACTGACATCGCTCCCGCTTTTCTCCCAATCCGTAGACGAAACTCACGCCCTGTTGGGACGAAGGATGCCGGGCGCATTGTTTCATCCATGATTATCACAGCTTTAACCCTTAAAAGAGTAACCCTTTTGCCGTTTGTATCATTATTTATGCATTATACTTAAAAAATCCGAGTATTATCGCTACTTGTGTTTCTGATCATACTAGAGCGACACTTAATAAAACTCGTTTTATAAGCATCGATTTTTAATTCTAATATGTATATTTGAGATATGTCTTAAATAAAATCTGGTACGTTATATATACGTCTATATATATAGATTAAATTCAATAAATTTAAAATAAAATTTCATTTCTGTTTTATAATCTTTAATTTTTTTTTATCTACAAGTTTTGTCATTTACAAGACATAATTGTTTCTGGTTCATAATACACATACACATATATATATCTTCAAATATCAATGATTGTTGCATAGTCATTGGAGAAGTCTATATTTCCTTAGAAGAAGTATAGAAAGAATATCAATATGAACCCCTTCGAGTGACCCTCTCGAAATCCAGAGGGTGTTTTCGACGATCAACGCGTCATTGAGATGAAGTAATTTACAGGAGTGACAGCGGAAATACTTGATGCTTAAGGACAAAATTAGAGCTGTCGTCTCCTGCTACATCACGTCTAGACTATCATGACGGCAGTGAAAGGGTGTCGCGTCTCTAATCGATTTTATTAGATTCTACGAATCAAATGATTTCTTAGCCTCACAGCACGAGGTCTTTATCTAGTTGATCAGGATTAATCCGATTCCGATTCATTATATCGAGACATAATACTCATCATATTTATGATCCATCCAATAAATGCTAATTATAAGACGTAGACGTAAACTCTTATTACAATCATCTTATTACGATATTTCATAAATTTTTATTTTTATTATTAAATATATATCTTAAGAATATATAATCCTGAGATTTCATGATATAATCATCTTTTATAATTTTTTTCCATCGCGCTTTTGTTCTCTCTTTTGTTCTAACTACATATATTTATCCAAATACAAGATTTTTTTTTAATTAACCATAGAAACTGAAGAATATGACAGTAAGATATAGTAAGCAAAAACAACGATATGCACTGTAATTTATAACGAGGATCGCTAGAGACGATTGCACGGCAGGAGCGTCTTTGAGAGGTCAAAGGACGAAGATTCCTTCATCCACTTTCTGCGGTATGATACTCGATGGTGGTTGCGCGCCTCGGTTAACACTCGGCGAACTGAAATAGCGAGCCAGCCGACCGCGAATATCCTTGATTAAACGCAAAAAAGCCTACCTACCTCGCTCGCCTTGCGCCCCGGCCGTGGCTGCGTTTTTTCGCCACCCTCCGCCATCACGACGGTCGGGCTTGAGCGCAGAATTGGATTGGCCGCCTTTTCTCTCGCTCGTATTCCACCCCCGGCTACGTCTCTTTCGTTCTCGCATCGCTCGACGGAAGAAACACCGGCGGTTTCAGGACATTAAGGGGACTCGATTAGAGCAGCTTGCGATGGCCAGAAGTACCTGGGCACGTCCGTTCTCCAGCCTTCGTTTCCTCTACCTAAATTGTTGTACACTGTCCAGAGTAATCTCTTGTGATAAGAGGTGCACTAGCTCGTTCGAGAATCTTGAATGTGTGTATCTTTAATCAAGTGCTTCTGCGCTTCAACCGAGTTTTGCTTGTCATACGTGACGCACGGCTTTGAGAAAATGCTTGAATCCACAGAGTAGATAAGAAGTTTCACGACAGACATTGTCTGATGAATTTATTTTTTGATGTTTAGGATATTTATTTACAATGACAAAATTGTCGATCATAAAATACAATACAAACCGTTACTTATATTTCTACGTTAATTTTCTATGCTTCACTTAAATTTTTTTTCAATGTTTTTCTTTTTTAACTATCGTAAATGATATGGTATATATTTTTTAATATAAAAAAAACATTGATAAACTTTTCTTCTCTTTTTATTGTTATAATTTACAGTTCTGCGCATATACTGAAAAATTTTACCCAAAGTTCTATGAGTTCCGCGAAAGAAATTTATGCGCGTTCACATATGCAGTCAGTAATACAGTATACAGTTTTGTAAATTTAAATGCGTACCACCCATGACGAATGAACGGCGGGGTGATAATGTTCACAAAAATATTCAGGAACCGCGCCCATGCGGCATTTTTTCTCTGTACTGGAAGGAGGAATGCGCAAACAATGAAGTAGTTTCCCTGACTTTTCCAAAAGTTTTGTACGAGATCTGTATGTAATATATGCATTTTCTAGCGGTTTGTTGGTAACCGCAATAGTTCATTATCTAATTCCAAAATGTTCTATGTATATTTAACTAGGATGATTAAAACATTTTTGAATTAACAATAATATAAACTTTATACAAAAATAAAATAATTAAAAAATTAAATATGTGATATATTTTAATTTTTTTATCAATTAAAAAGAGAGAGAGAGAGAAATACATTGATATAAATTATATAAAATAATATTGAAATAATATTGACTAGAAAAGTTTTCAATGAGACACAGTGCACGAAAACTTAAATAAAGAAAAACATAAAATTGCCTCTTATATTTTAACAGAAAAACATTGAGGTATTCTCGTCTGAGAATCGACTGATGAGAACCATCCCGCGTAAAGCTACCCTCCGTCCCGCAAGTACAGAGAGACAGAAGAGAAGACGAAGTGGGTGGTACGGTGTCGCGGAAACGGCCTGGAGATTAGCGTTAATTACAGAGTTGAGCCGTGCCGGGGTTGGGACGGGGCTCTAGGTATTTGTCACTCGGCACTGCTCTCGACTCCCGCTTCTCGTTCTGAATATTAATAACCCCGCCGTGCTTCGCCACCCCCTCCCTTGCTCCCGCGACATCCGATGAATTGCGCGGCAGACAACGCTACTCATTATGCTGACTGCTTGATTTCATCATCCTCGTCGGCACGAAAAATTAATTGCCCCGCTATCGAGATCAGGAATCCCGTCGGGTATTAATGGCGCCGTTCGCTTGATGATCGACGCGAATCATAAAGAATACACTTCGTTAATGTGTTAACGAACCCAACGCTTTCTAAAGCTTTTGTTCATGAAATCTTCAGAGATTAGATTATTTCGGCGACGCATAAGTTCTATATATATATATTGATTAAAACATCTTTGAATTAATAACATAAAGATACTTTTATTACAAAATAAATTAAATATGTGACATATTTTTGTTTTTCTGTTTTTTTTTTATCGATTGAAGAAATAGATACAGATATAATAAATACAGATTATATAAAATAATGTTGGAATAATATTGACCAAAAAAATCTCACGTATTGCATTAATGCATTAATGCACAACTAGTGAGCTGTTGAAGTTATCAATCTCTTCCAATTGCCAGAAAATTTCAAACATTATTGGATTGAAACAAATCGCACTCTTCTTCCTTTTTTCTCTTAAAAGTAACCGTTTTCCAAAAATTGAAGGATCGCACTTTCAACTACGACATTTCCGCCTCCCACGAGCGATGTCGATCAATCGATATCACCCATTCCCGTCCTTTCTGTGGTCGGTCCCTCGATGGCGGTCCCATTCCCGCGCAAAACGCTCAGATATTCAAAGTCGGGAAATAGTTTATTCATGGCCGGCTCCGAGAACTTAGAAAGATATTGGAAGCGCCCCAGGAGAGAGAGTAAAAGATGGAGAGAGAAAGAGAGAGGGCGGAGAGAGGGATAAGGAGGTAAGAGGATGGAGGAGGTAGAGATGGGGGCCGGGAGCGAGAAGGCCCGAGCGATGGAGGAAGAGGAGCGATATTGGTCGGACGGAAGTGTCCCCTCGGGAAAACGGGAGGAGCGTCGTCTCGTCCCCGATCCGATAAAACGAAAAAGGAACCCCCCTGCGGCATCGCCGCCGCCACTCTCCTACGTCCACGTGACAGCGAGTTCGCCAATAAAATTCAAATAAACTCCGACCGTGCATACTAAATTATCACATCTTCCATTACCCGGCCGCGTGTCCATCCCAAAACGACTTCTTCTGGGATCCCCGGGACACATTCGCACGATCGCTGCGCGAAATTCCGATATTCCTGACTCCCGAACGAGGACGCGGTGGGGTAGCAAGGAGAAACCGTGGATTCTATGGTTTCGCCGTACTCCTTTTTTCATTCCTCTTGTCGGAATAGCGCAATGCGACACCGCGTTCGCAAATGTGGTTATTGGGTTAATTTCACTTCCGGTGGGAGGAAAGGTGCATCGAGCGGGTTGATATTCAAGAGTAGTTCGGGGCGCTATAACGCCTGCAATTTCTCAGGATCGATGTCACGTCGTTGTAATCATGTAAGCTATCTTGACGCCGGTGGATTTCTTACTAAAGTATGATACCCGTCGAATTATAAAAGAAGAAGACTTTCTTATAAAAAATAGTACACTAGGTCAGTAATGCGCTACTTTCTGCGTAATTTGTAATGGATTTTCTCTTTAGCAATAACTTTCACGAGGATTTGATCACTGATAAAGTCTTTAAAATTCGAGTGATGAAAAATTTGTGAAAGAAAAATATTGACTTCTCAAAAATAAAAAAAACTGGTATTTTATATTTTTATATTTTATATATTATCTTTGTGTGTGTGTGTGTGTGTGTGTGTGTGTGTGTGTGTGTGTGTGTGTGTGCGTGCGTGTGTGTAAAAAATATATATGTATATTAACTTTGTGTAATATTTAATTCTTTTAAAACGCTATATAAATTTAATGGTACGAATATTGTTGTGATTTTGGGATAACAACTACAATATATATCGATCTAATGATCATTGCAACAATGTCATTAACGACACGTTCGATCCATATTATAACCGGGCGTGACTCGTCCACGAGGGTCCAGCGCGGCAGTGATGGAGGAACGAAGAGGTCAGGTGGTCTTTCCCAGGAACGCCCCAGATTTCAACATTACTCAAGCTGGATCAACCTGCCAGAGAGGAGGCCATTGTTCAGGCTCTTACGCTCCGGGCTTTTCTTCCGCATCGGCGGTGCACCATCGTATCTGGCTCGGTTATCGAGCTACATAACGCTTTTTGTGCCATTCTGTCTAGACGTCAAACATCTAGACTATTTTCCCGGTATAGAAATGCAGAAGATTCTGCGAGAATATTACGCAGATTTATCAAGAGACACGACAGTCTTGCGCCAAGTTCACACGCAACGAAGTTCGCAGCAAAACGCAAAATGCCTTTGGCTATATTTACACGAATCGCCGAGATAAATAGAGCTCATATTTTCATACTTTCAGCAGCGACTGAATCAACTGAATTCTAACTAGTTTCAATCGATCTGAGATTCAAACTATATCAGAAAAGTATTTTTAATTTTCCTTTCCGTGCTAAACAGAGATATGTAACGCGAATCCTGCATCTTACTGATTGAAATAAATTCACTTAAATGAATATGATTATACTTTGTAATATATAATATTAATTTTTCTTAACTTTAGAAGTGACAAAAGCTAAGCGGAATAAAAAATATAATTATTAATATAATTTATTTTACAATTAACATAATAAAATTGAATATTTAAAATATTTAAAAATATATTAATTATTAAAAATATTAAAAATATATATTAATATTAAAAAATATAGATTATATAAGTTTGAGTTAAATATTTAACGTATATATTTTTAATATTATAATTAATCAAGTTAAATAATATTACAATAATAAGTACAGAAATAGATCGATAAGTGAATGACATAATTAAGGAGAAATATGTCTTTATTCGGTCGAAGCGGATCTTATTTATTAGATCTTACTAAATTTTCGTCTAAATTTTTAGCTATATCTTTCAGTTCTATTGCGCGCCGATGTCGGTTAAGTGATCTATTAATTCAAATATGCTGTTATCTATATATACATATGTATATATATATATGTCTATAATTTACTAATTGTTTTATTAATTGTTTAATAATTAATCTAGTATCACCAAATTTAAATTTTCTTTATATCGAGATATCAATTTATATGTATACAAATGCATCAGATAATTTGTATATGTAATATATTACACTGTTACGTGTTACCTATTACCTTGTTAAATTATGCACTGTTAAATTTGTAATGTCAAATTATATCCAATTTGAGTCATTTTTAATTATTCCTATAAATCATCATTACTTCTACTCATTACTTTAACTAAAACAAAAGAGTTAAACAATTCAACTCAAGAAATGTATTAAATTTGACTCAAATTTATAGTTTATGATTTATTAAGTGCATACGTTAATATATGTGAACTTTGTTTACTTTGAAACTAAACAATTCAGCTGCAGATTTGGATGTGATTGTGTGTTTTTTTAACCATATGTTTTGTATTAAAATAATACATTTTGACATACAGGGAAGTTTAAAAAATAATAAATTGTTATTTAACAAGGAATTGGTTTAAATTGCTTTTTTAATATTTGACATAAGGAATTGTAAAATATATTCTGATATTGATGAATAATACTACGATATTATTCAAAATAATTATTGTTTACTTGGTCAAAGATTCAGGTGTTCAAATTATTTAAATAATTCAAATATTAATATTCTAATGTTAAATTAATATTTTAATATTAAAATTTGGATCATATCTATAATTTTAATTTGTAATATTTGTAAAATTAATAATTACAGAGTTTGTATGTATTTTATGTAAAATTAATAATTACGGAATATTTAGAAATACTTAAATATACACAATTAATTATAAACCAAACAAATAGCTGGGTTGTATCTTTGCAAAGCACTAAAGAAAAGATAGAACCGATAAACGAACAATTCCAGGTTGGAAAATAAATTTATTAAAACTTTAGAAATATAAATATAAAACGGAACGTTTCAAACATCTTCTGTCACAAAATTATAAATGTATTAAAAATTAACGATGGATCAAAGAAACAAGCAAAAAACCAGGAGGTCATATCATAGGTCGAAACATTTAGTAAATAAAGATTATTATTGTACGATACTAGTAATAAGTTAAATTAAATAAAAATAAATTAGTTAAAATTAAATGAGTTAAAATTAACAATCTTTTTCATGGTGAGTCAATCCAATAAAATGATGTCCAATGTGATGTCCACAAAAAGAGCAAATTAATCTCGATTCTTCGTTACAAAGCGAGAATAAGAAGAGTTAAGAAGGTAAAAAATAGTCTCTTGATTCAGAAAAACCATATACTGTGTGAAAAAAATTAATTATAACATAGTTATAATTAATTAAAAATGTTATTAAAAAAGTGTAATTGAAACATGTTTTAAATATTGTATTTGTTCGAAAGTTAATGTATGTAAATAAATTGTAATTACAGCAAAATAAACGCATCTTAATTAAGAAAATAACATTTTTAAAAAGTGTGTTTTATTTATTTAATCCATAATTAATTAGAGATATGTAACAATTTATTATAACATACGATTGATTTATTTAGCTTTTTTTTATCAACTTTTCTATTTGTTAACTTGTCTATTACCATTAAAAGTCTTAGAAAAATATCAATCTTTCTTAATCCAATATTTTATGATTTACTAGAAATTTTAATATTTGGATTGTTTTGACATTTTTTGCAATCGCGCTTTTATTTTATATTTTTGTGACTTTGAGAACGCACAAATATTAATATTCAATGTTCTTCGTTATTGTTGTTAGAAATAAAACCAACAATATTCTATATAGTCTAATGTTATAAATGTAAAATTTATAACACTAGACATCACAGACGCGCGCGCGCTATTTAGCTTTTTATTGTTTACTTGTTTAATTAAATACTTGAATACTTAAATGCATACAATTAATTACACTGTTACTGTTACAGTATTAATCCTTCGATACACACAACTGTCAAAAGGTGTAATGATAGCAACTCGCAAAGTAAGCGTAACGAAAAAATCAATCAATCTCGCAGAAGATCAACAATATACTTTGAAACTTTCAAGTAGATATATTCGATTTAATATGCCTTTTTTAGAAGTTAATAGTAATAGTAATTAATAGTAATTAATGCAAAGAAAGTTAATATGCTATTAAAAATATATTAATTATGGCAAATAATAATATAAATTAATTTATAATATTTAATTTTTGCTACGTTTTGTGGATTCTACAGGAGTATTTTTTTTCTGCGTCATCACCATGGATCTTTAAAAATAATATTATATTGTATTATTTATATATAACAGAATTATATTATATTATATTATATTATTTATATAACAGAATTAAACACTTAAACTTGCTAGATTTTTATTTTTAAAATGTATTGATCCGGGCGCGCCAAGTTTTTGTACATTACGTTTAGTTTTAAAATCGCTTATACAATTTAAAATTTGCAACGAAATCCGCGACAGAATAGCGCAATTATATGCATCGTATAAAAGCGAACTATTTTTGAAGTTAAGTGTTTGTCAGTCAAAAATATAAAAGATAATAATATAATAAAATTATTATTATCATAATACTATTTTACATATTAGATTTAGAATGTACATACATAAGTATAATAATTATATTTGATTTTACTGATAACTACAAATTAATAACACTAATTTTTTATATCAAATCTTTTGTATGAGAAAGGTGTATACTTGACGATTTTTTAATCTTTTTAAAAAAAATAATTTTGTAAAAATTTCGACTACTTCTTTAAAACAGTGTATATTTTTATTCAGAAAGTCATGTTCGAATTTTAATAAGACATTAAGTAATAAAAATAATGTCTATTATTATGTAGGTGTCCAAAATTTTTTTGCATTAGATACGTGTGTATATGGAATTTAATGTAACAATAATATACCTTTATTTGAAATAATTATATTAAATGCATTAAATTTTTTTTTAATTGATCATCTCTGTCATTTATAATAAGATGTAATCAAATTAATAAATGGATACACAATACGTTTAGAAAGATTTAATAATGAAATATTTATAAAAGCGAGAATATAATAATTAATTAGAAAATTTTTTTGAAAATATTAGGTTTTATGATCGATGTCGACAATTAATTAGAGTCAATTCATGATTTTCTTCTTTTAGTGTTGTCATATAAAACACTTTTCGCCAGTAATAAATTTGCAGGAATTGATTAAAGATAAAGGCGAATTAATTTGCATGTCTAATGTAATCTGTTGTCAATAAAGGCTTCACATATTTCTCAAAGAAGATTAATTCAAAGATATGTTGATTGATATTTCTTTTGTTTGCGGATTATTGTCGCAAATACGAAAATATAGTTAGTATTTCATAATTATCGGGCTTAATGTATTTTTCGTTATATTTAATATAGATGGATTAACGCAAACGAGAATCGTCTGAACAAAGTTTCCTTGGCAGAAAACAATTAGTAGCCTTAACTGTTCCCCGTAAGCTTATCTACGCCCCGACTATTAGTATAATCGCTGGAGGCGACCCTTAGCTACCCCCTCGAGCCGTTCGCTTTAATTCTTACCAAGTTAAGGCCATCCCCAACGATCTGCACCACTTTGCACTTTGTTCAGCACCACGCCTACAATTGAGCATTGAACATTGACTGCAGTTAAAGCGTGAAAAGTACAATTACATGTAGAATAATGTGATTTTCTAAGATGATTTTTCTAGGTGATTTGTCATTCACTATTTGTAAAACTATTTCATATACGCAGTAATCAGTAATAGTTATGTTTACATTGTGTAAAGACGTATATATTTTATATAAATCAGAAACATTTAATAACACATATGAATAATTCCGTGAGAATTATATTAAAATATTATTAGAGAAGACTAATAAATATTGCTATATTTTAAATTCATAATGTTACTAAGTACTAAATTATTAATGCCTACTACATGTACTTAACATAGTTGTGTATTAATTTAAAAACTTGTTACTTTATTACATATTATATCTTTAATTCCTCTGTGTAATAAAATTCCAGTTTTTTTTCTAATTAATTTATTTAATTAGATCCATATGGAATTATTCTCTTTCGAAATTAATTCTCATAAGATTTGGATATTATTTTGTTTCATGAATAAAAATCGTTTTATCATCCCATAAAATTGACGGAAACCATTAGTCGATTAATCCGTAAATATTCCGAAAAATCGACCACGAGATTTCGCGTTTCATCACGCCACTCACTCATCTACGCGCGCGTTGCTGCGAAATCCGCGATATTTCCGGAAGGGTCGGCGATGGGGCGTTCTGTTTTTCGATACATCGGCAATAAACGTAACGTTCCGCCGCGTGTCTAATTGATTTGCAGCGTGTACTAGGGGATGCAGACGCGCGGGAGCGGGTGAACGAGGGGTGGTTACAACTCGGGAGCGCGAGCACCGGGGAGCGGGCCTCGCGCCCACCCCTTTGCATTATGGATGCACCTGATTTCACACTTGTTCGTCCGCATCGCCGAACTCGACTATAACGTCTCCATCGTATAAACGGCCCGCAATTTGCCGGCCCATTGTAAACCACCCCCTCCGGCTCGATTCACGGGTAATAAATCGTGGCTACTGGATACGGGGAATTTATGTTTACGGTAGCCATGCGCGTATTTGCCACGGCCGAGGAGGAAACCTCCCTCCTATCCCGAGTTGGCAACGTGAAATCCATCGCAGCTGTCGATTATTCCCGTTGTGTAATCCGTTGACAATCCGTTCGTATCCCATTTCGCGAAAATAGAATTTTATGATTATTGAAGAGAATATATTTCAAGGGAATTCTCATTTAAGGGAATATAACGCGGAGAAAGTGCAAAAGTAGTTTGAAAAATATTTTATCAATGTCAATAAATCATTGATATTATTTTCGCAAATTTTGGATGCTCTTGAAATTTCTTTTTAGTTTACGACAGTTACTATTCACTTTTCGGAGTACTTTTATCTAAAACTGCTGTACAGTTTTTACTACTCTATGGTGAATAGAACAATTTTAATCTACTTTAAACCATTTCTGATTGCACAACATCTTGTAGTTAGAAGTGCATTTAAATCGTCTCTAAAAGATTTAATTCCATAATTAAGGGCCCCTTCCAGCGCATTAACCGGACGTCCGAAATTGGCCGTGTAACATGCACGTACATGTAATCCGTGCCACGTGTCGGTCGCGATATACCGCAGAATAGCGATACGAGACGGCGCGAGACACAACGCGACGCCCAGCGTCCCCCCATTTCTCCCGAGGCATCCTTCGCCTACGGCCGCAAACCCACTTGAGCCTTCCGTCCGTTCGTTACTGATCATTCAGTGCCAATTTGTCCAGTTACCGAGATTAGAAAGCGACTTGAAAGCGATGCTAATTCGAGACCCGGTCTCCTCCTCCTCGCCTTTCGTCCCGCTCTGCTTTCTAATTTACGATTCACCCTCGCTGACCCCCGTACTTATTGCTTTATACTCCGCTTTATGCATTACCATAACGAACATTGAACATACCTGCCAGTCATGTCTGATTTCTTTAAAACGATAGTATTTTTTATAATATAAAAATAACATAGATATTACTTTTTTATTTTTTATTGTTGGAGAGGAAATACATTTATTACCTAATAAATTTCTAAAAAAATAGTAATATATTCTATAATACACGAATGTTCTCAAGAAATATTGTAACATTTCCAAAACATTTACTAATTTCTAAAAATATTTACGTTGTGCATTATATTTATTAAATGAAAACGTTTAACTTATCGAGCATGCAAATTTGACAATACATCAAACAAAATCTCGATGAAGCTTCGTGATATTTTCAAAGTAAATATTCTCGACCTGATCTTATCCTTCCATCCTTTTTAGATTGCTCTTTGAGCTGGATCTTTTCATGCCGCGCATATTCTTCGAGTTGCCGCTAGTTCGAGAGCGACAAACGTGCGTGCGCGAATACGCTAAAAAGGACATCGGTGGCTTGACATATGGCTGGCGAAATTGCCGGCGGGGTGGCAGTAACAATATTTACAGAAGGCTCCTCCAACCCCTGGTGTTTTGTTAAGACTGCGCGCGGCGCGCGACCGCAGCCCTCGGGCCAAGGGTGTCACTTTACCCCGATAATCCCCCATAATACTCTTTAGCGATCCGCGCCGCCAAGCGATATTAAGTCCCTTACATCCAATTTCTATGGACTTACACCTCTTGTTCTTGAAACGATTACCATTTTGATTGTAGCCCTGTGTGTAAGAGCGACGCCTTTGCCAGTACTTTTCGCGGTTACCTCGCGAAGTCGCACGGTTACCTCGAGGCGAAAGTAATATACGCGCGATTACTTGCGGAATTACACCTTGGCTGATTTCCATTACATCAAGTAGTAGCGAATAATTGAAATTTTCGACGAAGGAAATTTCACGTCGTACGAAAGGAGGAAAACTTGCAAGATGTCCTTTATTTGGAGAACTGTTACCTTCTCCCTTATTTCTCGTTAACGCTTTGGGCGTCAATTGGAGGGTGAAATCCTGGAATCGTTTTCTTTGCCGTTTGAAGTCAAACTATTCTAAGACCTTATTTATAGAATAATTTGAATTTGAATTTCGCGAAAGTCGGGGATGCGATCAGTATTTCATAGAAGTTTCTACAATAAATACAACGTCAATTAACTTTTAAATTAAAATTTGCATAAAGGGAAATTTAATGCAAACTCAAGAATATCAATATATTTATGTTTTGTAATTCGCGTGTAGTGCTTATCGTTTTAAAAAGTATTTTATTTTTTAATGAAAACTTATTTTACAAAATAAGGCACAGTAGTCTTGTTTTTAATTTGTTGCAATTTGTTATTCCGAGCCAATCATAAAGATTAAAGAGAAAAGAGTGCTAGTATTTCTCTGGAGTATCCTGTATACATTGACTTGGAATCAGGAGTAGCACGCAGACGAAATATCATAAACGAGAGTAAGCAGCGATTTTCATTGGGCGAACGTATGCCCAGCGGAATCGCGTGTAATCACCACACGTGTAATACGCACGCACGTATGCCACGCACGCTCGCTCGCACGAAAATTGGGGTCGCGCGTCGCGAAGCGCGCTTCCGAAGGGTGCGCGATACGTATTTGCCTTTGAGCTCGGCAATCACGTCAGGGTGGTCCAAGCCCACCCGGCTCGGGATTAGCGAGATCATAATCAGCCAATCACTGGCAGGGTGGCAAATATGCTAGCGAGGTGTCAAATGTCATCTCCTGCGGGACCGAGGGACCTGAATTGATTTCTTTCACTGATACGCGCGGTTCGCCGTCCTGCGGAAGAATACTATTCTAATGAGATTCGAATTTTCGAAAGCAGACTGAATTAAATTATATCGAATACGGCTTTTATTTTAGGATAATGATTTGTAGATATACCGAGCACATTTAAATTATATACATAGTTATTTTGAATAATGTGATAAATTTAATAAGATAAATTTGTAGCAAAAATGATCATGATAGTTAGATTGTGTGTTTAATGTTATAAGAATAAGATATATATAAATTATAGACTAGGCTTTATACGATTTCAATTTTTATACGCAATTAATATAGTTAGATAGTTCAATTAATATAGATTAACTATTCCTATTTTCAACTTTTTTTTTTAAATTATAATTTAGCAGTTTGGAAATATTATATAATAATTAGCTGATGCAAATCATCAAGTTAGCTTGTATGCTAGCAAAGCTTATGAGAAAGCAGGTCATGTTTTGCAAATGTAAATACTTATTTGAGCTTAGCATGTCTCCTCAGTTTGTGGAAGGTTAAGTGCACGGAAACGGATGCGGAGACAAAGTAGCTTCGCGGGATGCTATTCTAGCACTACAAAGCGCCGCCGACTCAAATGAGGGCGATGTGTGCACACGAAGGATTTGCAACATACATTTCAGTGCTTCAATCTTACCTTTTTATATATACATAAGTTCATATATACTAAAATTATATAATATCGAATAAAAATAATTTTATACGAGGCCAAAAAATGAAGAATTATATGATAATTAAATTAATATGTATTTTATATTATTTTTATCATGTTTTAAAATATATGTGCGAAACAATTTCATATAAGATAAGATTTGTAATCTTATCCCAGAAACACGCTTCATCTGGAATGCTCGAGATACTTCACATTACCGTACAAATACCGGAAGAGATAACTTCGTTGATACTAATCGCTCGAATCCAAGCTCGAGAATCGCCCAATCTCCTTCCATTCGCGCGCGTTCCGCGAAGCTGACTTTCCTGATGAACGTCACGTGAGAAGAAAGCGATCAAGAACTTTCCACGAACAGCGTTGCCGCCCGCAAAAGTGGAAAAAACGCGAGGTAAAGCGCACATTACGTTGATCGCGTTGGTGCGACGAGCGTGCAGCGCGAACGCCATTGGCGGCGGGGGAGAAAGAGAGACAAGAGAAAAAATTAGATCAGTCATTAAGCGGAGAACGATTTAATGAAGATGACCTCATACGCTCCGCGGCGGAGTTGTACAGCCGTCTAAGCGGATTCTCACGTCAATCGCTGGCCGCGAGTCAAGTGGTGAGAATTGTCGGCAATTGTTTCCGAAATCCCGCGCAGATGCGCTCGCGCTCTCGGCACCGCCGGCGCGCGAATGCTCCCGCTATTGCTGCGAGAACGTATGCGTATACGTGTTTGCGCGAAAGAGAACGCGGGGGTGGAGTGGAGGGAGCGCCGCGCCGATCCTGATGTGTGAATCACTCGGCACAATTACGGCAATTACCGGACCGGTCGCAAGTCAGCACACTATCCGCGTACGCAGCCACTTCGCCGTTTCCCACGCCCTCTTCCATTCACGCTTCGCGCAAATCTTGCGAGAGCTTTCCTCGACGCGTCCAACGCATCTGCGGGCGACCGGTATGCTGCGAATCGTGTTGGAAATTCGATAATTTTCTCGAATTAGGGATGTTGCTAATGTCTCGAAAAACTTGACTGATATCTATTTCAATTATTAGGAGCATAAGTTCACTTATAGTAATGTAGTACTTCCTTTGCTAAAACTAAAGCTTAATTGCTACAATGTGATAACTTGGAATTAAATATGCATTACTTTTAACAGCAGATATTTTTAAAAAGTTCTTCAACATTGACGATCGGATGACTTAAGAGTCAATTGTTGCTGAATACGACAATATAATTTCAAGCAATAGAATTTAAAAAAATTTTGGTGAAGAGATTTTGAGGAGAAATTTTGATGGATAGTAATCTTCATAAAATAATTTATATGAGATAATTTGTTGAACATTTCTAGGGAAAAGACTTAAATTATTGCGGAAATTACAATGTTGATGAAAAGCCCGAGGACTCGAACACTATAAAATGCAATATTATTTTTGACCAAGTGAAGTAGAGTTGTCGGGACAAATTTCCGCATTTGGTCATCAGCACGGAAACGGCCGTAAAAGCGTTGTCGGAGTAAAGCATAGTTGCTGATCTGGGCTCTGGGACGAGGAAGCTCTATTGCGGCGAACCGCCGTGAAATATCCGCGCGGCGCGATGCGCCTCGCAAGAGGGTTGATAAGGCTATCGTGCACACCGCCCCGCGCGTTTAGCATACATTTGAATAATGGGCAGGCCGGTAATCCTTTAAACCGGTGTGCTCTCGTCCCGTAACTAGGTATCCTTTCATCTCTCCGCGCTGAGTTCGCCCGAGATCCCGTCCCTGTCCCGCCATCTATCCCCGCTCTACACCCATTTGCTCCCTCCGGGCTGACTAGCGAGGTTCATCCTTCTCCTCTAGACCATCCGTCCACCCTCTTTCACCCCTCATGCCGACGTTTAAAGATATTTCGTTAAAATAACAGTCTCGGCTCGAGTTAGCGGCCCTATTTCCCGTCCTACCCTGCTGCCCTTACCGGGCCGGATGGCCGCGGCAGATAGGGGGTGGCATTTGCAATGCAGAGGTTAAATGGCTGCGGGGCTCGGTCTCGAATGGTCCAGGAACCGGGGTTGGAACGTGGAGAACCGGGGATTCAGCGCCGCGCAGCACTGCACAGACTCGATTGGTTTTTTACTTGCCGCTCTCTCCGGCGGCGCGGGTCCTTTCACCCCCGCCTAACCGTCCTTTCACTCTCTTTGTCCTCCTTCCGAAGATGTTTTCGCTTCCTTCTTGCAGTGTAATCCCGCGCTCTCCAGATCCGATCTCTCTCTCTCTCTCTTTAGCTGCTCTCATTCTATTCCTCCTCGCAATTCTCCGTCCTTTACCGCTTCGTCGAGCGAGCTGCTCGCGGAACGAAACGGAGGAAAAAGAGGAAACTGCGAGTTTCGACGGGAGGGCGAAGGGACGCCAGCGAGATTAAACATTTATTTAAATGGCAGCCGTTTCTGAGCGCGACTAGCACGCATACCGCCGCGCGATACGTGTACTAGCATTTAATACATGTGCGTTGCGTGGGCGCAAGCACACGCGCGTGTGTGACCGCGCGGAAAAGCGGGGGGGTTAATCGTGCAGGTGGACGATTCCGTGTGTGTATGCGTGGCGTGCGAGCATATGTGTGCGCACTCACGGGCATAAATGTTACGAGTACACACGAGAGAGGTAGGAGATTAGTCTGGTGGTTTTCAATCCCATTTTCATCGCGCCCCTGCCGCAGGGGGTGGCGATATTGTCGGTGCCTCGGCCGTTTCCGCGCGCGCTCTCGTCCACCAACTCGAGCTCGCATATGATAAGAGGATAAATCAAAGGTGAAAGGTGGTGGCTATATTGCGCGCGGGGTGCGCCGGAATTCACGGGTGTGCTCTATTCGTTGCTGGAACTGCGATCCCATCTCGTTTTTTTTTATATTTTCAATGTTTTAACAGCATTTCTATGCGGCTAATTCTATCCTCGAAAAAATGGATTGTACATTGTGGACATTATTTACAATCGCTATAAATTAACTACACAATATTTTGTGAATTAAAATGTTGTTTTATATACATATATATACATATATATATACATATATATACACATTTGTTGTTACTGTGTTATGGCAATTATAATTTGTTAAATATATATATAATATTAAATAATAATAATATTGAAAATAATAATATATACATATAGATAATATTATCGTATTTGTGTTATTTATGTTTTGTTTTTATTGTTCGAACACTGCTGAATTTTCTGCACATTCTTTCGTTAAATATGAATCAATCAGTGCTGTAACACGACATATCATAATTTTCATTTGATTTGATGAAAATTGACAATAAAATTATCTATTGGGGGTACAAGTAAGTTTTGAGGGATTTTTTTGTAACTTTGAAGCTTTATTTTGAGAAATTGGTAAAATATATTTTATTCAAAGTATTGTCCANTGCTTCACATAGCAATCGATGTCCATCAGCTGCACTTTTCTTCAAATGAAAACAAAAAAGCAGCGCTTCCCGCAAATTGTGTTTTGTTGGCACAAAGGTTGACATGGTTAGAGCACAAATAAAGTATGTTGTTTACGCTTCAACGAAATGACACATACTGATTTTTAGAGGGAAATGATGACGTTTAATATGAATATAGTTACAAGATAATCCGATGTGATTTAATGCTACTTATGCTATCTTTTGTAAATCCCTCAAAACTTATTTGTACACCCAATATAATAATGTAATATTCTCTCTCTCTCTCTCTCCCTCCCCTCTTTTTCTTTTTTTATACTCGTTCTTGCAGTGTTTAAATGTTTATGTAGATTTTCTTTACTTGATTGATTTGTGATAACGATTATCAATTGTATCAATGATAAATAAAGTGTATGTTATATATAATGTTCAAACACTTGGATAAATCTTGATTTGATTCAGTGAGTCAACAAATTTATCAGTATTAAATATAAATAGTAGAAAGAATTATTAAAGTAACAAATAATATTTATATTTATAATAATTTAATTTTATAATAATTATTTTTATAGAATAATTATTTTATTATATAAATGTTTGTGTAATTTAAATTATATTTAAAAATACTTTATTTTTTAACAAAGAAGAGAGAGAGAGAGAGAGAGAGAAGGAAGAAGAGAGAGATCATAGAAAAGAAAGGTAATGTATTTCAGCTTATTTTTATGAGATATCGATGAAATGATTCGACAATGCATTTTCCATTAGATCATGGTTTCATGGTTTCATTGAAACCAATAATTAAATGAGTTATGGAAATCGTGGTTGCGAGTCGTTAAGTCCGCGCATAAATCTTTACTACTACTATCCTAGCGCATGTGCTCATTGTCATGATCAATGAGTCGGTGTCATCAGAACCTGTTTATCATAAAATCTGCAGTTGGCATTACTCTCAGACTCAGTACAATTGGAAATTATTTCGTCGGTTAATTAATGCTCAACAGATTTTATGTGATTGTTCTCTTTGACATCTGTCAGAACTACATCGTAATACATGCGCATAATATTCTTTCAAGTCGTTTGACACTTGGATGAGAAATATATGAATGAAATATATGAATGAAATATATGAAATACTTAGAAATATTATTAGACGACAAAGATGTTAAAAAAAAATTCTTTATTTAATAAAGATAGTTAAAATATGTTAAAAAATTTTATTCTAACAATAAATTATATCACAATGAATTTTATACAACGATCCATGACTTATCGTTATAAATCGTTTTCACACACAAACTCCAATCGACCTTCATCATCCACCAATTACGCGCGACAAATTACTTAACTCATCGCCAAGCAATTATTCCTTATCAACGCGGCGTATACTTCCAACGACGCAAATAATTAACCTGAACCTAAACCTTGACAGGTCGGCTCATTCCGCGACGGCAATTTCGTACCGCGCCTATCCGTAATTACCGCTTATTCGCGCAAGCGTAATTAATACCTCCTCATGTGGGATCATTAAATCGCGCCCGATATCCAACGACCGCGGCCATCGCCTAATTAGCCGCCGTAGCGCGCTTACGTGCGATCAGATTTTAAACAATTAGCCGTGGGGGGAGGAGGTGTGCATATACGCACACATACACACCCATCCTCTCCAGGGAACGGTCGCGCCCATCTCTTCGGCTCCTGTCAGCGATCCCAAGAGACGCGCGTGACTCTCTCCACGTGAACTTAATACGCCCCGCATGCACCACGTGCCCCGACGGTGCCGACGACGGTTTTATGCGGCATCCCCTGCCCTTCCCCCGCCGATCCTTCGCTACCATTACAACCCCCCCGACAAGGGGGTCTCCGAAGGCTACGCTTACGTACGTATGCGGAACAAATATCCTTGGACGAACTGCCTGCGAACACGCCAGCGCCAAGCTGGTCCAATTCGATTCAATTCCGCCGCTTGTCTTCTCCTTCTCTACCATCTCCGCCACTCTCTCGCTCCCGGTTTTTTTTCTCTCCTTTTTTCAGTCTCTTTATCTCCCGACCTGCACGATCCAGTTAGTCCCCGAGGAACGATAGATCCTCGGTTGACTTCGTTCAGGGCGGTTTCTCTTAACTCTATCTATAGCTTCTCTTTTTTTCTTTCTTCCTTCTCTGTATCTTCTTCCTCTTTTTTTTCTTACCAGAGAAAGAGTCGATCATTGTCGACTTAAGCATGATTATTTAAAACATCTTCGGCAAGAATGAAGTTTAACTTACTCGTACTTCATAATGATATTTTTTATGAATCTGTTGATTTTTAAATATGTTTTTAGTCTGAAGAATAAAAATGTATTGTTAAGTTATTTTAAAAATGCACACTGATTTTTCAAGAGATCTTATAATTTCTGAATACTTTCGTGCACTTATAGATCGTGGTTATATATTGCCGCGACTTTTTTAGCAAAAACTATATCTCAAAACTACATCTCCCTGCGTTTGTTTCTATATGAATGTGTGTACCTCAATTAATAATCTCCCATCCACTTGGAAAGCGGAGGGCAGACGCGGTAAAACGGGCGCGGCAAGATTTCGCGCGGGGAAAATGTCGATCGATTACGAATTCACGAATTCGCGTCGGTCTAATGTAACAAATTGCACGTAGACACGGGAAGCGCCGCGCATGCATCGCCATAATTCAATTGCGCCAGGATGGAACGTTCTGGACGCAATTGTCTGCGGGCCCGCGTGCAGTTCGAAGCGTGTTTCGTCGGGTATAACCGGATGACCGGTCCCCATCAATCCTTTCGGCAACATAGTTCGCAGGAGGCTCGCGCACCCCCGCATTTGCCCCGCGTGGTTTGTGTGTTCACCATTCAACTTGGTCCCCGGTGTCTCGTACATCCTGGTCAGTTAATAACCGTGGTCGGGATCCGCGGTCCACGGCGCCCGTTGCTGACCGACCGTTGCTGACCACCGTGTCTGGTTGGGTTTTCGGCCAAATTATGGAAACACCGCCGTTATGCGATGCAGTGGTCGATGATACCGCGAGGCCCCGGGCGTCTCGTTCCTTGTTTTAATTAAGCGCACAGCCCGAGCAAGATAACGCTAGCTCTCGTTACCGCGGAATATCTTCTCGGGCTTTATTCGGCAAAGCCGCTGCCGTTCTGGATTCCGAACCTGAGAAATGCCGAAGAGAAGCCCGACTCGAGAAAAGAATCCTGTTTTCAAGCCGATCTTGTGCTTTCCCGAATTTTTTTTTTTTGTCGGGTCTGTTATTCTGAGATGGATTTCGTGTTGGAATTTCACTTTTCCAATTTGAGAAATTGCGAATAGTAATAAACATTATTTGTAAATTATGGCCAATTAGAATAATTTTTAAATATTTAGTCTTTGGAAATTGAATGTTTACTTATACTTATTTTCGCAACTTGATTTTAATTACTTATGTTTAACACTAGAACTACTAAACCAGTCAAACTGACTGGTTTTAAAAATTCACTTAAAATATAATCAAATTTATGACTATTTCAGAAATTTTTCATGACTTCTATTATAATATCTGAAGAATTAAATTATCAATTTGTCTTCCTTTGTTCTCCCCATTTTTCAAAGTTATATGTATATCGGACCTATATATATATATATATATATATATATATATCGGACCAGTTATTTTGACTTAATTGTCGGTAGTTCTAGTGTTAATCATCAAAATAATTATGTGAAGTTAATATTTATGTCAGGTTTGTATCGCGATTGATGTTTATCAAATAGAGATAGTAAATGATTAAAAAGTGAAAAAAGCATCGAAAATCGACGTATTTTAGGATGTATTGCGGTCGAATTTCCCCGAGCAAGCAACAATTCGTAAGTTTTAAACGAAGATTCCAAGTGGATCTATTGTCCCGTCCATTCTTTGCTCGACGAACATATGTCGGTGGATGTGTGTCTGCTTTCTTATACTCTTGAAGCACGCTCCAATTTGTGGCCCGAGACATGTCTATTTTACGAGCGGACGTACATTCACAGCCCGTAAGTCGGACCGAAGCCACAATGTTTGCGCATATTGCTTCGCGACGCGTATCAGACGTTTTCTGAGATCGCGTTATAGTAATCTCATTTGCAAGCATATAAATATCCAATAAATATTTGAGTTCCTACCTTTTTGTATATTACGTATATTACTAAATTACGACACATATTTTACCTAAAGAATATTTTACAAATAAAACTTACAGACAAAGAGTATAATTTGTATAATATTATCCTGAAATAATGATCTGAAATAATGATATCGAAACTGAGCTCGCTTTTTATGTTCTGGAAAATCTAATTATCTTAATATCTAGCAATTTTAATCTACAATTGAAAACTCATACAAGCACGTCAGTCGTCAATTATCGTCGCGAAGCTATTAAAAAATTTGCGCTTGTAAAACAATCGTCAAACCATTTTTAGTTTTAATCAACGGTATAAACAAACTCATGTCACAACGCGACGCCACTTTTGACATTTATTTTCTGCCCTACAATTGCCTGGCAATTTTTAATTTTAATCAAACACGAGTTTGCAAGCAAAGTGGATTTTGCAGCAATCGAGCAGCTCCACGTGGGTGGGTACCACGACTAATTTATGAATCTGAAAGATCGCGGGAACGGATGAAAGGAGGTACGTGTAAATCGCTTGGTGTCGTCATAAAAACGTCCGCGTTCAGCTAATTTAAACGGAATTGCCGGAATAAACGGAACTGCATGCATCCGTCCGTCCGTCCCGTTTGTCGTTTCAGATGTTTCGTAAATGAAACATCTGCATCGTGGCGCAGTCCGCCATATCCGAGGCTTCGCTGCTAATTACTTCGAATCCCGTACTCGAGAGTCGGCGAATGGGAATTTATAATGGACGAGCACGGACTATTATGAAAATGTTATGACCGGCCGCGCCACTCATCCTTCGTGAAATTTCCTTTTGTGAAATATCATGAAAGTCATTTCGCGCTATACGTAATAATTAGTCGTTTCTGTGCTATGAAGAGCACTTATAGACAAATTTTGAAATGAAACAGAAATCGTTCGTCCTGATCACCATAAATGGAGAACGGAACAGCCGAATCAATAGAATCGTATTCAAAAGCATCGGCGATAAGTGCAATAAGTCTTATTTTGATTAGATGTTTAAAATAATTCAAATTTCGACTTTATATTCCGTTGCATTTTCTCCAAAGCATTGACAATGTATTTTTTGAATGCCAAAAAGTTGGATAATGATACAAGAACAAAATTGTTTTTAAATTGTTTAAAATAATCTGCGGATAAGTAAACCTTGAAATGTCTTATATATGAAGTAGTATCTTGCAGTAGCTGCTATGTATGTGTAATGGGCTAGTTGAGACCGTTAATTCGGATGTAACTGCAGTTGCATGTGCTTATGAAGAGCGTAAATGCGTTTTTAATACTTACGTAAGAAAAGAATTTGCTTGGTTTTCAACTAAGCCTTATTTGCTTATTCTTTGCGTACATTTACTTTATAATCCTTTGATATCACGTTTCACGAGCATTTTTCGTATTCCGTTTTGCTAGCTTGCTTGCTTTAAAACATTCGCACTGTCTCGCCGCGAGCGAAGGCGGGATGGTTCTTTGAGTGCGGCGGTTTAGAGCGATAAATAATACCGGTGCTTCATAACTGCTACTTTTCGTTGAAAAACTGAATGCGGCACGAATTATTATCTAGAGAAAGGGCTTCACTTTCCTCGTTCTTCCTCCTTTTTATCTCCCATTTGTGAGGGTGGACCGCGAGGACCAAGGGAAAGAAAGAAAAAGTGGCGCGTTAGAACCACGGACGATAATAATAAGGCTGGTAATTCGCAGTTTGACGAGCCCTCGCGAGCCGCTCGACCTCACTTTTCGAGTTTTCTTTATCGTCTCTCGGATGTCTCCCCAGCGTATCCGAGATATCCAATTAAAAAGTGAGTACCTGGACAGCGAGGGTGGAAAGACATCGAGTCGAGTTAAAGAGCTGCGAGAGAAAAAGAAAATCGCGCGACGATTATCGGAGAAACCTTCCTACAAACATTTTGAGACCGGAAAAGATTAATTTTTCTAATGAACGATCCTTTATATATAAAAATAACGATATTCATACTTGTTGAATATATTAAAAAGACATTTATATTTATATAAACTTAATAATTTTTATAATAAATTTTTATAATTTGTTTGTTAAATAAAAAATGATTCTGAAAAAATGATCGGAAACATAACTCATTTTATTTTTCTGTTTTCTATATTTTTTTTGCTATATCTAAATTTTTTACATTTTTTTGTTCTTTATATAAAAATTACGCAAGCAAAATTTTATTCCAAATAATTATTGTAGTTGTTACATTCTCGTCTTATCTAAAATCGTGCATCTATGTTAAATGATTTTAAATCGACTTTGCTAAAGATTTCAATATTGAAATTTATCTAGGAGATACAACTGTAGAAAAGATATAATGATAATGAGGATATAACTGTAATGATAATGAAAAATTCAAAAGATTCCATTCAGATTATCGATAAAATGGTCGTTATTTATTTGTATCGCTGTCCATCGGCTTCGGAATCCGGCTAGTTACAATCTCTGCTAGCTTCGTGGTAGAATGCTTCCACTAAAATAATGTTATATTATCGGACGACGGTGTGCCACCTGAGCCACTAAAAGCTTCAGTCCCGACGCGACCATAACGCAACCTGGAGATTTGAGATTTACTTTACGTGTAAAATCGACGATTCTTAGCAATGCTGAGTCACTTAGATTTCTCGAGTCTGTATTTTAAGGAACGTCTCAAAGATTATTTTAATTAATTACAAAACGTACATAACTTACGCTACACACGCAGCAAAAATTTACTTGTTTAATTATTTTAACTATAAATAATAAATAAATTATAAATAATAAATACTGCATACATATAATATTAATCTATTTGTTAAAATAAAATTTAGTATTTAGTATATAGATGTAATGGTAAATTGTTGAAGCTTAAATACTACATTCACGTCATATGGTCTAAGCGTTACATGAACGGTTATGTTAATTTAGATAGATTATGTATCGGAGGATACGTTTTCGAGATTAAATATTATTCCGACAAGTACTTTAAAGTGTCTTTGAAATCTTCGTTTTCGTCGCGTTTCGCGTCGCGTCAATGAATCCGATTGATCGCAGATCAATGGGTCGTTGCCGCCGCACGATCGACTAATCTCAAGGGTCAAACGATGCCGGTCAAGTCGGACTTCCTTCGCCAGTTGACCCCGGCGCTATTCTCAATCTCGACTCTGACTCATCCTCGTCATCAACGTCATCGTCGTCATCGCTGTTGTCTTCGTCTCCGTATCTCCTTCCTCATCAGCCACACTTGTTGAAGCTCGCTTAGGAAAAGACCATGTTTAGCATGGCGTGCACATTCGCTCAATCTCGTTCTTGATAATGATGAAACTCAAAGCGAATACGAATTACGATAATTCTTAATTTTACAATTAAATCTTGGAATATTTTTTCTATAAGATTATAAAAATTTAAATATTTTCTTTAAAGAGAGAAAACCAGCACAGAGTAACAACACAGAGATAATTGATATGTGACAATATCTCATTAGCGTTTCTCAGAAATAATTTTACCCCCAAATCCGCTGAAGTTCAAACACTTCTCAGGACGGAATATGAAGCGTCGCGGAGGAAGTCGTCGCGACGAAGGGGGTGGGTCAGTGGTTACGGGGACGGATGGTTGATTTGAGGCTCGCCCATGTTTACCAAGCAATCAAGCCCAATCATTAACCCCCGGACGAACGACGGATCGAACGTAGGCGCGCGTTATATGAATAAACGCCGCTGTGTACGCGACGGTCGATCGTCGACGATGTACATGATCGCGCGCGTACGGCTCGTCGCGACGACTCGTGGACAGGAAGTCCACCTAATCAGGGGTAGTGAGTGGCAAACAGGGGTGCGGTTATGCCCAACGGGGGTACGTACTGCATTACACCAGGGATTCGAGCCGGATCGCCGAGCTGTAACGGCAACGAAGACGAGGCGGGGGCACGTTTATCCACGAAGTCTGCCATCCAACGCCATGATCGCTAATTTAATTAGCTCTCGGTCTCTGATTAGTCCAGAAAAAGGTGGGGTGTCCTTCGTCCGTTGCGGAGGAAGTGCCTGTACTTCCACCGTGCTGTGGCGACGGTTCACCTTGTTCACGTGCTCCTTCCTCTGTCATCCGCTCGAATTCATTTAACTCCCTGTGGTACTTCTCTTGTTTTTCCATGGTTTTAATTAAATTTCTTATCCGAGCCGCGGAGAGGCTAGACAGAGGGGCAGCGTGGCAGGGTAATGGGGGAGCTGCACCGAGTGTTTTGCTGGACTCAGAGAATCTCTGTGCGCCGGAAATAATTGGAAAAGTTTTAAATTTGTACGAGGAAGTCTCGTCGATTATGCACTTTTCTGCGGTTGAAGGTTTTCTATCGAAATACATGTGTATTTTGTGAGAAGTTATGAAAAATTGATATAGAATGTTATTAAAAAATTCTAGAAAGTGAAATAATAGTCAATATTTTCGCTATTTAAAATATTTCTTTTTTTTAAATTATAAATAAATATTTAATAATTAGTCTTCATTTTTTCATATATCGATGATAATAGATCTTTCAGTTTATTCAGTCCATCCAATCCATTCAAACACTCTCATGAATTCGTGTTTTAAAGACACTTTGTATAATTCCTTCAAAGAAACATGTGCCCTTTAAAAGTACTTGTTATACGTTTTCCCTTCAATTTCTCCCGGTTCCTTCCACCAAAAATTCATTTCTTTGATGGAGATACGGTGGTCAAAATTCGGATGCTCGGAGGCAGGTTCTCCTCCGCGGGATGTCTTCGTTCCCACGAGTCCGTATTCTCGGAGAAGCACATTTGAATCTGCCTATCTTATCTCGCTCTCTTTCTATCTTTAAACGCACTACTTACACCGCGCAACCTTTGCGTAACCTTTGGTATGCAAGGAAGAGGGGTGATCTGTGTGTCGACGGAAATCGCGCGGTCTTTGATATGCTGACATCGCTATTATCAATTCAGATGAGGCAGGTTCGGTCGTTTGGCAAAACTGCGTTTGATCTGGCTCACCCCGTAGATACGTAGGTAGGTAGATAGGTGCACGCACATGGTGAGTGGCAGCCTTGGGCATTTCGCGTCAACGAGAGAGAGAGAGAGAGAGAGAGAGAGAGAGAGAGAGAGAAAGAGAGAGAGAGAGAGAGAACAAATTCGACCAGAAACGAGAATGTGAAATTATCATGCCGCGCGCTGTTACACCAGCTTTTATTGCTGCGCTCTTCCCCTCGATTCCAAAATCTAGCTTTCGTTGTGAAGATGCGCATGTTGGAAGTTAAAGCAAATAAACAAAATCAGATCTACAGGAGTCTTATAATAAATAAAAACGGATTGGATAATATGATACAAAAGAAATTGATTACGTTTAATTGTTTCGATCTACTTAGTAAATAAGATCTCTCACATATCCCTCATCCTGATTTATTATATATATAATTAATAATTGTTATAATTATATATATATGAAATCTATATATAAAATAAAAAATTTCATCGCGATATATAATCTTTGTTAGATGAATTTTTCGTTACATAAATAATTATTATTTTCAGAGTTTCAGATATTTGGGGAGTGTAAGTTTTTTCCAATAATTTTACATCTTCTAAATTCTGCCAGAGATATATATATATAGTTATATAATATATATATATATATATATATATATATATATATATATATATATGATTTTAACTGCGCAATTGTCCGGTAAAAAAGGCGCAAGGATCTTCTAAGGACCTAGGCCAGCTTAATTGCTTTCATTTGCTCGCTTCTAATTATTCTCATTTATTTCCCTTAAGTTAAGAATTAGCTTTTCTGAGCAAGTTTTCATGAAACGCCCACGGCGCCGCGTCATTCGTACATTTATAAAAATTAATTGTTTTGCTCGGTTTCCTAATTTCTGCGACAACGGGAGACCCCGACTGTCTTAAATTAATTTGTATGGGCATGTGTCCCACTGGCGGACACATTAAATCATAAACCGACACATGCGGGCTTCAATCATAAGTTTTTCGTCAACAAAAATTGTCGAGTACTCACGCTGCGCAATTTATGATCTTCATAATCTTCGGAATACATTTATGAATACAGTTTTCACAATTTATAATTAAATTAATCATATAAAATATAAAAGTCTAAAGAAAAATATCAAATTTTCATCTTATTTGCTCACTTTCATAAATTGGCTGCAGATCTAAAAACTCGGAAATATATAATTAAATCATTTTCCTAATATTAGAGTTTATCTTATGCAGTATATTTGCGGCACCAAAAGCTTTTATTTAAAAAAAAATAAATGCAGTAGTTTGTAAAGAGAGTCGCAGTATTGTATTTTTCTTATGCTTCTTTTCATACTGAAGCATGCCCTATGTCCTTCGCTGTTCTCCTCCTCATTCTGGCCGACGTGTGTAACGCAATAATCATTTAATTCCGGCGGTCGTACGCGCAGCGCTTGGCGCCAAGTCAATCTAAGCCAACCGGATATGCCTCTCTCGTCTGTCTTGTTCAGCCACTGACGTAATCCCGAAGTTTAGATTAGGCGAAGGAGGGAAGATACGCGCGTCTCTCATTAAGATTGTGTTTGATGTAAAAATTCGCTGGTTCGCTTTGCATGTATGAGCTCATTTTCAAGCACGATACATTGCAACTGATTGCGCGAACTCGCGAACAATCTGTTTTGTTTTATCGATTCCGCAGATTCCAGTATCATTAAAATTTATCAAATTAACAGTCTGTATCGCACTCTATTATGACCGAGAAAGATTTAAATGTGTAACTTGTCAAAGCATATTTTATGCGTTGAAATAATTTATGCAATTGAGATTTCATTGATCATTAACTAAAAATTTATTTATTAGAATAAATAGGGATTGGATTGCAGTATAAATTTTGTTACAGGTTTTAAAGAATTGTGTGTACTTTCATCAATCAACTTTTTAATATTTGTATAATATTTGTATTTAATATGTGTATACATATATGTATTGATAACAAATGTAACATATATATATATATATATATATATATATATATATATATATATATATATATATATATGTATATGTTATAATTATATTTTTGTGGAAATTATATCGTTCTGTCTGTAATTAGAAATACCAATAAATTTTGTTATCTCTAAAGCACACAAGGCAATTTATTTATTACCCATTTAAATTACCGTTAGAACTCCAGCTGTCTGAGCAATAAACTGAACTCTCATCTCGGTGTCACCCGCATTATCACGAGTCGCGCCGTGTACTTAATGTCTCAATCTGGTCCGTTCTCTGCCTGCGTATCAAAATGCAACCATAGATCATCGGCGAGGGGAATGACATTATGGGATATCGAAGTACCCTTTGGAACGGTTATCATCTACAACGTTAGGCAGGTCACTGTATCCCGTACTTTTGTCCTATTCCTTTCCGTTTCTCTCTTTTCTCTTTCTCTTTTATTCCGATCCCTTTTCGGTCTCGCGCTTTTCACCCCGCGCAAAACTGCTAATGAATATCGGCCCTAAATATCAGTCCACGGGGAACCGGCGAGGGTTCGTCGATGCTCGTCGGTGCATATGTCCGTATATTACAGGGGTTTACACACCCCGGTTCTCCTCGTGGTAACTCCGCACGAGGGCTCACCCCTCTCGCTCGTACGCGTACATGGTCACGCTCGTTTGTCCCGCGTTAATTCTTCGTCTTTCTCGGGCAACTCTCGTGTAGCTCGTTCAGTTCGTATTCTCCCTTCTCCCCCCTCCCCCATATTCCCGCCCTTTTGATGAAAACTCACCGCGCGACACCATATGTCCGCTCCCATCATCCCGGAGTCAAGACGCGCCTCCGCGGGCGCACGACATCGCCTCGCATGAAAATCTAATCGCGAATCCGGCGGAAACTCCTGCTACAAATCCTTCCGGGAGTTGACGTCGACGGCTCACGAAAATTACGTGCGCGAAGCTGCTCGCAAGCACGAAAGGAACAACCGTGGACGTTTGTTTCGGTATGTCAGACATTTCGCGCAAGAGCTTTCTATCTCTCGTAAGAGATATGCAACAATTTAAATATAAAATAAAAAATTTCATCGCGATATATAATCTTTGTTAGATGAATTTTTCGTTACATAAATAATTATTATTTTCAGAGTTTCAGATATTTGGGGAGTGTAAGTTTTTTCCAATAATTTTACATCTTCTAAATTCTGCCAGAGAGAAAAAAAGACAAATAAGAAAAAGACAAAGAGAAAAGAAGATAAATAGAGAGAAAGAGGGAGAGGATGAAGAAGATGCTTGGAATGGGCAAATGGACAGAAGGACGAACGGAGAATATCGAAACTGTGGTATATCGGAACACATTCCAGTATTCCTATCGCTACCTCAGGCCATTCCACCTCCTCTGATCTCTTATAATATGGAAGAGTGTGGCAAAAGAAAAGTTCTGACCGAACACTGTAATCTGGGTTAACGATAACATCTCAATTGTTTATGCGGTACAGTGACCTAATGAGCTGATAATCGCAACGTGTGTGGCGAGAAGATATTCGGATGCATGACGCGGCGAAAGCTTTGTTTCTATCGCGAACACGCAAAAGCAGCCGGAACTGTTTTTCGTACGGTGAACTCAACTGCAGTCTTGCCATGATCAATAACACGTGGAGGCTTAATCCGCTATGCCATTGTTGGCCAGAATTTCTCGCGCGAGGATCCATCGATCTTCGCGGATTTAAATCGCGTACACTGATGATCGCGTGGTCGATTAGATAAACGACAGCGATTCAGGGAAGGTTCTGTTAATAATGCTATAAGCGTGTTAGCGCGTTGTTGTTTTTGTTGTTTATTGTCATTTCGAAATCCTTCGCGCTGCGATGGTGTCGAAATTATCTTGCGACGACAGCGTATACCGAACTTTTACATGTACAAATATAGGGGTATAAAGATAAAAATAAAAAACATTTTAGGGGGAAAGAGGATTAATAGATGTTTGATTAGCATTATTATTAAATTGATTATCAATTTGATATCGTGATATTACTATGTCTTGTTCAGTTTATGACTGTGTTTTAAGACCAAAAATTGTTTCGGCGCGCAGTTTGATAAATTTGAAGATGTCTAAAAAAAATCACACAAGAAACATTAGCATGAAGATCTAGCTTAGACCGTGGCGCTTTCTGTTATTATTTTGCACGCTGGTCTATATTCTATTATTTCTTATTTAAAAAGTATTTTGCTATGGCTGCGTTCGGTTTGACGCTTACAGCGCTCATAAGCATTATTTGTCCTCGTTTAATATTTAATAAACCACAAAGATGAAATGATTTCAAGAGCGTTGTAAGCGCCAAACGCAGATTATATATAATATATTATATACTAATAATAATATTAATAAATTTGCTACATATTGCTTTTAACTACTATATATTCATTTGTTATACAGTATATTCATGATCGAAAAGCAAGGACAAAAAATTATGTGAAAAACATTTCGAGATCTAAAGTGACATTCTTGATCGAATCACCGATCTGCCGATATTCGCGTCGGGATTCTTCCTCTGGATTAATCGGTTTAAATTGGAACAATTTCTGCCAATTACGTTGCCAGTTTCCAGATAGCGCATGCTTACGGTAGAACAATCGTTCGTCTACCCGCAGGGGTCCATCTGTGTCCCGATGCCGTGTAAGAGCGCGATCATGCCCACATGCGTGCACACTCGCGCACACGCACGGTAATTGTACGCGTCTCTTCACGATACGTATTTTACACGTATCGCTCTCCGTCAGCGATAACCATCACCCACATATCCCCAATTGGTAAAGACAATCGCTAATATGTTTCTCTCCTTGATTGAGAGTGAGTCATGCTGTGTATGCCGCGCGGCGTCTCGTCCGCTCCGATGTGATAAAGGCGGACACAGAAGAAGAGAAAGAAGGAAAGAGTGAGAGAATAGAAAGAGAGAGAGAGGGACACCCGCGGTCTCTTCTCTCGCATTTACCACCGGCGAAACAATTGTTCAACGGGACAATCAAGTACTAAATTCGTGGCGCCAGCCGGCTGCCTGTCGTATATCCGGCGTTGTTGAGTTAGTTTGCTAAGGTAGTGCCAGCTCGTACACACGTGGGCTCGTATACACGTTCGTTGCGCTAACGTGGAATCGACGCGCGATTAAATACAGATCGATGAGACAATATCATATTTTGCGTTTCTATCGGAATATTGATGATTTCTCACACGGAGAATAAAGCTAATTCTTGCCAATAACGATCGAGTGAAAAAATATCGTCACAACTTTTTCCTCTTATCGTGAAAGATTATCTGATAGATTATCTAAACACCTTTACACCCCAACATAAAAATACAATGATGTAAACTAAATATATCTAATGTTGAAACGTTGAATGTCCACTTGTTATGATAGATAAAGCTGTCTTATAAATCACATTCAACAATTTTATTTACTTCTGCAAACAAATGCGGACAGACTTGGATCGGCGCCATACCGATAGTGAAGCTATCAATCAAGAAATACCTAATCCAAAATATTTTCATTTTGAGAATATTTTGGAAAATCAATATACTTAAACATGTTTCATCATTCTCTCTTTCTCTATCCTCTCTCTCTCTCTCTCTCTTTCAAATATCTCTCTGTTTAATATTGAATAAATATGTAATTTTACATGTTTATGATTCTATTCATTTTCTTCATTACGATACAATCACTAAAATTCAAATAATCTATATTAAAAAACAAAATGTAAATTCTTTAAATACCACAATCTGTGAGCTTGAAAAGTCTTGATAAATAATTATATTTACATAATAAACAAAAATAACAAATATCAATAATTATCAATATAATTATTTACAAGTTCAAAATCTATTTCTCAACACGTGAAACGATTTTTATTCAGTCGATTTCATCTTCATGACCTCGTAATTTCACCGTCACGCTCTTGTATCCTCCTGCTTCTCTCGACTGTCGTTTTTTTTTTCTCCTTTTTTTTACAGGCGGGGATGTCATACAGCTTTTCACACGCCCGCGTGGCTGCCGGGAACCGTATTCGTAGAGTATGAGAGTAAGCAATTTTCTTCCGAAGATGGAGCGGCCCTGGGACATCGTCAGTGCTCCAGGGAGAACGTACGACGATGCGAGCGAGCGAGTGAGTGAGTATGATTGATGCGGTTTGTCGGTCTCGCCTGACGTCCAACATCTCGTCTCGCGTCATGCTCGTGGATACTTACGCCCCCGACGACGATGACGACGACGATGATGATGATGACGGCGACATTCTCGGTGTTATCGGCTACATTTTGCACATTCAGTCGCGGGAACTACGCTGAACCGCTGCATCTCGATTTCTCAGCGTACGCACAGTGAATAATCTGCCAGGGGATATGGAGTATCATCTTCTCAAGAAACTTAGTTGAGTTTTTCTTAGTTATATGCATCCTGGCGAGAGAGTTCTCGTGAAAAAAGAAAAAGACATTGCATTACCCTGAGAAATCCAATCTAACAAATGCATTGTCCATAACGATATTTATCATCTCGTGGCTATTTATATAAATAGCCATTTCACAAAAAAGAAATAGTTCGTACCTGTCAGTTTCGCGATTTAGTAATTGTAATCGCGTTTATAAGTTTATTGAATATTGGAAGCATAAATGTTGTCAAAATTATGCACCGTTTTCACACGGCAAGTTATACAATAGTATTAAAATGCGATGAAAATAATTCTATTCCTTGCAGTCTAAACATTACTTAAGTGATTACGTTAACTCCTTTATTAATCGTTATACTTTCGTGGAATAGATTATAAAAGTTGTTCGAGAGAGAAATACAAACGTTACCATAGTTTTTAAGGCGTGTGACATGAAACCCGTGACATTCCTTAGAATGCATCTTTAACAAGCTGCATGTCTGTTAAATTCTGTTATGTTTAGCTTTCGCATCTGATTCGTTTTACCGCAATGCCGCGTTGCAGAGACGAGTAAGCATGTAGCATGATAATTAAATTGTGCCATGAATCATATTAATTCATGGATTTGACCATACCCATATTCCGACTCTCTCTTTACTCGGAAAAGATCTATAAACAATTATTTGTCCCACTTAATTTGTTCCAAAATTCTATACTTTCAAACTGCAACTTTGCAACTTTAACATTTGTTTTAATAACTAAAAATAATTAATATTAAAAATATAAATTTAATTTGGCATAAGAGGCTTAATAGTTATTAAACTTATTTATACACAAACTTGTAAAAATTTCACAACCGTTATCATGATAAATAAGAGCACGAAAATGAGCGCATAATCTCGTCTCTTATCAGGTCAAAAAAGCGCAAATGAGAATAATGCAACAAATTAATGCATCGATTGTCAAAGCAGCTGAAGAACTTTTTTTTCGTTTTATATGTTCTTTATTGCGCCATTATTAAACGAAGTTAGAGTAGACGGATGACAGGCACAATGACACTGCAACTTTTTGGCAACAAAAAGTTAAGCCTATTGCACACAGTGTATACCTTATCAAAATAAGCGAAGTGTCGTTGCACCGAAAATTTTGCTTTATCGGAAGTCACGCCAGAAAATACCGTCGTTTTGGCGATTAAACTGTTAAAACTGTTTGACGGTTGATAAACTTTATTACCGCCCGATATCGTGTTGGATTTATCCCTTCAGAGCGTATCATAAAAGATTTTCAACGTTCCTATCGGGGATACGCTCGCGCTCGATTTTATGAAAGCTAAGATTAAAGTAAATTCTTGTCTGAGCTAACACAGGAAAAATCTGTCACAAGGAGAATCAGTCAAAATCTAATATTCTTTTAAATTTTAAATAATAATAAGTTTATTGGTGTATTTAAATTTTAATGTTTCCAAACGTAATTTTTTTAAAATCTATTATACAACCTAAATTAAAACATACCTATCATCTCTTGCTTTTCTACAAATATTATTTAATTTCGATTACATTGTATATCTGTTAGCTCTTATCTAAAGATTATATTTAATAATTGATTTTCCAGTAGTTGAGATTCTGAAATTTGTCTGTTTCCCTCAAACCTATTTTCTCAAACATTATAAGTACACAATTGCCTGAAAGAGCAGTGAACGTGATCTAGAAACTTTTCAACCAACCACGAAGATTTCATCTCCTTCGAAATCTCATCTTCTAAGAAATATCACCCTTGCGGCTATAAAAGCGCGAGCTCTTTTTCACCTTCACCCCGTTGCCTAAATTTTCTAAGTTCGCTCCTTGTATCTAACAGCATCCACCATCACAGTGTTGAAGGACGAACGTCGAGCAGTGTACGTACGTGCATGTACGTTCAAGTGTGCCAGGGCAGCGCGCAAATATCAATCAGTGGAGTCAAGAGTGGAATCAGGGTGGCCGAGTGGTTCCACATAATGCTGCAACCAGGAGGTGAGAGAGCGTAGCGCGCAACGTGTATCTCGTGTTCGGTGGCCAGTGCAGTTCAGACACACGCGCACAGACGCGACTCCACTCATACGTATTAGAAGCACATACACACACAAGCGTGAAACCCCATCAGCAACCCCACATGCGGTACCGGAGCAACGACGCCCGGTAGCGTTCGGTAGCATCGTCGGCCCCACTCCTTTTCATGGATCGACGATCGTCCACGTGTTGGTTTGTGCGTGCACCACCACGTATACAGAAAACAACCCGGTGTGTGTGTGGGTGGAGTGGAACCGAGAAGGCGTGCCCGAGAGGCGGGACCCGGGACCAAAATCTTGGTGTGCAACGGACTTCTGTGTGGGTGTTCTCCCTCTCCGTATGAACGCCGACGATGTGTGCGTCATTCGTGTGGCTCTGTCCGTCTCTCTCCTTCTCCACGTCCGCCGCTCTTGCGACCGTCATCGCATGGGAGTCTCTCCACTATCAGACCCGTTAACAGCAGTCGGCATCGAGGCACCCGCTCTAACAGCTAACGTCTCTCACATCCCCGGACTTGAGCCGGTGCTCCGCTGTTCCCGACCTGTCCTGTCCAGCCGATGGACTGCACGGAAATCAGTGTCATTGACAACCGGAAGTCCTGTCTTTTGCGCGATACGTATTCATTGTCGCAAAATACGCAGAAAGATCTGTCCAGGTGTTGACGAATCAGCAGATTCGTCGCAATTATCATCAGCAGACTTCGAGTGTCTTGACTGTGCCGGCAAAAGAATCTTTAGTGCTCGTGCGCATCACGAAGTCAATGTTGACAACTCACAAAAGGATGAAGTCCGCAAACAGGTAGTCCTGAGAAAGGATTCTATCGAACGCATTGGGATTGCATACATTGCTGATCAAGAAAAGACTTTCTTAAAAGTTAATAAACAATCTCGATAATTGTTGGGAAATTATTGTTCTTGAAGACACAAGTTTCTAAATATTTGAAAGATCTATAGAGAGCGAATCTTAAAAAAGGACTTTTCGGATAATTTCATTTGAAATCTGATTAGAGAAGATTGTGTATGTTTGTTTATTGCTGAGGAACTTAAAGATTGTAAGCGTGGAGGAAGAGATGCGAATGTCGTGTGTAGTGACGCAAAAGTTGTAAAACGGTGAACGGACTCGGTCCAGGATGATGGAAGTGCAGCAGCAACACTCGCCTGTCGGGGTGGGTCCGCTAGACTTTTCGAGACGAGGGGTTGCCGAGGCATCAGCGTTTCGAGTTGTCAAGCCCAAACAACCGGCTTCATCGCTTGTGCATCAACAACCGCTACCGCCGGAAACTAACAACAACGAAAATCTTCAAGAGAACTCGCAGATTCCCATTGATGAAGGTAAGATTTCTTGAATGATCTATCGGAAATTGAATTATTAATGCAATCCTTTTAAGCACATTTTTAAAACGAATTTTTATAGCAATTTTAGTATTGTTTTTTCATAAAAAACAAGTCAAATAATAATTATTTTATTCACATTACCAATATGTGATGTAAAAACAACAGAATATAAAATATACAATATTTGTACAATATAAGAATGATTTAAAATTACAGATAAAATTAAATTGTAAATAAAAAGTTATAGAATTAAAGTTGTAGGTAAAAAAGGTAGATAAACATACATAATCTTCCCTAATTTTGAGTTGTAGATAAAATTAAATCTAGATAAAAAGTATACAAACATACTCAATCTTCCCCAATTTTGAATTGTAAATAAAACGTTGAGACATATACTGATATTTGTAAACATAAATAAACTTAATATTATTTATTACGTAATAATTGTTAAATATTTTTAATCAGAGAAAAATTGTCCATATCTATTCAATGTGAATCCTTCGGGGATATGAAAATATACATAACATAATTAAAATTTTCTCATACTTCAATATTAAATATCTGTTTTTCATCAATATTAAATCAATATTAAATATCTATTATGTATTTTTCGTCAGTTGTATTCGCGTATTTATGGACGACATATATGTTTTTGCGATTGAAAATCCAATATGACATCAATCATTTTGATCGAAACACCTACGCAAATCGATCAAGCTCCAAATGCGTACTGACTACACGTTTTCCGCGGAGGAAGCCCCATAATCCGGATAATCAGCCGAAACATATCGCGTTCAGACCTTTGACATCTCCAACCGTATGCCACTCGCTGACGCAGCGCCCCCGATTCTCACCCCGTGCCCATCTCTCGCCTGTCATCATCCTATCTATTACCTGCCTATTACCCTTGCAACGTGGCGTTTACGCGGCGGCTCTTGCAGCTCGCGTCGACACCTGAGCTTGTGATACGCACACGCGTGAGGATCGCGCGCGGTTTCGGGGCAAGCGGGATACGGGATGTTCGTAACTCACGCACGAATACGCACACGCGCGTGCAGGTGCGTAGGGGACCGTCATCGTGCACAACAGTCTGTTCAACAGGTGAGAAGGGATGGCTGGCATTAGACTATTAGGTTGTCTATACTAATACCCCTCTACTAATCGCAGTAACAGGCTAATAAACGCAATAATATCGAGCTATATAGGCGTTGAGCTAAGCGATTTAAACGATAATTGCCAGGTGATGAGCAGCTCATCGAGGGGTTGACTGCTGTTCTTCCGCTACTTGTGCCCGTCGAGGTACTCAGAACTTTCATTTGCTATGAGGCTCAGAAGTACGCGAACATTTCTTATTTATTGCAGAATTATCGATCGTTTGTGATTGAAAAGAAAAGAAATGTATTTGTACGCTTTGTAACATTTAAATTCTTATTTCTTCTAACAGTAAGCTTAGAAAAGTTAATTATTCAAAGAGAGTAGATTAAATGTAAATCTGTGTAAACGTGTTTGGACTTCCATTCATTTAAGTATCTTCTTAAGTAATTTTTCGTTCTCTTATATACTGATTTGAAAATTCAATTACGTAAAGTATATTTTTATTTCATAATAACTTCAATTTTTATTTAATATATAAGCTTGTATCTATCTCTTTTCTCTCCTTGTTTTGAAAAATTTGCGACTCGATGCTTTCAGCGTGAAACAATTTTCTTGGTCTTAATAGATCCAATCCTCTGAATTCTTTGAATTCTTCAGATCTGCCGATCGGTCGCGGTTACTTTTGTCGATGATTTCCACGGCAAATCACACGTTTGGCCTTACCGTTTTATAGATTTATGACGGACCGATAACGCAAAACGTGCGCGCGGGACTACGCAGGATAAGCATAGTCGTGCGAGCAAACGACTCGATATCGCCGATGTTCTCGCTAGCTAACAAACACGCGTTACCTGCATTGTGTATACACGCATATCGATGTGTTACACCAGACCGCCTTATCTCAAGCGTGCGATACGTTTGCTATATAGGAAAATACGATTTATTTCTGATAATCCTGACGAGAATGAGACAACCTTTGCGACGCGGAGTGTCTAATCTCTTCGTGCTATCTCAGATTATCCCAGTCGGGCCTCTATATTGCCCGGATTACAGATTTCGCCTTTTTTTGTCGATTCTCAGTATAACTGAACGACCGATGTCTCGTTATCGATTGATCTTTACAACGATTACCGAGAGTTACGAAGATGATGCATCATATCGGATATAACGATAAATTTATTGTTCCGTAAATAATTATTATAGCTAAGAATATATACAGAAATATGTTATCGTCAAATTTTCATTATCAACTAACATTTATTTTTTTCTTTTGAAATATTTCAATTATTATTTAGAATAATGTGTTAGCAATTATTGATTTTTATTTCTAACGTGTAATTTCTTAATATTATGTAAATTTTATACAATCAATAAATAACTCAATTAAAATAAATTTTGTTTTAATTTATTAAGATATGATTTATTAAGATTAATTTATTAAGATATTATTAAGATATGCGTACATCCATAATAAGTGTAATCAAAATACAAACATTTACTATTATCGAAATAAAATTGTTGATGTATGTCATTTTATTTATGATTAGTAGATTTTTGTTTTTATTCAACAATAAAATGAAGAAATTGAAATGATTGAAACATGTAGAAAAAGGTAGATCTGATTTAGCTCGATCAAATTGAATGATTAGATAGGTTCTGGATTACTTTCCTTACATTAATTTTATTTATCACTATTAATAAAGCTTTACTCTGCATTTTATTCCTGATTAGTAGATTTTTGCTTTTATTCAACAACAAAATAAAGATACCGAATGACACATGTATTGATGTAGAAAAAGATCTGATTTAACTCGATCAAATTGAATGATTAGATAGGTTCTTACACTCATCATCGGATTTGATTATTTTATCGCATCTAAAAAAACCAACACGGATTATAGTATGATCGTTTGTCGGTCGAATTGCAACTTTTCTTGACAATCGCGATTAATTTCTCATTGCCATAGTTGCAGATTTCTTCGTTTCTATTATTAATCATTACTATTATTAATCTTTATATTATTAAGCATTAACTAGGAGCATTAACTAGGAAATTAAAGCAAATGTTTTGCATGTTTATCTGTACTTATAATTCAAGGCTCCATGACTTTATGGATTTTATAAAATAGATGTAATACACATTGAACTATCAATTTTATCAATTACAATTGTTTTCAATTTGACCTATGTGAAATCACTTAGTACGACATCTATCATCGACATATAATCGTGCTAATATTAATTCGATATACCGCATAGCTTTTGGCATTCCGTTCGCCAAGCGAAAGACAAAGATTTCACTCGTTTGATTAATCATCGGGATGGCGAATTGGCGTGAAGTTTTCGAACTTTGATCCTCTACTGAAACGATCAAAGAAACCAACCAGGATGGATGGCGGATGTTCGAGGATAGGAATGCAGGTTTCGGGGAGAAAGAGAGCGAGTAATGGCCGAGGCAAGGTTGATAAATAGGAGGAGGGTTTCTCCTCCTTTCTAATAAAGACGCTCTTGTCGAGGGGTTGATCTTTCCTACGAACTAGGAATACTAAATTTGTCAGGACTTGAGATGTCATTGCGGCGTTGGCTGACGGGATGACAATCGAGAAAAATGCCTAATTGTTTCGTCATTGCATCACTATCTTTTTATATCGGATTTCGCGTATATTATCTTTCAACAATCGACCAATACTCGATACTTCCATAATTTTTATTTTTTTACATACTTTAATACACAATACATAAACACACACACACACACACACACACACACACACACAAACAAACAAAATAAGAATTTCATTATCATAAAATATATTTAATAGAAACATCTTTGCTACTGTAAATCTTTAATATAAAAATTAATATTTTAATATTATACTATTTACCCGATTAATTTTTTTGAATAACAGTTTAATAAAAATTATATTTGTTTAATTTTAATTTTAATATTATAATATTGTCTTTTTTAGGATGTAATGTTCGTTTAATGTTCCCGAGACTATGGGCACCTTTCGGAAATACCACGGAAGTTACAAACCTGCCACCTTTACCAAAAAGTCATTCAGGTAAGTATATCATGAAGAGCTTGAAATCCTCTTTATTGACAAGTTCGTGTGTTTAATCGAATTATATCACGATATAATACAAGATTTTTTTCAACATTGCAATTATGTGCTGTTGCGCACTTTTGACTTCCGCACTGACATACATCGAAGAAAGAAAAAAGTTCAAAATTTTTATATTCCACTACATCATATTATTTTATATCATTTCATACCATTTTTATATCTTATAAAAAAATCGATGGAAATAAAAACGTACGTAAAAATAAATCTAACTTTATCCTAATAACATTGCTTTTTATCGACAAAGAAATATTTTATCGAAATTGAAAATTACATAATGTTATGGTGTTTTAAATTAAAATGTATTGAGTGTTAAATTGTGCATATTATTTTACGCATGTTTACTTGTTATTAATTATTATTAATTAATATAATTTATGTGATATTATTAATCTAGTTTTAGTTTAGGATTGCATTTAAAGTCCGACAGTATTCGGCGCGCTTTCGAACTAAAAAGGTTTGAACTGAAAAATTTAAATTAACTTAAAAATATTATTAGGCAACTCAGATCCAGTCTTGACAGTTATTAGCCGTTTTTTATTTAATTCAATTATTGTTTGCTACCTCACATTGTTTGCTACAGATGTACTGCGGATACTTATAAATATTAATTTTTGCTCACATAAAACGTTCAAAGAAACTGCGCTTACGGCGCTCAAGACATACAAATCGTCACTGCACATATTTTATTTGTCGTTGCTTCGTTGCTTCTTACTTCTCTTCGAAAGGTGTAGACGGGCGGGTGTAGAGTCGACCTTTCGCCCCGTGATGATGGCTTCCTCCTCAGCCCGGATGACGCCAGGTTTTTATTTGCCGATCATTAAGAACAACCGGTCGTCGTCGACGATTGGGATAAATGGTAGCACGCGTCATACCACGCATGGACATGGGCCTTTCTAGCTCCTGCCGGCCCAATTGGAGCGGATTAGAGGCGCGGGCACAGGGATTCGGTCCGTCGGCTCCTTTGTGCTTGTACCTACCCTGAATTAGTAACATCTTGTCATGTTAAACGTCCGTGCACTCTCTTCCTACTTCTTCCGCGCGCGCGCGTGCACGTGGCCATTCATCTGCTGCGTTCATTCTCAGACATGATAAGATCAACCGCATTACTTTTATCGTCGCATTTACGTCGCCGCCGTTCTGCCAAGATTTGCGTTGCGCAAATATGGCGCTGGTTGAGCAATATCATATTATTATTTATATAGATTATCACTGCTATCTTTATTAGATGCGGAAGATCATAAAAAAAAACTGTAAAAGCTATTTTAAGATGAAAAAGCGGAAATTCTGTGATTTGTTATTATTAGAATATTGTATTGGTGAAGTGAAAATCTTTAACAATCTCAACTTATAGTAACCAAATATTTTAGCATTTCTGCAAGCGTCAATATTATTTATCTTCTTCTAAGATTTGAACAATTTTGAATGAATATATTGAATATATATGATAAAGATATATTGAATATATCTTATATATATATTGAATATATATATGTATAATATATGAATACATATATGTATAATATATGAATAATGTATGATAAAGATAATTTTATAACTTAAAATTAATATTATTAACATATAAATATTTGAATATAAAGAAGATAATCTTAGAATTTATAAATGTTTTACTTTTGTATAAAAGTAAAATTTTGATTTACGTGATTAATTTTTGATTACTATGTGAGATATCTTAAATGAATTTATCGACAATTTCGGCGTATAAATGCTTCTTGCGGCAAATTGATAAGACGACTCGTGACAAGGGGATGACGATATCGAAGATGGTTGCGGACGTGGATTAATAAAGGAAGACCAATTCGGGGGGACAATTAGATCGAGTTAACGGCCAACTTTAATCTTCTGTCGTCCGTCAGTCGTTTACTGCGTAGCGATCTGCCGCTATTAGAACCGTTATACACTTCAAACCCCTTCCGTGCTGTCGGTTCATGGAAAGGAATACGCGTGACCTTTGCCATATAGGCGGCGTCAATAGAGCCGAGTGACAGGACGATGTGGGTTTTCAAAAAAGGATTTTTCATCCAGCCGTCAGTGGCTGTTTAAAGTTAATCCCGTCACAAGAGGCAATATCAGGGTGTACCCATGAAAAAATTCAGAAGAAAGGATTTTAACTCGAATTGATTTAAACTGAAGATGACAGATTATGATTTATTTTAATGGTAAATGCACGCGAACATTAAAAACATTTTTAATAACATAATTTTTTTCTTTATTTACTCAAGATTTATTCCATTTAAAAATATATTTTGAAATATCAATAAAAAAAATTACGTTTTAATATTTCTTTTCTAAGCATCTTATTTAACTTGCTTTATAATGGTAATAAGTAGAAGCATTTTATTTTCGATACGACAACTTAAGTTACGTAATATTTAATGAACAAGTCGACAAGTTCTTACTTTGGCTCATTCATCGGCTTTGTACAGTTATGTCGTACTCTAGAAACTTTGTCTTGTTTACCCCATAAGCAACTCCGAGCACTTTGCGCGAATATGGTGGACGCGCATCAGTGGCGGAACCATCCGAGCAAAAACGATCTCGAAGTCGATTCAAGAAGTTTCATTCACTGTATTCTGGAGATTGAAATCCACTACAGACCACGTGACACGCATCTCGATGCAGTGTCAGATGCACGTGTGCGTAAACACTCCTGGACTTGCAGATCCCGTTAAACCCGGACCAATGTTAAACCCATCTGCCGGACGGTCGTCGACCGTTTTTCTCGCGTTGCGGTTTGCACTGTCAGTTTTTAGCGCATTCCAGTCGACCCAGACGCAGCATTTGCGTAAGCACTTCTTCCTATCATATCGCGAGACACATCTGTCTGAACTTCCTCCTTCTTTTTGCCCATTCTCATCTCGCTCTCTCTCTGACTTCCTGACAATGAAGCGCGAGCGACGCAGTAGAAGATTTTTGCAATTATAAAATTTAAGTTCCTAAAATAATTTTTAAGGGAATTAATTTTTGCCCAATATATTTATTTATTCAGTGTCTACAATATTAAATTGTCCACATAAAATTAAATTTATCCGTATTTTTTAATATATCTTAATTAAAAAATTGAATTATATTTAGAATAGAAATGTATTTACAACCGACTATTTCTGAAATTTATCAACCCATAATTTTAATGTATACTCCAATAGTTAAATTGATTTCCAAAATTACAAAGCATTGCTTTCAATCTAATCTATTTACACACACACACACACACACACACACACACACACACACACACACACACACACACACACACACACAAAATTCTATTAATAAAATAATATACACAAATAATTACGTGACAAATATGCGAATTCTAATTTTAGGATAATTGCTTCGATGTGTGATGCTTGCTATGTCATTATAGAAGCAAGAAAAAATGTCGGATATAATATTAATAATTTCAGCTCCTCCTTGCATATTCCTTTGTGCTTTTGATCGGTACAATAAAGTATCTATCTATCTCCTCGGATGGATTCCCAGCAGGCGCGAGGCGTGTTTCTCATTACATTAGGCCACTCTGACGCGAGTCGTATTTTGATTCGATTGCAAAGCCACCAGGAGACACGATGATAATCGACCCCAACGACGAGGCTCGCGGAGAGCTTTAAATGCGATTAACCGACACCGCGGTGCATCATACAGGCCGGCACGTGACCGCGTGTCGCGCGCACGGATTATAAATATAATATACCGAGTGTGTGTGAGAGACGCAATATGAGTGATCCGAAGCCGAAATTGTCGAGAGGGGTTGTACGAGATAGACTGCCCTTCTTTCTCGCGTAGCGAGACGCGACGCACACGCGTGCCCGATTTCCGATTTATTCGACGCCGTAAATCACGACAGTCGAAGCGAACTCTGATTATTAGACAAGCCGCATATAATTTCTGGACATAATTCAACATCAAATTAGAACGGTTTTGACTTCAGAATCTCCGCAATGTCTCTCTCTGTTTGAAGCAAGGATTTTGCAAACGGAATTTACTTTTTTTTATTACTTTTACAGAACATATTTTAATTGTTTAAATAATTTGGTTAATATAGTCTGTATAAGTTAAAATTTTATTAACATTTTGTTTTAAATTACAACTATTTAATTTATTTAATTTATAATGATATTTTTTGCATATGTAAATAATTATTCAAAATAATGCAATAAATAAATTGCTCATCTCTGTGTTAATTATATCTTGAAATCAAATCTAGATTTCACCGAAAATACTCGTTAAATGATGATAACGAAATAAATACATTCTGCGTGTTTAATCTAACAAATATTATACATCAAAATTCATGATTGAATCATATTTCGTTTGAACCAGTCGACAGATAAAATGACGCGACGTACAAATCAAAGCTGCGTCGAGAATCATCGATTTGATAATCAGAGAATACAGTAAATTCCGATTGACAAGCGATACCGAAATTGCGATCCGATGCAATTTGCAAATGTCATCATGAAAATATTAATTTAATATTTCAATAATGATAAAAGTTTAATCTCCTCGTTATAAATTAACCAGCCATGGGATATTAGAGCCGTAATTACATGACAAATTATCTAGTAGGTAATTACATTAATCATTAACAAAAGGACGTAATGAAATAATAATAGATTTTTGTACTATTCTGCAACTATTATGTTACGCAAAGTTAGAATATCGAAATTCCTATTAGGCATAAAATATTTACCATCGCTTTATCACACAAGCACGATTCCATTTCACGCTGCCACACAAGAGTTAATCACGACTCGTGGCACTGCGTCGGATGAAATATTCCGAAAGGGTGCGCGAGAGATTTCATTAAGGACACTGCTTCACACGAAACGTCGCGTACATTTCGCTCTCGGCATTTCACTATTCGGTTCTCTCCTCGCGATACCTCGTTAGCGCAACATGAGACCCTGTCACGACCTCTCGCGCCCTGTTCGTCCCTTAAACACCCTCTCGCCAGCACGCTAGGAAAAAAGGCCCAGTACGTGACTCAAATCTCATTCCGGCTGAATCCTTCCGTTAGAGGAAATATCCGTTCTTCCTTTTTCGGATTCTTCTTGCACCTAGCGTACCTTATACGTGACGTACCTGTCGTTTTTTTCAGTCACTGGCCATCTTGCTTTCATGACTGATGTATAAACTTTGGTTTATCGATGACGAAATGTCTATCTGCTCGAAAGTGCGAAAAATCCTTACGAGATAATCGATTTTTCGTTGATTTCTTATTGCACGATTGAGCTTGATATAATTTTTTATTTATAATAACAAATCGGACAAATCAATCAATTACTAATTAGGAATTAAATATTATTGCATCTAATGCAATAATATTTAATTATCATTAAACGATGTATTATAGAACGGCTATCTTTCGGAGTTGGTCGTCTGGTGGGTTCGCCGGCGACAAGGAGTCCCTCGCCGTCTCAGTCTCCTTGCCCGGATTCCCCTCCACCCGAGCGTCGAGACGCCGAGGTGGATGTCGATGTCGGTGAGGAAGAGGTCGACGTGGATGTCGAGGAGGTCGGTGACGAGGACGACCACGAAGGTACCTCGAGTCCGCCGCGATCGTCGTCAACGCCGTCGCCGTCGCCAATTAGCATCGCGACGTCGCCCATATCGCATCCGCCGAAGAAATCCGGCGACAGTTTCAGCGTGTCGGCACTCCTGAGGCCGGATCCACCTTCCGCACACCTGCAGAACGCGTCCCCGCATCGAGAATCTGCTTCCATGGGCGCCCATCCACCACCGCCCGGCTCGTCGATCCTGTACCCGCCGTTGCATCTTCAGGGCAGCCTCCTGCCGCCCCATCCGCATCATCCTCTCTCGTACCTGCACCCTCAGCTGCTGCCGCATCATCTTCTGCCGCCGCACCTGCACCCGTTGTTGCGCGGCGTTCATCCGGCTCATCCAGGATTGCATTCGACTCACACGGCGCACGGGCTGCATCATCCTCATCCGCTCGGCGATGTCTACAGCTGCGTCAAGTGCGACAAGATGTTCAGCACGCCGCATGGGCTCGAGGTACATATGTGCATTCGACGCGTGCTTTTTTCCAGATTTAGTTGTTTTGATTCATTTTTGATTTGCTGACGCTGATGTTCTCATCTGATAAAGTTGTCTATTCTGACACGATATTAATTTCAATATTGAAAATAATGCCTTTTTATTTTTACATTCACATTATGTGAAATAATAGTTGTCAAAAAAATTCATAAAATAATATTTTTACATTGTATCAAATGTGTTATTAATTGTAAGAGAAATTATCGTATTTACAAAAACATTATTTTTAGCTTGACTGCCAGCTAATGATGTAATTCTTTATCAATCAGACGTTTGTTTTGTTGTATCATAGATTATTTGGAATTTTGTGTATATCGTGAATTATCTTAAAATACTAGCTAATAAGATATATTGGTTTACATAGGTTCATGCGAGGCGGTCACACAACGGTAAACGGCCATTCGCCTGCGAGTTGTGCAATAAAACCTTCGGCCATGAAATCAGTCTCACACAGCACAGGGCTGTGCACTCCGCAGAGAAAGTGTTCGAATGCAAGCAATGCGGTAAAGCCTTCAAAAGATCTAGCACGCTCAGCACTCACCTTCTGATCCATTCGGACACGAGACCGTACCCTTGCCAATTCTGCGGCAAGCGATTCCACCAAAAGAGCGATATGAAGAAGCACACTTATATACACACCGGTAAGTAATCTACAAATTTTCATTTTAAAAGTAGAATTTGGAAAAATCGATTTCTCATATAACGATTTCTCTTGATAACCATCATATGATTAAAAAATAATAATAATGTAATAATAAATAATAATATATAATAAATTCAAAATTAATGTATACATTTTTTTAATACTTATACAAATTATTAATCACTATCAATAAAAAGTGTATTTTACGAAAATATTGTGTTATTATCGATTTTAATTTTGTAAACAATTTCAACGATTTTATTTATAATTTTGTGAATTTCTATTAAGCTTAATAATTTTATTTATTAAAGTTCCACACGAACATGATTATAAACTATATTTTCGAGTTCGTCGGTATTCTTATATCGCTTTATCTAATCGGGTGGAAATACTAAAATTATTCGGATTGAATTCGCTTGGAACGCAATTATCCCATCTTTGAACAGCTCGTTAACTTTCGCGAATGTTATACGGAAATCGCGCTCGTGATTCCGATGGGTATCGTTATCGAGGGGACGTAAGGGATCAATTAGTCCGGTAAGTTTCTGCGATAAATAATGCAGCCAACCGTCTGGACCTTGAGAGGATCCAGTTGAATATAGCACATGTGGCCAATGCATTTCAGGGATGCCGAGTCCCACGTTGCGAGTTTCACTCGGTAATAATCGTAATGTCTCTTTCGGCGGTCCCCCCCGTCTCTTCTGTATTTAACGTTCCTTGCTCCCACGATTTGGGGTGGTATCATAGCCTTCCTAATCTTGGAATGGAATTTCGTCGTGACGCAACGTAGAGTCTGCAAGCGGATAATCTTATCTTATTAAGTGGATATTTCGACTACTGTATCTACAAAAATATAATGATTTGAGGATTATCATTCGAGAATTAGATTACTTATATTTAGAGCAGGAGGGAAAGGAAGGAGTGAGATGATTGTTAAAATGCCATTTACATCTGAAGAACAACTTAAAAATTACCAAATCCTTGTAGCAACTTTTGTTTCTTCCTTGTATCATTGCGTGTTTATCTTCGACAGTACGCATCAATGTCGGACACGTCGAAGTCCTACGTGTGACTAGGGAGGTCGGAGCAGAAAGGTTGTGAGAGTCGCAAAGCGGTGGTGGCGGCAGGACACTTGACACTTTGGTGTCTCCCGGTTGATGGAGCGGAGTCTTGAAGGAGTAGGTTTCTTGGGGAKRGARAGAGARAGWGAGAGAGAGAGAGAGAGAGRGRGAGAGAGAGAGAGAGAGCAACGAAGGAGAGAAGACCGCCTGCTGGAGGGTTCCAGTCGAGTCTCTGGGTTTTGTATCGTCTCCATGGCAACCCCTCCCGATGTCTTATCAAATTATCACCTTGTCCTCCCTCACGCCACTCCATTCTGCCGTCACTCTGATGCCCTCCGCCTCTACGATGCTTATTCGGTCCCCCGAAACGGCCGGAGAACTCAACGTAGCAGGATACAAAACAATGGTCACTTCCGGAGACTTTTCTAACAACCTGCGGGATCACTCCTTGTGTTGTGCGCGGTGTCCACCTATACGCACCGCTGCGTCCCAATGCCCAATGGAGGGTCGCCACGAAACATTTAATTCATTATTCAAGAGAATGAAAAATTCAGAGGCGCCGTGAGAGCATCGACCAATGACGTTCACGGTCGCAGCAATTGCGCCGTGAAACGAGGATGAGTCCGAGTCCTTTTTCTGTAGGAATCTTTCGCTCTCGGGGGACAGCTCTTTCTTCGGTAGGAGATGAGGGAGAGTTGCTCCGCATGTTTTTTTATCCTTTTTTATTCAATAAATATACTTTCAATATGTTTTACGTGATTTGAAAATTTAGAACCAATTTTTTATTAAATTTTTATGTGTTAGTAAATATTGATAAATATTGGATAAGAATTATTCTTTATTTTAATTATAATTATATTTGTTCATACTATATATTTAAAATATTTAATTTTTTGAAATGCATTATTTTGTATCATAAAATTTATTAGAAAATGAAATACAAATCTAGTTTGAAATCTGTTCATCGTCTTTCTGATAAGCTACACGCTTCTGGTAGCTCGTACACACGCTCACAGATCGATTCGGCGTACTGTTTCCATTCCAATGCGATTTGTCCGTCTCTTTCTCTTTTTTTTTTATCATACGCACGAACAAATCTCGCTGCTCCCACGACCTCGAGCGACGCGCTGGCTGCGTGCGTACGTGCGTCAGGCAGCGACGAGGGTGTTCTGGGACTCCGCTGCTAATGATAATCAGCCCTCTTTCTCTTTCCAACCCCCCCTTCGGCAGCCTACGTACCCCATGTACCGAGCATGGGCCATGTGCAATAAGGGTGCGGCACCGTCGGATTCCCCGGGGAACGGCGTGGCGTAACGTAAAATCATTATTAGGTAGGTAGGTAGATAGTTGCTGGTGCACACGAGGGGTGGAAAGAGAAACGGGTGGTTCGGGCGAGCGGGGGTCGAAGCGCCGCCGCTCACGGGGGTTGAGAATAAGAGCTCTGCAAATATTGTTCGTGCGCGAGCCGGCAACCCGGAATAGGCTACGAGGGGTCGGAACGTTACTTCGCGTTACCTTCGCAGTTAGGCGAACGTTTTCGGGGGGAGTAGCGGCAGTGGGACGCAACGGGGGGGGTTGCCACGAGTCAAGTGCACGGTCGTTGCAAGGGGTTGACGAGCGAAGTGACAGACTGGCAAGTGGCCACGAGTCTCTTCCATGAGAAAACACTGGCAGAATGTCTTTGGGAGGGGCGGCAGAATATTTTCAGAGCTTCGCGGGATGGTTTGGCGTGAGTTTTGGTAGCGACGATGTCCAATCTGATGAACACAATGACGATAGTTCATCAAACGTCATAATACATCAGAATTAAACACTGATGTTGAATTCTTCCAGAAATAATGTTTTTTATGAAATAATTTTAAATAAATTATTTCCAGTACAGATAATTATAAAAAATTTTCGCAATACGTTTGTTTAATTAATTAATTAATCAATGTTCACTATGCGCGTTTTTTAAATAATTATATCAATCTCAATATTTCAAGTGTAAAATCAATTTCCGACTTCTCTCGGCGCGTGATTACAGAAGAACATTATCAAAATCATCGACCCTCTGTCATCGGGATGATCAATTCGCGACGTGTATGCGGTCTTATCTACACACGCGTGATCGTACCCTGTTTTCACAATAAACACAACCTGTCCGCTGTTGGTACAAAGTAAAGTCGATGGGCCGAAGCAAAGGGAAAAAAGAGAAGAATGAGTGCATTCTGTGTACTTTTTGATCTTTTCATTGAATGTTTTTGTTTCGGCCGAATATTCGGCGACACATTTGAGACGTCTATCGTGAATGGGCAATTTTTTTCTGATGGTTGTTCTTTATGTGATCGCTTTTATTTCGCATTATTTATCTAAACGTGACGAATTTTATGCAACTGATTATTGTTAGATAATCTGAAGAAATGCACTTTAGATATCTTATTCTATAGTATATTCGTAATAATATAAGCAGAATATGTATGCATAGTTTTTTTAAGCAAAATTTCAACAGATAATAAAGTTCATTTAGCGTTATACGCTTTCAGAGAAATATACATACATCTAATATGCGTCATACATATCAAACAATATCCGTATTCGTTATCGCCGAGGAAATTAAAGCCTCATGAAAGAGTCCGTAATACGATATCCATTAGAATACTCGCAATAATTGAGATGATTAATTGAAGTCGTCGAGAGCATCCATTCCTTTGCTGTGCCTAGTCGCATGTAAACACAACTGCATCGAAATTCTGGTTTTTATGCATTATTCGTTTATTAATGATAACAATTTTTGGCTAATAACTGAACTTGCTTGGGAAAGTTAAATCTACATGTGACTGAAGCGTTAATTCTCTAATATTCTCTAATATTATCATTACAAACTTCATCATTTAATCACGTCCGCCTTCTGTAATATTTTATTTTTAATTTTGTTTGATTTTGAATTGAGAAATTCTTAAATTAACTATTTCATGCTTAATTTTATATACACGTAATTTTATTATTTTTTTGCGAGAAGAAAAACATTCAGAAAATATTGCTAATTAAATTAAAATGTTCACGTATTTTTAACAAACACGTTCGTACATACCGTGTTCATAATACGATTAATAATTATCCCAGGTCGCAGGCACGAACGCGCACCGTCTTCATTCCTCTCTCGAATTATGAATTCAGTTGCGGCTGCGATGTACGCGGATACCTGGTCGAACGCGTTTCCCTCAGGCTCGCCTCGAGGGTGCGGTTATCGTATACTCACAGAGATACAACCTGTACGGGCACCTTTGCGGCCACGTTCATAGTACGCCTGTGAACTCCGTTCTCGACTACAACATCCCTTCCCTCTATCCCTTTCTCTTTCTCCTTTCCGCGCAGACAGACGGGGCTATTAGAGGTTTCCGGCTGACTTGGCGCCCTAAGCATCGGGGTGCCGCAACATCCCTCTAAGCTGTTTAAACTTCGCGACATGGTCGGAGGACCATCTGCCCCTCTCCTTCCAACCCCCTTGTGCGAGGGGCCTTCTCGTCCCTCTTCCGTCTTTACGGCTCGTTAGCGACGACGACGTACTGCCTTGTCCCAGCAGATCGGACCACACGCGGTAAAAAGCATGTTTACACGGCATGGAGGACCGACACGTAAAAACAATTGTAGTTGTGTTAATCGCACGATTGTATCGTTGTTTGCGATTCTTAAAGAATGTCTTCCGGATTAGGGTGCGGGTTAATTGGATACTATTACATAGGACAGTGTTTAGGCCTCTTATCATTAGGTGTGGTCGCCTTTTTTGATTTAGAGGGACAGAGCATATAGGAATAAAATGAAAAAATGCTATGAAAAAAAATTATCTTATAATAAGGTCGTGAGAAAATTAAATAATTAAATCAAAAGAGATCAGGTACCCCCTCACTAATAAACTGAAACATATTTGCAATATTTTTATTGTACTTATACTATTGTGACTATTATAAATATTATGGAATTAATGATAATATTCCCGCTATTTTTGATCACAGCGTACTCGCGAGTTGTTATCCATAGAGATTGGCGTGAGATTTACCGATGACAAGGACCTTGTCATCGAGAACGATAAAAGCACATCCATTGGATGAGGTGCTGACGTCGGCGAGCGGAGGAGCGCTATATTTAATGTCACGCCGGTGAGAGAATGAGCGCGGGCGCGGCGCGCAAGCAACCGATACCACATTAAACATGCAAATTCTCCGGTATAACGTTCCACGGGACCGAGGCGTCATCTATATAGCGCTCGTCGAGTGGCGCGGCGCGCGATGTTCATAGTGGAACGGCATGATTAAATTTCCAGGGATATCGACATGCCGGGAGCACGTCAACCCCCCCCCCCCCCCCCCCCCCCCCCCCCCCCCCCCCCTAGTCCTACTAGCTGCCTCTCGTTTGCCACTTCCGTGCCCCACCTCACCCCCTTTTACCATCCATATATATCTCGCCGCTCTAGCATCGTCCGTCCCCTCCTCCGTCATCCGCGACTCTAACCCCATCGAAACCGTCGCCACCCCCTTTTTCGCTCCTCGGCCTATCCGCGTAACCACCCACTTGAACAACCCCGGCGCCCGGCGCGCGGGTGGTTGAAATTAACTGCACTCGTAGCGCGCAGCAGCATCGGCGCGTCTGTGCACCCCCAACTCTCTCTCGGCTCGTCACTGACACTTGAGGCCGCGTGCATACGAGCCGGGATGGGTTTGATATGCCGTGTACAGGAAGGGGAAAGGGGTGAGTGTGATGTTCACCGGCGATCAGGGAGACTCGGTCGTTAGTTATTGTTATTTATTGTGAGGGCTGTTGTTGCGAGCTGGTTGCGGCAATGGATGCAGTCGATGCAATCAATTTGTTTTAATGTTATCCCGGACATATCGGCTGCATCGTATTTTAGAGTTATGTGAGTTTAGTCGCGTCATTGGTATCAAAGTGACATTTGTGGTTTCACACTATAGGAACGGTCAAGTCAAAATGATAGGGAAACGGATGTTAAAATTTAACATTTCAGAAATATTTAAAGAAAACTAAGAATACAACGTAGTTTTTATTTTAAAATTTCTAGATATTCATTTTCTAGACATTCATTTTTCGAGCTTAGTTAATGCTTTGACGAATCTTGTTGCGCCAACTAGTACTTCCTCTGACATCGCTATTAGTTTATAGCAGTTGAAACAATTGCTTTCGTATCAATGGGTCATTTATTAATAACCATGTAAGCGAAGAAGAGGAGCACTAAGGATAAAGACGAAGCCATTTCGAAACACAATTGGCAATTAAGCTGGGCGCACATCAGAGATGTAGTAAGAGGAGTCTCAGCGCGGATGGCATAGATCGGATTTGTCACGATTCCTAATGTTGATCGACGCGCTAATAATTTAATAGCCATACATCCGCCATGATCGTACGGGAGAGGATTATTACCGCGGATCCCTGCGGTATACCAAAAGCACTAAGGAGCTAACGGACTTAGTCCTTGATATCGTGTTTCCTTCTTCCTTCCCTTGATTCTTGTTCCCCTATCAAAATTATTGTTGGTACAGAACGCTCTTTGTCACCGATTTATGATTAAATTATGTATACGTGCAATGTCAAAATTTACGACTTTTAATTAAATATATTTTAATTAACTTATCTAAATATGTGTCGTGTTTGTGTGAAAGATTAATATTATTTTATTTATATATAATATAATTATAGATATTATGTTCAACATTAAATATTTAATCGTAACGTAAATATTTAATCTTGAATTTAAATTATTCATTCAAAAACATTTAAAACGCAAAAGTAATTCAATCCGGAGACAATGCCATAAATTACAGACAAATCTACCGTTTTCAGACGACCACATTATTTATTATTTTACGGACGTAAGAGGGTAGCGGTAGTTGTTTCTCCGAGAGAGAAACATTATGGACATAGACGTTTCGCATTTTATATTTGCTGGATACATAGATATTGTCTTGAGGGACAATGACAACAGAATTCGGGAAATTTCTATGTCGCAATTTTTAAATTATCAATTGCAGTTGTCCGTAGAGAAAATTTATTGAAAGTATTAACATTCTTGGAACTCTTTTACTTAAAAAAAAATACTTTTTTAAATTAATTCGGAAAAAATCAGATTGTATTACATATATATGTAATCAGAGATTTTATATTTATAAATCGGTGCACGTTGCGATTGGTTGTAATCGACATCTTTTTGCGATCGATCGTTTCACCTATCTTTCCACTGAGAGATTCCCGTGTTTCGCCGGGATGGGGCGTAAAATCATGGCTGACGTGGGCGTAAACTGGTAAACACAAACGTGACTCAGTGCGAAATTGGAGACTAGTAACGGCCGCTTGTAAATCGGTACATCCGTATACTGCGAACAAGAGCGTATTGGTGTTTATGTTTTTTATTTTGTGCACTTCATGCGACGACAAAATATTTCAAAATATTTCAAACGTTTTGGGAATTCGCCAAAAATAGATTTATTTTTTTGGTTCCGTTTGGAATAGCTTTTCCGCTGGATAGCTTCATCAAAAAATTCATATTGCTGTCTGCCGGTAGCACATCAATTTAATTTGATCGAAAAATAAGATTAGTACAATATTTTATACTTTGTTAATAATAATAATTAGATTAAGAAACTTTTCCTCAAGTTTATTTGTACAAAATTTTGAAATAAATAAGTATTATGTCTTGTTACAACTTTCGTAATTCTTATTAGAAATTCTTCTTAGAAATTGTTTTTCTCTCTGTTAGAAAAATTTTTATAAATATTTCCCTATTTATTTAATGTTAAAATATTCTATATATATGTTTTACAAGTTTGTGAAAAATGCAGTTATTTTAAAAGAGAATTTGTTTCCTCTAGGTGACATAATCGAACATTTTGACAAAATATCAGGCATATAATAATGTCCGTTCTCCAATCATATCGCTCCAATATTTTTTGCTCGCCGTCGCTGAGACGAACGCCGTGCTGCAGAAGCAACGGTCTGATTGATATCCTCAGGTAATCCTTGCGCGAGCTTTGAAGATACAAAAGAAAATCCATGCTGTCCTCGATATGAAATATGAGATGTGGCGCTCTTCTTCGATTCCACCCTCCTCCGTCTCACGCGAGGATTTCAGTTAGAGGGCAGAGACGCCCCAAGAGGCTTGGAACGTGGTCGATGAAGACGAGAAGAAATCAATGCCTCGGCCAGCGTCCGGTTCACCTTCTACATACCAGCATCCTCCCCTCCTCCTCTTTCTTTCGCCATCGCTCTTTTTCTGTTCCTCTTTTTCCATTTCAATTTTCGTCTTTTCCATTTGCTTCTTATCACTCCTGTTCAGACTTACTCTTCTCTTTATAAACGAACTTTTTATACTTTTGAAATATAAATATTGTTATAATTTAAATGTCGAAATCAATTTGAACAATACTAATATAAAGATCTATTCTTATTGTAGCTAATTTCCAATATTGGAGATATAACACTTTAAAAAACACATGAGATTTAATCTAAAAAACTTAATGAACCATTTAAATACCTAATATATCTCTAAGTTTTAATATAAATATATTATATTTTATTTCTTATGATTTTATGACTTTATTGGTTATATCATTCTAAAGGTTGAAAATTAAAGAAAAATATTGGAATACATCCTTATTTCATTGAAACACGTCTATTCGCGATTTCTAATTAAAATGTAAATATTAATGTGTAGATATTATGGCTAATTAAATCAATTTTAATAATAAATGTTCAAAACGTTAAATATTTAAATTTAAGTTGTTGAAGATACTTTCTTTTTAAGCGAAATTGTTGTAATGGCACCTTTGAATAAGTAAAAAATCAAAATGCTTTTTTGTTAAGTTTGCTTGCGAGAGTATGCGAAAAAAATATTCGAGTTTGCGGCAATCACAAAAGACGCACGAGCGATGGGACGGGAGAATTAGCGGAGACGGAATACCCTCTCGCGCACAAGATTTCCGGGAGTTTAATATAGTTTTAGGGGCGTCGGTCGACAGCCCTGAGGGGTGTAATGGCGTCTTAAACCTCAGGGGTTCTCAGCCTCGAATCTCCTTGCCCTTTAAACCAGCCGGCTTCGTCCGTTCCCTGTTAAAAATTCGCGAGCGTCGAATCTCAACTGCCGCCGCCGGTTAAATCTTTGATCTCGCCATTCCTCGAAGCCGCAGAGGTATACATGCGCAGGCTGCGGCACAGAATGCATCCCATGTGCATTTAGATCGAAACCTCGGTGCTTTCCGCATAAGGGATAAGGATGGATAAAGCTCGCTCCGACGGTACTTGATTTTTACGAGCACGTAAATTTCAAGAGACGCTCGGCTTTCTTTCTCTTCACCGACTTATCTCTTCTTCGAAAATTCTTCTATTCTCAGTGAATCCGTTCCTATAATTTACGGTTTTCAATTGTTGATTGAATCATGTAGATAGATATTTATTCATTGATATTTGCGTGTTAATTGTCAAAGCTAAATTGCCGCAATTTACAGAAACTTCTTAGTGAATGCAAAGTTATATTATATAGTGAATACTTAAAAAGTTATATTGAAAAACAGATTACGCAATGAATAATTGTTCTTATATAATTTTAGCTCTAAATGTTATTAAATTGTCATTTTTCAGTTAAATTTTTTTATATTAAAGAAACTTTAAGAGAAGGTTTTTCCTTAAATACTAAAATAATTCAATTGTAATTTAATTCTGTGATTTAAGTAAACGCAATATTACATCTTTACCTTTCTTATTTGTGAATAAATTCGGGAAATTTTGTTAGAAGACCAAAATCTATAATAATATTTTAAAATTGATTAGAAATTTAATAAAATTGATGAATTTTTTATGTCACTTGTAGAATCAAACATCATTTTGATATTTTTTTCACGAACACATAAGACTATGTACGTTCTGCGTCTGCTATATTCTTTATTTTCTCCCTTTTGAAATTTTTTCGCTCGTACTTTGAATTTTCCTTGATATACGAAATATTATTGATCATCGATCACCGGTTCCGATCACGTTCTCGAAGCTGCATTATCTTGCCTTTGCAAGAAAATATTGGTATTCATATGTAATCAAGTAATCTATACAATGTAAACAAGTAATCTATACAAGATCTGATAAAATTTTTACTGAGAACAAACTTGATCCCCTTGATTATAAGTCAATAATTAATAAAGGTATTCACAAAGAACTGTACGTTTAGTCTTGCAACGTGGATAACGCACTGTCCTGGTAATGCGTTGCTTTCAACGAATTTATTAACACGATTATTTTGACACGAACAATTCTACCAAAGAAATAAACTCGACGGATCCAAGAGAGTTCCGACGGCTCTTGATTTTTATGAACGCGGTAAATTTCCGGCGGCTCCTTTTCTTTCTGCCCTGTCCTTCTCTTCTTTACTTTGTTTCCGAGAAACGAGAATCCCAGTAGACTCGGCGTTCCATTTCTACACATTATTCTCCTCTTCTCCTCCTTCTTTCTCCCATCCCCTTAATCCTTCGTTTTCTCAAGAAAATGATATTTTAAAGTGCCATCTCTTTCCCGCATATGAACGCTGAACTTAATATCTTCTCGACCGCTAAAAAATGCCGCGGTTCGCGCTAGCTGCATCAGTATAAGAGAATAAAAATTGTGACATTATCTAGATAGCAAATTGCGTAGAGTGTACCACTGAAAGCATGATGCACCGTGAAATTAATATAAATTGTATAAGAGATATAGCAAAAATAATGTAAGGTACTATAAATATATATTGCAATAAAAACAAAATCTCTGAAATTTAACAAAATTTTTGACAAACTTGAAATCGATATTTTCTTACAGAGTGAAAATTATTTTCGTTAATCTAAGATAAAATTTAATTTAATTTATAACTGATATGCAGAAAATTTTTGAGATTCATTTACTAGTCAGCCAAATGAAAAGTGTTTATACCGAGGAAGTTTGGATTTTCGGATAGCCGTTTGCCTGGCGATATTCCGTAACCATGGCGAAGTCGTTGCGATATAGACGCGAAAGCAACCTCGGTGCGAGCGCTCGGACGGTTCTTGATTTTACGAGCTCATAAATTTCAAACGGCCGCCCTGCGCTTCCACCCCCGTCCTGGCTTCCATCGGCGCTTAACTCCGCGAAAATTCTATCCGTTTCGTCTCATCCCTCGGGCTCACGTAGAACTCCGAGGAATTTCATCGAGCGGCGGACTCGTCGGATTCCTACGGTACACCCTCCACAAAAGCGCGTCCTTAACTCTGAATCCGCGCGTGAATCTTGATCCGAAGGGCAGTGCAACTATGCGACTGATGTTCACATAAAATTACTGCGCGTAAAGCCTTGTGCGCGATATGTAAACGATAAGAAAAATAATACGTCTGATAATATGAGTCAAAACGCACAGAAAATCCAATTGCCAAATAATATGTCGTCCAATAAATATGTATCTATTGTATTTCCTACAACAATACCTCATTTATATTTTATTCTAAGATTAGAGCTTAACAGGAGAATCGCTTATTTTGGGAAAGATATGAATAAAAAATCAGGGAAATCTTAATAAAAAGTATCGATCGGAACAGAGAAAACGTTATTAAACTCGAAGTAATGATTTACCCATTTCACGCGAAATACAAATGTCAGAATTATTAAGTATTAAATTATAAGATATCGCATCGAGCAAGATAACTAATATATGCGTCTTAAATTAAACTTCTCGGATCGATGTGGCATTGACTTGAATTTCGGAAAAGATACCTGCTGTGGATATGGGTCACATCACGTCCGGTCCCGAGAAATTCCCGGGAAGAAGCAGCCGATATTTTTTCCCGGATAGGAAATCAAGATCGCGGCCGGGTATAATCGCGAGGGCGATCGACGGCCTAGTCGTATCGGCGGGGGCGAGATTGAAGGCCCGGCTAACGAGTTGTTTATGGATCCACCCTCCGCCCGTAGCCGTGCCGAGAGGACGAGCGTGTACGTACGTGTGTACCGGTTGCTCGGCCAGACATATGGACGTACGGGGGAGTCCATTAACGGGCCCTCCGTTGCCCACCAGCGGAGTAGTTCGCATCGTCGTCGTGCCACCACCACCTCTCAGCAGGCAGCCGCTTTCTCTCTCACTCTCAGTCAGCAGCAGCCGGGTTATCCCGCCGGTAGTCATGGTAACACATGGGTTGGAGCCGCCCCCGGCCGCCAATCAGAGCTCGCGACCAGGATGAGAGAAACGAGCGGCGACCCTTCGAGCCGGGGTTCTCTCCTCGTCCTTTAAACAACGAACCCCTACAGCGGAGCACATAGACACCCCTTTCCACTATTCGCTCTTCTCTCGGTCCGTCTCTCTCTCTGTCTTTTCTCGCCGCCGGGGTGGCTGAGATTCTCGCTTGGGAGGAAATCTTAACCGGGCGTGCCCCGCATCTCTGATGCCACCTACACCCGTCTTGCGAGATGGCTAGCCTTCCATGCCCTCCGTCTTCCATCCTCCCCCCCATAGTTTCCCTCTTCGACTTAAGGAGTCTTGACCGAACAAGATAGAGCTGGCAGCATTTCAGTACTTTGGGATTAACGTGCATGCTCGCTGGAATGCGACAGACAGCAGAGGGAAGCTGGATTGCGCTGTTCGAGTTTTCCGATTTCCCTTTTAAGTTCATTGATGAATCTTTATAGACAGTTCGGCTAGAACAATACGTTATATAAACACATTCATAAACAAAGAGGCTTCGCTAGCAAAATAATTATTCATAAACGATCCATATTCATAAACAAAGAGGCTTCGCAAAAGAATTATTAGATGTTTCATTGTTTAATTAAAAAACTATGAAATACTGCGAAATAAATTTTTGTAATTAAAACTTTCCGACATATTCCAAATTTTATATGTATTTCCAATTAACGCACAATATAGAAACTTTCGACGACAGTTATAAATTTACAATCGAATAATTTTTTATCTTTTAGTTAAATACGTCCGGATATCAACCGGAAAATTTAGTCAGGCAGAAACCTATCTTGCTTTAAACAATTTTTATTTCTTTCTATTACAGGCGAGAAACCTCATAAATGTCAAGTATGCGGCAAAGCGTTCTCGCAGAGCAGCAACCTGATCACGCACTCGAGAAAACATACAGGTTACAAGCCATTCGCTTGCGAGCTTTGCGGCCGAGCTTTCCAGCGTAAGGTCGATCTGAGGAGGCATCGCGAGACCCAGCACGCAGACCTGAACGCGTCGCATCGACCGCCGATTGGTTCGATTCCCGGACAGAATTCCCTGACCAGTGGAAATCCGCCGATGATGCAGTGAGACCGCGATGAGGAAGTGGTTGATAAACCGGCGCCAGATTGATATGGAACGATGATTGGAGATTGTCGTAATTAGCGACTTTTTTCCGCGAATCAGGCGATCCGGCCAGATTGAGGATGCAACTACGAGAAATGAAATCATAAATGACAATCTCCACGATTGTCGGTGATAGCGGATAAGAGAGCGATAAATTAATCTCATAGAATCGTGAGTGAGGCGATTGCGGATTGCATCATAGTGGATTGCTGGCTGGAGGATATTAACTTTTTGCATTTTGTACTGTTTTCTATTTTTAAATATACTTCCCAACAGAAAAAAATAGAAAAAAAATCAACGTCACTTGAGAAACATATTTATAAACTAAATGTACAGTACCAATTTATAATATCGATACAAAAAAATGCATTATACTTCGTTAAGAAAAATAATTGATTTAAAAATTAAAAAAGTTTGCGATATTTAAAAAATTATCAAAAAGCAAAATGTTAATATCATCGGTCAACCGCCGATTACATGAGGCTACAAAATTCATGTAAATTTAAATCGCATAACAGATGCAAAATTAACCGGAACAGTGCAATTCGAAGGTGAACTCTCGGGACAAAATAAAATTTGCCGGAAAAGGGGTACTGCATTTTTTTATCATGAGATCTTTATTAATCTTTTGACATTAGTGCGAGGAGATTGTATAAGTTGATTGTATAAGTTTATTCGAGCATTTGTTTCGTGCATATCGATTAATCTAACGCGGAATATCCCACGACTTCAAGGACTCTTAACTTGCGGAATATACTCAGGACAAATAGAGAAAGTGAATTGATGATTCATTGCGACTAGACATTCCATGAAAAACCGTTGGATCCGTTTCGTTCCTAAATGAAATGTATACCAGAATTTGATTTTTTCTGCGACTTTTTTTCATTCGGACAGAGAACTTTTCGTGATGAGAAATAATAATTTATAAATTATAACAATACATAAGCGTGAAAGTGAATGGACTGACTGTTTTTGTTACGAATAATGATTAACACTTTCTACTTTAATCGTCTAGCCACTTGCAGATCAATTACCTGTCACTGTAACTTCTCTTATTGCGTAGATATTCTCACGACACACAGCGCGACCATCGAGCTAATCGGACATTTTATAAAACTATTTTATAAAGATGTCGCACACATTTAATTGCATTTATTATTAAAAATCTTTTTTAATTAAAAATCTTTTCTTAATTAAAAATCTATCCAAATAACATATGTCATTTTTAATACAAGAGAAATTAATGATATGTAATTTAAGAATTACATTTTTCTTATGTTTCTTATGTACATTTAATGTTTTTTTAAGTATAAATAATGTCCGAGTAGCATGATCGTCGAATGGCGTATAACGTCGAGGTACGACCAGAACGTACTATATTTTGCATATCTCCCGCACCTGTCGTTGAAAAAAAGGGCATCAAGACCATCAACCCCTAAAAGTTGCAACTGTGACCAAAAATTGTAAATATAATAGCACGTAGATCGTATCACGGCTAGTCTAAGCGTATAAATATATACATATGAATAAATCGAAACTATAAATATTATAAATAGAGAGGGCACATAATATGTGTGCGGCGCAGAGTCGTTCCGACTAATGGCGGCTCGCTCGCCGCGGCCTCACCAAGAAGTTATTATATTCTTCCCTTTTTCTCGCTATCGAAATTTTTATTGTTGTACCATTAATATCATTATGTAATTATTGTAATTAGAGACTCGCTATTAATATTATTGTCATTATTATTATTAACAATAAACGCTGTTACCATTTGTAAACGCTTCTTCTATCTTTTCCTCCTTTATCATTCAATATATTTTAGTTAAGAAAAATTTGCCTTTTATTTTATTGCAATATTTATTAGTTATGGTATAGAATTAGAATAAAAAATAAGTTTTTAAATAATATATTAATGTTATAAATATTAGAGATCTGTACGTAATTCCATCGAAGTGGAAATGAAAAAGTAACCGAAAATAATCACATTGCGGAATTTTGCTTACGGTATGCGTCTTAATTTAGATGGCCTTTCGCTTTCCGTCCAAGTCGATAGCTCGATTAATCAAGGTTGCTGAATCTGGCACTGCCGGATCACGATCGTCCCAGCTTCACTCACTGTAATTCAGGGTTAAACGGCCGTGCCAATTAAGCAGACTACCCTGAAGAACCCCTTAACAGCCTAATATGTTTTCTGCCGGAGAGAGTTTCTCTGAACTTCTCCTCTCTCCCTCTCATTCGCGCGCTCATTATTTTGTGCAGGGGGATGTACGAGTGCGATGTTGGGGCGGACGTGAGATTTTCCGTAAGCTCGTTTACAGCTTCCATCGTCTGCACCAATCGTGCAGGACATCGCGGAGATAAAGGATAAGGGCCGACTAAAGAGAGAAGAAAGATAGGGAACATCGAAAAATTTATCTGCGAGAGAGATAGGCAAGGAGAAAGATAAATAGAGAGCGAGACAGAGACTGCGGAGGAACATTACAGCACAGACTGCACGACACCATGACGCAGCCACGGGAGCAGATTGGACAGTTATTGCATTCTGGGTAAGATTAATTGATATGGGGACCAGTGGGTGGGCCGAAGGGCGCGCGGCTACGTCGACGCTTAAACCTTGTCTCAGGCTGTACGAGCTGGGGATGAGAGAGCGGTGATTAACCGATTGCACCGTGAACCAAGTGGAACCGAAAACCCTCCCTCCCGCTTACTTCCTAATAGCCATTGAGTAATAGAGAGCCGTTCATTATTAAATAGCATCGAGCCGCGCGAAGACGTGAGACGTCATCATATCGATCAAGCACTTGTAAACATTTTTAATGCGATTATAAGCTAAATAATAAATTTTTAAATTATTTATATTCTGCAAAATTTAAATTGTTTACATCTTGCCAGATATCCAAAAATTATCTCTGAATCTCGAAACATCGACTTCTTTCTATTCATTCTGATGCAAAGATAGGAAACAATAAGTTGGATCACAGCGACAAAAAAATAACGATCTGCGCGCGGCGCATTGAAAATTGTCCGAACAATTTTGCGAAGTACTGTGCAATCGTAATATCTCGTGTTATTGGTACCGTCCCGTTGCAAATACCAATCGCGAATATTTCCGGCTATCGCAATTTTTGCGACACCACTTTAGCGCGCAGTGCGGTTTCTGTATTGCCTCCTCCTCATCATATCCTCGCGGAGAACAGCCGTCCAGGGCTGTATCATCTCGTGCAGCTGCCGACTATAGAGCGTTCGAATACATTTTAGGGGACAACTCCATATACTCGCCGTATGCGGATACACCTTATGACTATTAAGATATTCACGACCCCTCGGAGGACGCTCCAGTTTGAAATATGGCGACTCGGGTCATCGTCAGCGTATACCACCAGTCAGAGACGCCGCTATCTTGCACCGTCGTCCTCCCCCTTCCATCGTTCAATTCCCTCTCTCTCTCTCTCTCTCTTCACTGTGGCACCATTTTTCCTTTTTCGTACTTCTTTCCGTGTCTTGTATACGTACATGTTTGGCGGAGTGTCGCACGGCGAAAAGGCCGTATCTCCCCTACCGTGGTTTTCCATATTATTTACAACCTTCGTCTTGCGCGTTGCCCCCCTCCCCTCCCCGCAATAACTCGGTCCGGATCCGCGAACGCGCGAGCGTGTCGCCAAATTGGTGGAAACCGAGGACGTCGTAACCTGTCCCGGCTTGTGACAACTCTGAGTGATGTAGTGGTACAAGGATCCGACATACGGATGTGTCCGTTAGAGGACGGAGGGAAATATGATTGCGTGACAATTCTTTAGGGTTGATCTTGATGGTTTTACTGTGACTCGAAGACGCGCGTTTTAATTGGCTATTCATTGAAAAATCCCAGGAAAAAATTTTTCATATAAGAATATATATAAACATATATAAACATATAATTATATACAAAATATGTCCATATATGCTCATATATCCTTTTTATTGTAAAATTACAAAAAAATAATAATAATAATGAGAAAACATAAAAAATAATTAAAAGGATAATTTTTGTATGTGCGATAAATTAGGTGCCATATTATTATTTATCAAAAATAACTACAAAACGCTTTACATAATTTAAAAAAATATCAGTTTTATATCTTTTAAATAAAGGAGAGAATTATTAATTTATATTGATTATCAATTTTTATCATTCTTGACTGATATGTAAAACAATGTTGAAATGCTAGCTAAACAACAGTAAAATTTTAACGATACAGAACAATTTCTCATCTCTTAAATTATATTTTTTTTATTTTATATATTAAAAAATTCGGATAAAATTTAGGACTTTAGATATTAAATGACTTTATTTGAATTACTTATTACATTAATTTAATTAAAACTATCTTTTATATATACAGGGTGGCCCACATAACTCTTAACAGCTGAATATTTCGGAAACCATTTGTCAAATCAAAAAGTTGTTCATGAGAAAGTTTTATGTATTCGARGGGCYTTTCTAACAACATAAATAWGAAGTTACTCYCTGCCCCCCTTTAAGGGGGGCAGGGGGTAACTTCACAATTTCAAACGGGACCCCCTATAAAATGTTAGATGGTTGGGTTCTACGGGAAAAAGCAAGTAAATTTTGTTAAAAACACTTTTTTGTCAGATGTTTCTGTTAAAAGATATGACGGTGTTAAGTTTCGAAGCTACAGGAAATCAAAATCACAACACACTGTTTGTTTATTTATTTAAATTTACTTGCTTTTTCCCGTAGAACCCAACCATCTAACATTTTATAGGGGGTCCCGTTTGAAATTGTGAAGTTACCCCCTGCCCCCCTTAAAGGGGGGCAGGGAGTAACTTCATATTTATGTTGTTAGAAAGGCCCCTCGAATACATAAAACTTTCTCATGAACAACTTTTTGATTTGACAAATGGTTTCCGAAATATTCAGCTGTTAAGAGTTATGTGGGCCACCCTGTATATATATATATATATATATATATATCAATATTAATCAATTTAATCGTCTGCACACAATATACTTCGTCGCACTATGATATATACGTAATTACTTTTAATTTAATTAAACGATTCTCTTAAATTGCGTTAAAAAATAGTAAATGTCATGGCATCGATTATTTTATCCTTCCATTATCGCATAACAGAAAACCGATACGTATCCATAAATAATCTATCAACTCTATCAACACAAATATTTTCCTATTTAAAAATATTATTCCTATTTTTTACTATTCGCGAAACGTTACATTTTTGCGTTGCGCTATTTTTATCTCGTTCTTTATTCTTCTGCGCGTCGAATTTTCAGGCCAACAAATGACCGGATAGCGAAATCTCATTTCGTGCAAATGCGTCCCGGATACTGCGTGGATTTGCACGTCAGTTGCATTTGCACGGGTCAACCGGATTAAAAAACGTCGATGTCCAATTATCGTCGGACACCGAGCGGCTAATGGAATTTTTGAGAGGGAGATTAGAGAACTCGCGCTCACGGTTCATGCAATTTTCGTACGTTGCGTGCTGCGAGCTAATTCGTTCCACGCGCGGATCGTGACGGAGATATGTTCCTTCCGTTGACGGAAACGTACAGGAACAAGCGCAATTTCACGATCACTTACAGTTAGAGCCACATAGGTCAGATAGTAACTAATTCGCGCGTGCACGCTCCCTCGTCAATTCGGTCGGACGTAGTATCCGGCCGGATCGCTTGTGACGCCTCAGAAATTATCATACATTTCCGAATACGTTTGGGAGTTGCCTGTATTGCTGCAAAACGGTAATTTCTCTTTTTTCCCTTTTTTTTCTTTGTTTTTATAAATAAGTCCGACATTCGATCGATCAGGCGACAGACTGTCACGGATGCAGCCATTTATCAGTAGGCTTCTCTAATAACGAGGAGACTCTCTCTTTCTTCCGTGTGCCGCGCGACTTTAAACAAATAGCTCGACATGGAAAGCGGGAAGAGGAAAACAAATGGTCGCCTACGCTTGCGAGGAAGAAAAGGGCACGTCGTGCGTTCCAGCGATCAATCAAGCGTCTCCGGCCGGACTTAATACAGTCAGAGATCGATTGAATTCTGACTTGCATGGGTTTGTACAACATTTTTTTGTGAATTTTTGTAAAGAATTTTATAGAGAACTTTTTCTCGTGATATTGAAAAGAAATAAAATTATTTGCACTTTATCATTGAAATAAAACATTTGCGATTTAGATTTGTATGTAATTAAAATTTAGATTTAGTTAGAATCAAATCACTATCAAGATTAAAATAAAAAATTAAATTGGATTTGGAGAGCTCAATTAAGGGAATTAAAAGAGCTCACGTGTTTTTGTTCAGGAAAAATTATTTTTAATCGAAAAATTCGCAAGTAAAAAAAATTAGTAAAAAAAAGCTTGCATCTAGTGTGACAATGTCACTTCCAATCGACTATAAAGTCTTCTAGTAAGTTTTCGAGAATCAACGAGAGCTCACGAGTAGGCTTGGCGATCCGCACGAAGGTGATGACGACGCTCCCATGGGCGTCCGATTCATTACCCATCCTGAATAAATGATCATCCACGGTCGCGGGTGGCTATCCACGGGAATGCTAGCCAGAGAATACTTCGGAAAAGTGATTATTCGTCGATGCTATGTCGTCCTCGGCGAAATCGACCCCCAAGGACATGCATCGTGACTCGCTGAAGCAACCGTGGCATCGTGTATCTTCTTCGACTGCATCATTGATGAGTAAGATCAACGAATTCTCCCTACCTTTTCGGTACCTTAACTCTCAATTCTTATGATGTTTTATGCGACGACAATGTTGAACTAATAAAGTTACTAATGAACGTTATGAAGTTAAATAATCATTTAATGTATGAATCAATAAAAATAGTGTATTTTTATAAAACTTTTTAATTAAAATTTAATTTAGTTTTGTTTAATTTTTTAGAAAATTAATGATTTTTAAGTATTTTTAACTTTAAGACAGTGAAAAATAAAAATATTATCTTAATGATACATGATCATCTGTACTTTATTTAATATATAAGTTACTTATCAATTATTATATAATAACAATTTTTTAATTTAATTTAATTTTTTATTAAATCTATTTTAATTTTTGCAAATTTTATATTACCCTTATTTTGTATCATTATAATTATTATTATATTTAAACAAATCTTATTCAATAAAGAGTCACTGGGTCCAATCGTATAAATTCGGAATCTCTCATTCTTCAGTCGCAATTTTTTTCCAGCTATTCGCGTTTATCGCTCCCACGCGTAACATCTCATCGACGATACAAATGGAAATATAATCATCCTTCCTCTACTTCGTGATACTGTGCATAATTCCGCGATCAACTTTGTCGATGTCGCGGACCACATCGCCGCCTGGACCACGTAGCAGCCGTAACTCAGTTTCCAAACGGATCGTCTCCTAGGAATACTTTATGCGTACTACACGTCATTCCAACCGCCTAGTTCGGAAAGATGGAGGTCGTCGTGGATGGGGTGGTAGGGACCGCGGAAGACACGGATCCTTAAGTATTCTACGCGTCGTGCGGGACTAGTGCATCGGTCTTAAGATGGCGGCGAGGGAGGAGGGTTCGCGAGATAGGACTGCGCCGATACCCTTTCGCCGGGAGAGGAAACGGTGGTGGTAGGAGGTCCTTGGGTAATCATATAAGGATAGCTAGAGTCGCACGAGGAAGATCGGGTATCAACTTTTGATCCTCCGATATCTCCGGCAGCCTGGCGGACCCCTTCCAAGGAGAAGTGTGTCTGTATTCAAACGGCTTTAACTCGATATAAGCGGTGTTCCCAGAGGCATCCTTCCGCTGAGGAGAACGGGGAGGATGAGTTGGAGGACACCAGACCCTCCCTACCTTGTCGCTCACGCCCACCCCCTTGGATCTTCAGAAATAAGAGTATCCCGTGTAGCCGGTACCTCCAATCGAATTTACATCCCGACTGCTTCGCTCCCATCCTCGAAGACGGGGGTGGATCCTCGACTTCGCCAAAGTGCTATCTGCTATGATCCCGAATGGATGCAGGCGTATAGCGACCACCAAAATGGCATCGTGGTCCACTATGGCATTTTGAAGCATATGCGATGAGATATCAAAATAATGTTGCTTAACGAATAGCAGTTTCTCGGAGAGTAATATATATCAGTATGAAAATAGAAATTTACTAATCTCGGAATAAAGAATCTGTTTCGGGTACACAATAAAACAAATATTTTAGATAAGAAAATAATAATTAATAGTTAAAAGCGTAATTATTTAAAAATAAAATTAAATGATAGTAAAATTTATTTGTATAAACTATTTTGTAACTATTGCAATAAATAGATAAATTAGTAAATTAATGATGAATCTTGAATTATTGGATTATTGAGTCTTATTAAGTTAAATTATTTAAATGCCAGTTATTAAATTATTAAATAATGATACTTAGTAATCTTGTTAGCCTTTTTCTTCCTTTTTGATTTAACAATATTAATTTTTTAAATTAAGAGTACAAAATAAGAAATCTTAATTTTATTAGTAAGTAGTATTGTTAATTGTAAAATAATTTTTATTTGTTTGCTTATTTATTTTTCTTTCTAATTTAATGCAATTTATAATAACAAAAACATCTACCTTATCATAGATGGTAAGAAAGCAGACTACATTGATAGCAGACGGACATATGATTTCTATATTTTAACTATAGATAACAATAGTAATTATCGTCAAACAATAAAATAGAACGCGTCAATTATTTTCGTAGTTACAAAAAGATTTACATAGGCATCTATCATGTTAAGAAAAATCAGAATTTTTATATCTTTGACTTTATTTTGATTCTTCAGTATGAGAATGAATATGACGCAATCAACTTTCATATTTATATATAAATTTTTAAAATAATTTTTTAAAATAAAAACACGTTTCATATAAATAAATATAATTATAATTATTAATGAATATAATAAATATAAATATAATGTAGCTCTAGAATTAAATTCTTTAAACTTTTAAAATAGAGTTTATAACACTCAAAATAGATTTAAAAAGAAAACACTGTAACATCGTAATATATATAATTTTGTAAAGAAAATAATTATTTAATTGCTTTTTATTGCCATATTTTTACTTTGCAAAACTAGAAATTTGATTGCCAATAAAATCTTTTTTTTTCTAATTTTTTAAATTTCTAACTTATTAATGTTAATATTTATTAATATCTGTTTTTCTATAAAATACTTTTGTTTTATTTATAGTCATAAGATAGAACAATTGCAAATACAATACTATTTTTTAATTTTTATTCTTGCTATCACAATGCATTTTTACAATGTATTCTTAGAAAAATGTGCTTGCACAAAAATAATAAATTTATATATAAATTTTTTCAAAGCATTTTAAAAACTTTATAAAAATTGAAAATAGTTTACTTATAACATACCTTGTTACCTTCTTTTTTCTTCTTTTAAAATTTAAAATTTAAAATTTTAAATATGCAGTATATTAATTATAAACAATTTCTGTAATGGTCTCCGTTTATAAAAAAAAAACTTCTCATTATAAATTCTTTGACAATTAAATTAATACAAGAGTACTTTCATAAAATAAAACAAAACGTTAAATTTTATAGAGATTAAATATGCTATAATATTTTTAAATTGACAATATGTTGGTTTAATGATTTCATGTAATGATATGTTCTCTATCTTGTCTTTCTTTATTGTAAGGAAGGAAAAGGGCTATTAAAAATAAATACGGTTAAAACCGAGAGTCAAGTATATTGTATCGTACTTTAATGGTAGTCTCTTACTCACAAGAGTACGCCACAATGGCTCGCGAGGCTCTTCTGCTTGAAATTTCCCTCGCAATTTATGTTACTATAAAATGGTTAGAAGCCAGAGATTTCGCATTACATATCCTCGCGAGATTTCTCGCGGCTCTCGAATATATATCTGGAAAGATTATTAATTGCGCTGTTACTTTCGTCGATGAGAAGAAGCCAATCCGACGCAACGAACGTGCATTCTAAAATTGGATTGGCTACGAACGTTTGCGGAAGAAAGCCCGAAATACAAAATATTAATAATTTTATGGATCTTAACTACGTAGTAGTTATAATATTATGCTAATAATACTAATATTTAATTGTAGTAAATGTAATTGTACTAATTAAAGATTTAATATGATATTATTAAATGTACGTAAATACGCAAACGTAATAAAATTTTTATTCACAACATTTGTCTGTAAAATTAGAAAGAAATATTCAAATTTCTTAGAATGCCTCGATCGATATATCGCAAACACCAAACTTCAATTTCGCGGCTCTCTCCCACTTCGCGTCTACTTAATTAAAGAACGCTTCTTTTGTTTCTATTTATACTTAATAACGTTAATCGATAATATTTCAATCATATCAACATTCACTACTATAACGCGACTTTTTAACAAAGATAAATAATCACTATTTTAAAAAAGATACATCGATAAGTGTCATTTGATTTTCATTATCATTGATTGATCAGTTATTAATTCAACATACGCTCATGGAAAATACTATACATCACTTATCAGGTATAATCAATCATTTAATTTTGACTTTCGCTAGCGTGATAGAAATCATTCTTATTACGTCATTAAAGTGGAATATTGGAATTTCTGATTACCCTCTGATTATAATTAATAAAAATTATATTTTACGGATTTTGCTTCGCATATAATACTTGGCATATAATTAATTGTTTAATTTTAGTATATATGACATTTTAAAAATCTATCACTTGTTTTTAGAGCATTTTTCAAATAAAGAAATTGATCATGAGAGACACTTATCTTTTTCATAATAAGATGTACATATGTGACTTTTTTCGTGTATAAAGAGAAATTATTGTTTTCATAAAAATTCTATTTACACGATTTCACGGTAAATCGTGCGCGACTGTTTAGATCAAGAAGAGCGCAAATCTATTCAATAAGTTAGAAGAAACTTGATGTGAGATTGACTATGTCACAACTATCTATTATCTTTCTTAATATCAACAAAATATTTTGTTGTAAAAAATAACAATATTGCAATAAGAGTTTAAAAATTGTGAACAATTTAAAAACTATAAAAAATTATGAAATTATAAAATTGCACAGAAAACAAAAATGCCGCGCATTTTCTACACTTGTGTGCTTTCACACGAGAATTCATGTTGATGATTCTGGACGAGAAAAGGCTGGATTTATCTCCAGGATTTATAATACCAGTCTCTCTCTAAAAATATTACTTTCAAGTTTAAATAATGAAGATACACAATTGATTGAATTAAAAGTGAAGTTATAAAAAGAATAATTAAAGCTTCAATTGCAGTTAAAGTTAATAATGGAACGTTCAAATATTGGATGAAATATTAAATAAAGTTAATTTTTAAAGTTAGTCTTTAAAATTAATCTTGATAAAAGTTTTACGAAAAATGCATGAAAATTTCGATTGCTTTGTCGATTAAACGTATGAGATTCTATAGATATCCCTTTTATTTACATCTTAAAATTCAATTTTGTGTATTTAATTTTTGATAATCTGAATATTATAAAATGCTCAAATATGACATCTCAAACATAATTTCAATTATAGAATGCGCTGATAAAAAAAAAACGCCACATAATATTTAATTAACAAAAGATAATAAAAAATTTTAATTTACAGAGAAAAAGTTTCGCGCGATGAGTTTTCTTTTTTTCTCTATAGGTTAATTAATCTAAAGATTAATATTTTATTCCAGCTCGGTATAAAATTTTATCGAAGTGCCCGAATATATAACGCAACGTTTTAATTAACATACACGCGAAAGTTTCCTTAACAATTCGATTTTATTTATCTGGCAAGCTTAGCAATAAATTATTTGGCACTTGACCCTCTTTGAAATCCCGGTTAGATATATCGCTAAACTTCTTTTAATTCTTCACGATAAGTACAATGCTTTCTTCTGTTCATAGATTAATCTGCGTCACTTAGCTCGAAGTGCGCAACGTAATTCAGGCCTAACTTCGTTTATCGTTACATCACTTACAATTACACGTTGCGAGAAGTCTCCTCAACCTTCTATCAATTATGTTACAGAAATCTATCTCATTTATATAACAAATGGAAAATTTGTCTAGACATTGTTTTGCAATGGACACTGTGTTTTTGCGCCATATGCAGGTTGAGAAAACCTATTCGTTATTATTACTCGCGTCTCCTTAACTCAACGTAGAGTTCTCAGTAGGAGGGGGTTTACTTTAGAAAACTTAATCGAACACATATTCAACTGCGTGACATACATATAAAGTCTATACATAACATCGTGCGAAATTATTTTCACCGCCTGAAGCTCTTTTCATTCAGCTGCGCGCATTTACTGTTCAACAGTTGCATTTCGCTAGACTTAAATAAGTATTAATAGTAAAACATGTAGTAAATATAATATGTTTGTATCTATATACACACACACGTACACATGTGTGTATACAGACTTTATATACACCGCGCGTGTCGGCAATAGACAATACCGATGCATTTATCCGATGGATGACCGAACGGAGTGCGAACGTGGCTAATCATTAATTAGAATATCCTATCGTAAATTTTTTGGCGCTGATTTGGCATGATTTAAATTCGTCCGATTTTTGAGCCGAGCTTTATCATCGTTTCTGAACGCAATTTTCAACAATACAAACGTGCGAGTCGTTGCGCCACTACTATAATACGAAACAAATGATTTGCAAGAACTTATTTTGTTTACATCATAAGTTTATCAATATTCATACTGTATTAATATAAAACGAACGTGTTTGGATGTATCTGGACAGTAATTCATGTATGAAGCCTGACGCTGCATTTATCCGATAAATACAGTTGAGCAAATAATCATCCAATTGTACAAGATGTAAGATAAATTACTTGGCAAGAAAAAATATATATTTGCATGAACTCTGTGTGCAAAACGAACGACTCAATTTTTCTGTTATCCGATCTTCGATTTCTATGTAGTATCGTTGCCACGCTGGTTGTTTTCAGTCTCGCTAATTCCTGTTTTTAACGCGAATGTTGTGCAATTGTCGGAGAATATTGACGTGCCGACGACGTCATCATCTTCTCCTGGAACGTATGGCAGAGCGGGCTAAGGATCCGACTTTTTCGAAATCTTCGTCTACCGGTCATTTGCTACTGTATGGAACACACAGTCAGATGATGCGATAGAGCGTGGTCCAATAGAATAGGAGTGCCTGCAGCCAATTCTGTACCGGCGTCAGCGTAATCGTCGTCGCAATCGAAGTAGTTGCTCTGCAAAAAAACAGCGAGATTAGTGAATTGCAATATAGTGCAGTATATAGTGAAATATTTAAATTCAATTCAAGACAACTGAGTCTATAAAGAAAACGTGTGTTATTAAAAAACGAGTATTATTAATAATGTATTTATTAATAAATTAATATATTTTTTCCTATAAAATAATTTATTTCTTTGTATGAGCATATATAATAATAAAATATATATTACACAAAATATATATGTATTATTAATATCTAATAGTTCAGACCTGTCCAAAACTTTGCTCGCGAGCTTAACGTTTCCACTTCTCCATCGTTTCGTGAGACAGAGAGAAAAAAAATGAACGTTAGAGCAGCCAATCACTGGACAAAGCTCTATTTCCTTTTTGTTTTCTTTTTGTTCAACGAGACGATGGAAATGTTTAGCTCGCGAGCAAAGGACAGATCTGTCTTAGATTATATATATAAAAAAATTAATTGATAACTCTTAGTTTTTAGAACAAGAATTATTTATGTAATATTGACACAAAATTTTATAACTGACAATTGAAATTTATAGTTTTTACATTAACAGTTATATCCAGAATCGAAACAGAATTTTCGGACCGTAGCTAACGAATCTACAAGTGCAAGCCAAAATGGAACAGTGAAAAAAGTTCGTTCTGCGACGAGCAATCCATAATAGAATTGTTCAATTAGTATACAAACTAACCAATAGCAACTTTATTTGTGTGAATACAATTATTGACGTCATTTTGTGTACGACAACCGCATTGTAATTGGTTTACAGGAAGAAAGAATGGACTGTGATGATCAATTAAAATCTAATACTTCTTGATTAATAATTCCAATAAAATTCTAAATTGTCAATTTGCAATATGCTTGACAAGTAGTGCTTACAAACAAACTGTACAGTATGTAAAACATCTTTTAAAAGTGAAATAATTATATTACTAAAGTAGGAAAAACCGGGGCAAATTGTCACAGTTTTTGTTTAGTGATTTTTAGAAAAAAATAGATGTAAGATTTTGAAACATTATATACATTAAAATACACCCACAGGTCCCTTAGGTGTTAAAAAAAAATATTATTCTTATATCATCGTACAAATAAGTTATTTAATTTTAAATAAAACTGGAAATGTGACAACCCCATATTTGGGGTTGATTGTCACACGTTTTAAGGTTAGTAGTCACATATTCAGAACTGTTTGCAATAACAACTTAATATGCGGTTCATATTAAATTTTAATGCGATTTTGTCGAATAGATAAATTATGTATTTTCACTGCTCTAATGGCTTCCAAAATAATATCAGGAGAAATTTTATTTTTATCTTTTCTTTTCTTATTTTTGTACCATTAAAATTTAATTTCATATAATCTCTAAACGACTATTCAAGCCAATATTGCCAGATAGAAAACACGGCTTTCTCAAAAAATAGATAGAGAGAGTTATTTAAGACAATCTATTACACATGGCTGTTTTTTAATAAAATAGATTATAATCACAAATTTTGTTACAATAATGATTAACCAACCACAGCCAAACTTATCTAAGACATGCCATTTTCTACGATTGCAGTGAAATTTTGATTGGTAATGCCAAAAACTAACAAAAATAAAACAAAATAAGTGATCAGAAAAATTTACTCGCCAACTTCATTTTCTTAAAAAGTTATTGTAAGTAATATACGCAATGCTATTGGCGCAAACCATTTTACACTAGAAATTAATATTACGTTAGCAATGTACAGTATAAAAAAGAGAATTTTCTGGCATATACTGATTGAGTTATAAGAGTCTTTTGACAACCAATCCCGTATGACAATTTACCCTGGTCTTCTCTATATATTTCAAATTTGCCCTGCAATTTTGTTAAATATAAAAAGTTATGTAATTGTATTGATGGATTTTCGTATCTTTATTCATAATCTCTTGAATCAAAGCTTCAGTTCTTAAGATTATAAATTATATTCAAAATGATTTTTTGAATAATCAATATATCAAATTTGACGCATCATACATTATGATGCGATATCATATGAGAGGCTAGACAAAAAATTATAATAGAGCATGTTGATATATGTTGTCATGTTGTCATTTATGAGCGCATTAATCATAAATGATTACCTGACAATCGATGCACCGGCAGCTATCGGTCAGTGAGCAAGTAAGGCCGAGAATCTCGACAGCTTCCTTGTAAAGTTCGGCGCTCGACTTCCGCCGTCTTGGTGGTGACGTGGGTGCGCTGACTGTGCCGGTGCCCGATGGTCTCCTGCTACTCTTCAATCTCGACGAGGACTCTCGAGACAAGGAGGAGGTTGACGTTGATCCCCTCGGTCGATTGTCGCTCGTGAGTAACGCTCGACCTGCCGGAGATGCGAACAGCTGCAGCATGTCCATATCCTACGGTCATATATTTACTAATTAGATGCTGCACTTGTGTCATGATATCGCGCATAATATGTCTAATATGTCAATCTTGTAACATCCTAAGTAAAGTGACGTCAAATAACGTTTGAATGACGTTTTTAAGACATGTCATTAAGATGTTATTAAGATGTCACTGCTATATATTTGGGATAATAGTTAATGATAGAATATTAGAACTACGTATTTTTTATTGTAAAAATTCACACATATAAAAAAGATATTTTACATGTTAGTACAACATGTAAAATATAACATGATATATTATATTATAACAGATTTTTTAATTTTAGGAAATTCAAATAATAATTTAAAATTCCGTCAATCGCATCTCAGAAACTTAAAAAAAATGACGCTTAAGTTTTGTTGTGAAAGATGTGTATAATGTGACTTTGAATTACACGAATAATGTCTAGCGAAGTTTATTGAAAATACTGCTTGTTACAAAATCAAAAAGTACTATGCGCTTAACAAGATAACAATCTCAACACGAATTTCCTTTCCCGAAATCCTATTCGTTTTGGGTCTCGAAGGATCTCATTCACAATGCACCCCCAGGCGAAAGACTTTTCTAACAACAGCGAGGACACCGCGACTATTATCACAATGAAAGAAACGTGTCGTATCTCAGAGATGGAAGATATATATTAAAATAAAATTGTTACATTAAACGTTCAGTGCTCGTAAACATTATTTTCCAAATACTTTTTACAATAAAAATATATAAGACTAAAATCTAGCAATGATATCTTTCCATGCTTTTTGTTCTTGAGCAGTAGTTATTAAAATTACATTAAAACTGTCCAAGAAAGAGAAAGAAAGAGAGAAAGTATTCTGTTTTTTAATTTTATATTTTAATATTTTTTTCGGAGGACGCATTTTCACAAATACGTAAGGTAGACATTTTGCGACAGTTCTTCACGTTTTTTCGTCTTTTCGCAGCTTAAGATGTACTTTGAAACTTTTAATATAAACGTGTTATTAAAATTGCAGGGACTGTGCGCCGCATATTTGTTCGCGTATTTTTATTTCAGCCTCTTCTTATAATGATCAAACTTCTATATTTGAAGAAAACTTTTAGCCGTATAATCTGTCCTCGTTCCTTATAGTCAAAAATAAAATGCAGACACATCATTAATATGAGATTACGAGCGGTCCTTTACAACGGAAAACTTCTCATGCATAAGATAAGGGAATGAAAGTCAAAACGCAGACTCGGATGACAATGACATTTTCAGAGAGCAATTTTCTTAATTACAAGTGGATCATTAAAAATTGCTCGCTAAAATGAACGTATTCGAAGTGAACGTGATTCCATACTGCAGGTGCACGAATCGTTTCACCGGAAGAAAATAATTAGGGTAAACGAATAATTGAGTTCATGCTTGAAAACTTGAAAACTTGAAAACTTGGAGAATTTTGAATGAAGATATCTCAATTGCCATCTTGGGCGTGAACAATTTTCCACTTTTGCGAAACTTCGCAACTCTTGCGCAGGTACCATTCCGTTCATACGTCGGGAAAATCGTAATTACGCCGACTTGCTTCTGTGCTTTCCGCCATTATCTAGCTACCTCTATGCTTGCTTACTCGTATTTTCGTCGAAGAGACTTTTCATCGAGTTTGAGCTGAAAACTCTCGTTAAAACTAGTTACGAGCGAAACCGAGACGAAGCATCGCGGTTTTAAAAGCATTTTCAGTGCGCAGATCGCCGTTCGCGAGCTGCTACACATCGTGAATTCTCGCCGAAAATGCAAGAATACTTTTGGCAAGTGCAGCAGAGTTTCATCCGCAGCACGGTCGAAGCAGCTTAAACTCTCCGCTTAATGTACCTCAACTTATAAAGGGTTTAAGGAAGAAAATAAAGTCCCCGTAAAATTCAACAGGATGCTGCATTCGGTGCAACTAGAATTTTAAATGATTTAATTTTATTCGATATCGCAGAAAATAAATAGGAAAAACATAATAAATTTTTAAGGTAATCCTATTATTAAGGCGAGCTAATTAAATAAACATAAAATCAATTATAAATTATCTAATTAAATCAACTAACTCAATATAAATTACAAGAATTATGTCATTAAAAGAGTGTAAAAAATCCTAAAAAACATGTTAACAGAATAAATTATTATATCTCTCTATAATTTTATATCAATCTATTATATTAAATACTATACATATATATAAAAATAAATATTACAGAGATTTTATAGAAAATTAAATATCAGAAATATGATTAAAGTATCGCACTCTCTAAATATAAATTTTATAAATTCAATTTAATATTATGAGCTCTAAAAGCAGCTGACTCAATTATGCTTTGATTAATAATAATATCCTAGATCGAATTGCATTTTGCTGAGAAGTTCAGTGAAACATAGAGAGAATTACTCGAAAGCGATTCCTTTGTCAATAGAAAATGCATCTTTGTCCTTTCGTTATGTAGAACCTGAGAGAGATACTATTAGTGCAACTTTAACGAGGTCGTCGATACATTGCTGTCACGAGAAATTTCAATAGAGGCATACAATTATCATTTAGCGTTGTGATCGCGTCCGGACAGATCATAATTTAAAATATTTGATATGTTAATATCTCGAGGCAGCAAAACAGAGAGACATTATATTTAATATATCATATTGATAAGCATGCATTTCATTAATCGTTCAATAATATAAAATAATAAATTTTTACAATAATAAATATAATATATATAATATTACGGAAATATCATTAGATATTTGTTCATAAAGTTATAATCAAAATTTTTGTAGAAATATTATTGATTCGCGCGGCAAATATTTCAATATTCAACGTATTCGCGGAAATTTGCTGATTGAAAAAAGTTGAGATATTGTCGCAAACTTCTACGCAGATTTAAGACTACAAAACTGACAATCATTTTATTAGCATTCGAAATTTTTATCTTTTCTTCAGTGTTATCCAATACGGATGAGAGATGAAAGCAACGTCCTTAATCGCAACCGATCAATTCTGCGCGAGTCGTCGTAAGTCGAGCGATTATATCCCGGAAAACAAAAACTTTGTCTTTGGTCACAGTCTTTTCTCTTTTCTGAGTAGTGAGGGCGCGATCTTTATCACATTCAAGGGCCACGCCTGAAAGAGAATGTCATCTTCAGAATGATCGGTGACGAATAAAAGAGGTCGATGGAAAATGGCAAAGAGATCAAATGATAGGCGATAACAAGCGTCAAGCTGATTCGATACCTAGTGTACATGGGAAGACAGTATCCCAAGCCGATCCCTCGGGACGCACATCCCGTAGGTCTTGATATTTTCTGCTACGCGAGAACTTTTCTCGAATCCTTCAACGCTGATAGATAACTCGGTCGAAAGGGCGGACTTGGATAGAACGACTGATGAAGACTTTTTGCCGCGAGGAACCGGATTTTGCGGAGAGAGTTTATATAGTGGGGAAAGAAATAATTTTTACTTGATGTTGAAAAACGTACTGCAAGATAGAGCTCCCTTAAGATGTATTATCCATTATATTTCTTCTCTCAAGATCGAGTGGAGAAATATCTCCATTTGGACGAATCTACAGATTGTTACTAAGATAATTATATAAATTCAAAAATAAGTAGCACATCGCACAGCGAAAAAAACTTTTTTTTTTTAAGATGCCTTCAATTCCTCTTGTTTCAATTCTCACAAGATCGAGTGGAAAAAATATCTTATTTAAGAATTCGCAGATTATACTGAGATAATTATATGATTCTACATTTTTAGGTAACTTATCGCACAGCGAAAAGAAACATATGTCTCTTTTAAGATATTTTCAATTTCTACGACTCTTATAAAATCTTGTTATTTTTATATTATTCGTTGATTTTTATTGACAACATAAATAGTTAATCTGCGAAACCTTTTTATAGAAATAAAATTCATTAAACTCGCCGTATACTAAAATTAAGAATTTTACCATCTGGAATTTTGGTATGCTTTGAATGATTATTAATATTCAAATATTAATTAAATGTAAGTACAATTTAAATTTAATTAATTGATAGAAAATCAAGAGTGTTACAAGTAATAAGTAGATTATAAGGGAGGACCGATCCGATTTATACACGACGAGTATTTAATTATTTACAAATTATTCCAATTTCTTGCACTTTTAAAAAATATAAATTATAAGTTACTTTAATTTTAACCAAAGAAAAAAGCTATTAAAAAAACAGAGCGAAATTGACTTTGTGCATAGAAAAAACGATTTAAAAAATCTAAAAATTTAGATATAGAGCTAAAAATAATTTTGTGGACCATTAAAATAATTATGTAAGAAATTTAAGAATGCTGTAAAAAAATTTGGACATTCTAGCAATCAGTTTAAACAACCTACAATAAAATGATTTCAGATCGGTATCTAGATTGTTAGATACTTCAACTTCTTTCTGTGTGGCTTTATTGGTCAGAATTAACTTTATAATATAACAATTAAATGTTAATTTATATTGTAACTTCATATTGTTGTTATCATTCAACAAATACATTCGGTACATTGTTTATTTTAAGACAAAAAAGACTTTTTAATTTACAAAGTGATTTGGCAGATAATAAAATTTTCCTATATTTTTACATTAATTAGTGTTACGCATTAAACTGAAAATGTGAAAGATTGCGATAATGGAAGCGATCATCAAGCTCATATTAACAAAAATAGCTTTACAATAAAGTTTCTTTCCGTTTTCATTAATGTGCATCAATTTTCCGAATACCGAATCGATATCGATATATCAACGTTATATATCGCATAAAGCTATCGCATTTGTAGAATTTATGAATTTATAAAACACGTTTAATGCCGCATTATTTTGCGATTTAATTCCCTTCTGTGCGGGTATTAAATATTTCCAGTGTAATCCAGCGTCATTAAACAGCAAATGTGCACGATCGTATGAACACATACAGCTCACGGGCTTTCCCGATCCTTCCTTTGGAATTATCGTTTATCACTCTACCAGAGAATATCAGCGATAATATCCAGATGCATTTTGCCCGTCCGGGAGGGCAGCGTTCGCCCATGTTAATCCCCCTTGTAACCTCCTTGTCAACAGGAACCATCGAGAGGCAGCTGCTAATGAAGAGAACCCATCTAATTAAGTTAATTAATACCGACAGAAGCGCTATAGGAAACTTTCGATAAAGGGATGAAAATGGGAGCAGGAGAGGTCACAAGCGCGCGCACGAGGACACGCGGGACGATTTGCGAAACAGGATAATTATGTCGGTTTCATTGTACCGATGAGCGAGTAATAGGAGAACATTGTTCGCCAGGGATGTTTAGCCGAGGATTAATGTCGGCGAGACGATATCGTGCGCTTATGCGGTCAGATTATTAGAATACGCCCATGGCAAAATCTACTTTTATTGAAACTGGGATTTTTATTAAGCCCACTTGGACCGAGCACGCGTTTCACCCGCGGCGATGGTGATCCCGCTCCTTTGTGTTTCACGGAAGCGATAATTGTCACGTACGAATGGGAGGAAATATTATTCGATGTTCTGAATCGTTAATAATTTATGTCAAGAAATTTTAATAAAAAATTCTATTTGTATTTATAATAATCGATTGGAATATATACCAGTTCATATTGTTAAATAGAATGACTAGCATATAATATATCATGTTTTAACTGAAAAAAATAACATTCACAATATGATCGTAAATTTATAAAAAACATTTGATGTATAAAACATAATCTGATATAAATATATAATCTGATATAAATATAGATTCGTGACAACTGAAACAGAGATAACTCTATTTTGATGTATTTTCATAAAACGCGTGAAAACAATGCGCGCAACGGTGCGTAAAAACAGCTTTAATTGACACATGTGATATTTGCTTAATTAATGCATTTTTCTACGCTCCGCTAAGCGGATCGCTTCGATGCGTATCGTGCATCGTAAATTGCGAGACCTTCTTTTTCCTCTCCTTTTTTGTTGTCGTTGTCGCATACGCGACGTCCAAATAATTGCAGAAAATCGTTTTAGAGCGCTATATATTCGCGTCGCTCCGCCGATTTCACACTAATGCAAATTACTAAACGAAATTACTAAATTACACTGCGTAAGTCCAAACGAATGCATTTTCATCCGAAAACAAAATATTTCCCGCATTAATTACCGTATCATGAGGTATGTTTAACTGGTACTTTGCAACATCTGCGGGACATTCTCACATGTATTGTTCGTTAAATCATATTCGTTATCATGTTATGTCGCCGATAAATTATCTGAATAATATGATACTGTTACGCCAATCGATTTTATATTTATACGTTTGTGATAATGCGCGTTGCACCGTTGTTCGTATGCGATTACGGTAAGCATCATTCCTGCTATAATTATTATGACGACGATTGTTTGAAAGATATGTACAATGTATAAAATATCACATAAATGTTTTAACGATGCAATAATATTTCTGTCTGCATGATTAAATGATGTAAGAGAAATAAGGTGATTTCAAAAATTGATAAATATCGGAATTGATTGTAAATGAAATAAAGAAATCGGAGAATACTATCGATATTTCCTTCGTCTTATAATATATCACTTTTATCATATATTTGATAAGAATCTTGTAAAAATTATTATAATGAACCATGTAATTCATATTACGGGCAGATCATTTTATTTGTAGAATAATATCTGATAAAGTGATATCTCTTCTTTTATTAACGTTATAATTTATTATAATAATTTATTCATTACACAAATAGTCGCAAAAGCTTTTATGGCTGACAATGAATTACAAAATTACTTAATAATAACAGTATATATATATATATAGCAATTAATTACGCGTTTATTTATCATAACAATTACTATGCTTCATATAGCGATTAATATTATCTACAAACAACTACACAAGCGCATGTAAATTTATTTGAAGGTCGCTTCACGGATTTATGTATACTTATATACGCAAACTTTTAAAATATTTTAAAAAATAATAATTTACTAGTAATATTTATTTATATCTCCCAGAGGTAGTTTATCTCACATATTAACAGTTTTCAAATTTATAACTTATATGTTACTTTAATTGATACCGAAGTCAGCACATCTTTCTTCATCGAATTTAATGAAAATTTAGTTTAATGAATAGTAATTAAATACTATTGCCATTATTCGCAAAATCTAACTTCCACAAATTACAGTTATACGATTGCTTGATTAATTACGTTACGAATATTCAATTAATCGGTTATCGTGATTGGGATCTATGTGTTATTATGCATCGAGCAACGCGGAGTTTGGCTATGCAATTATAGTAATAATTGATGGGTCTAATCGAGAATCGCATATCCATTAGAACCTGGAATAATGGTATCGAATAATTGTTTATTTTACGAAGGACACACTAAATTTTCTCGAATTACATGCATTCTAATTATCGTATCCAGATAATCAGCCTTTATCGCGACATATGTGATCGATCTTATTAGATAAGAGTATTTTACAATGCATTTTGAATTATTCCTATGTTCATATTATCGTCGTTTACCATTTCAACGATAGGACTCTACGTGATTACGACAATAATAGTTAGACACTAAACGATGCATTCTGCAGCAACGTTTGCGGTTAATGGCCTGATTACGTATTGTATTGCACGTTGACGATGGCTTGTTTGCCGAATTAATTCTCTTCAAATACGTGCACGTATAAGTTAAGCTGCAACAATCGCTTTATAATGAAGTAAGAAAGCTATTTAAGTACATATTTGTGATATCACTATTTATGTATTAGGTATGCAAATTAATTTGGTGTCTTTATCTTTAATCAATTTCATTACTTGCGGTGAAAAGTAAGTTTTGTTTGACTCTAAAAGAAAAAAATCGTTGATTGACTCTGGTTGATTTAACTATCGACATCGAATAATATTCATGCAAAAAAAGTTTTGGTGCAAAGATAAAAGCCAAATTAATTTGCACACCTAATCAATTATATTTTAGCTATTAAACAGATAAGTGCAATTTATTATTTATTTTCATTATTTTTATTATCTTATCAATATTCTTATCAATACTTAAAAATGCGATCAGCGATAATATAACAAATGACTATATGATTATAATCACGATGATTCATAAAATAAAGTGACCCCGGATCACGAGAGGATCGTAATAACAGCTGTACCTAAGTGGTCCATTACGTGCCGAATTGTACTCACCGGCAAGGATTCAGGCGTGTGGTCCAGCACGTATATGCTGTTCGTGTATCCGTACAGCATCGTGTCCAGATCTGAAACCCAAGGAGAGCAAGCGGAACATTAAATTGGATCAAACCGGTTGCAAGCTGTATGGCACACTAATACTGGTAATATCCGCGCGTACTCACGCTGCGTCACCGCAGTATTCTAATTTACGCTGGATGCAACGTAGCACAGAGGAAAGCAATTTCCTAACACGGCCGCGGGATGAGAACACGCTCTCAAATTCCCGACGTCCTCTCCTTACTGTGGCCGAGTGCGTCTCCTTCAGGACTTGGTGAGCCGTTCTAACATTATCTTACGACAACATTGCGTTTAACTCAGTTCAACGTTTACGTACATAGAACTTTCTTGTTACTACATTACGTTGCGTTATGCTACATTGCATACCGCAGCACTACCATTGTACTTTACAGCTCTGATTGTTTGGAAATAAGTTTTGATGTAGATACTGTTAATATATATCGTTAATAAATAATCAATATAAAAAATTATGTAAGTACATCATTATTATATACATACAAATATATATATATATATATATATATATATAATATTTTTATAATACATTAATTATAAATTATTAACAATTGATAATTGTTAATTATGCTTTTAATAATAACAAAATCGACATGATTTTTAAATAAAATGATTTTTCATAGAAAAGCTCCGAATAGAATGTGATTTACCAAAGCTACAATATTGATTATAAATAACGCTGACGCAATAATCGAAAAGTTAACAAGTTTTTCCGCATTGACGCTCGTTGCAGCAATGGAAAAAATTATTATCGGCGGTGAAAATAATCGAATGGTGGTAGAAATGTTGCAGCTGTTGTAACATGCTCATGAAAAACTTAATAGCGAGGTAGTCGATTGCACGGTCAGAGAACTAATGCTTTCGTCCATACAAAATTAAATGATCCAATCATGCGAATCAAAATCCAACATATCTTGACCGCAAATTTACATTATTAATGATTTTCTGTTTTGCAGTTACAGCAGACAAGCAATATAAATGAAAATGTTAAATACGTATTATATATTTAATATTTGAACATTAATAAAAAAGCTTTTTTCATCTCACAATTAAATTAGAACTATTATAATGTATGTAATGTTATTTAATTATTCTTATATTATGTATGTACATGGTTAAATCTGCAATCAATTAATCACAAGAAAAACATAAATGCTTTCTGTCTGACCAATGAGAGCTTTCTCTCCTTTCGTAACTCACTATACTATTCGCAGTCAGATGCATTTTTCGAAACTTCCGTAAGCAATATTCTGAAAAGATTGCTGAATGCTCAGCTAGTTGTATCAATAGTGCAATGGCATATCCTCTCGATGATTTATGAATCGAAAGCTTGATGCTGGCGGATATAACGAAGCAATTTCTCAAAAATTATTGAGCAATTCTCCAAATGGACGAGAGGCACTTCAGACCTTGATAACGATTCATTTCGATATAAAAGTTCTGAACCTTCAACTTCGTCTATTATATTGCATTCCCGTATCGTCTAAACAGATATATGGAAATCGAATTCAATGACGGTCCATTTTCGATGAAACGCGACTACCCGCTATTTCTATGCCTCTTCTCTGAAAAATATGCAGCACGTCATTTGGACGATTTGGTGGAAGTTTCAATTTGCAAGGATGGCATTGCGTTACTAAAAGACGCCTGTATCAAACGCAGGGTCACTTTGGGGCCAGTGAACGCTCCAAGCTAACAGAATTTGTCGTGGTACTTTACGCCGCTTTAGAAGAACGAGCGATAAACATATAAACTTGAACATAAAAGATTTCAAACAAATAAAGATAATTTTAGATTTAATTTAATAGACTTGTTACTGTGTGAAGCAGTACGCTTGTAAAATATACAATAATTTTAATATATAATGTATAATATATAATTTAATATATTAGAATATATAATAATAATAATATATATAATATGTAATATAATAATTTTTACTTTAAATTTACATTAGATATAATCTGTAATTATTTCCGAATAAAAAAAATTAGATACATAGAATTTTATTTCTTAAGTTTGAAATAAATTTTCAATTATCTGAGCTTTAAGATATTCAACGGAATATAAAGCAAATTGTAGGATTATAATCCGTTCTGCGCGAAGCGGAAAACGCATACGTTAAACATAATTATGATTCGCCGGAGATCATTTCGAAATTCAGTTTCATGAGGATGTGTTTAATCGCGCGAATACAACGCATGATAACGTTACGCTGTGCGTATTCAGCGATTCAGGAATTGGCGCAAAATGTTTGGCGAGGGATAAATTTATTGTTTCTGATGCATCTAAACTCAGCTTGTCAAATCGAAATTGCTTGACTGAAAACCAATTTCTCGTTACGCAAAGTATTGCCGTGAACGATTTTCGTTCTTGTGATAATTGTTTGACAATATTGTCACAACGTGGACATTCACGTACAGAATCGATGTAAAAAACTGCGTATCGTCAGAAAAGAAAAGATGACAATAACAAATATTTATTTCAATTTAAAAAAATGAAAAGTTACAGAAACAAAAATTTCATATATGTTTATTTAATATTTAAAGTATTTTTGAAAATTTCGACCATATTATGAATTAAAAATAAACGCTAATCTTCGCTACTGACGAAGTTAATCCTAAAGCAAGTTTAATTTTTAAACAAACGAAAAACTGTGACTGAAAAAGTTCAAGATAAAGCTTATAGAATTTTTATTCCTAGAAAAAGCGATTGCAAGAAAGGGATGTTCATTTAAAGCACTTTACAATACACACACACATATACATAGAGCATATATATATATATATATATATATATATATATAGAGCAATAATGTCATTAATGACATTTCCTTTGCGCTTTACGATATATCACGATATATGACTTGGATGGAATGTACACAGACTACACAGTCGGAGAAACAGCGAAAGAGGCGGAAATACAAAGCGGTGCACACAATGGCGCTTCGAATTGCGTCCATAAACCGCATCGCCGTTGCATACCGCAAATATCGAAATTGTTTCACGCGACTGATATATGTCCCTCCGCCTCCCATATTCTTCGCGCATCGCGCGGCGTGAACTGTAATCGACTATAACCCCTATGGCGCCGGTTATGATCGGTTTTCTTTACACCCTGTTGGCCAATACATTCACGTGATAGTGTATTAAAATCTTTTAACGTAAATCAGTGGATTTAAATCATATTACAAAACTTGTATCACAAATTCATGGAATACTGTCGTTGTCATCTTTGAACGTCAAGAACTCAATTATTTTTTAAAAGAATAAAGCTATATCTCTGCTTCAAAAGTCGACCGTTTGTCTCAGAAAAGAACACCGTGAGCAATCGTAATATGCAAGTCCGCTCGATGCAGCAATGTACTATTGCTCATGAATAACGTGTGTGCAACATCGAGCGAATCTTGACAAATTTCCTTGTGTAATGGATGACAAATGCGACGAAGCCGAAGCCAATTCTCAATATGTTTCGTCACTCGTGCTTGTTTTTTTCCGCGAGACGAATACGTCCTATATTTAGAATTTGGCTTTGACCAATTTTTAACACAGAAACGCGCTCGCGGGCAATATCGTGAACTACAACAAAACAATCGTCCAATTGCTACGGGTAGAGTATGACCGTAAAAAATAGAATGAATCATTCGTGTTTGCGACAGGAATCGAGAATTGACCCATCGAGTTATTTAAAAAACTCTCTTCGCGCGAGAGATTGTTGAATTCTTTCTGTCACCTCTCAATTTTTCTAAAAAAAGGAGAAGAGGAGAGAGAGAAGTAAAACAATAAAGATAATTTAAGAACAATTTAATACTACAAATAATTGTTTGTAAAATAAAGAAAAAATAAAGAAAAGTATGAAATTTTTAAATTAAAATAGAAAAAAGTTCTTTACTTCCTCGTAATAAAATTCTAAAAAAAATGTTTTTTCTTTAAAAAATAATAAAATATGTTATAAATACGCGCCAATTCTCATTTGAGATGTTATCTACTGAAATATAAAGAAATCGAAATAAGTACGTATCAGACCGCGAGAATTGATTGCTAATTACTTTTCTATGCCAAGTTTCGACTACGAATGCCATTTATCATGGAATTATCGCATTGTTTTACTCTCTCTCTCTCTTTCTGGTGAATACCTGATTAAATATATGCAGATATTCGAACAATCGCGATATAATATGAAAAATGCGAATAGCCTGATAGTTCTTCGAGATAAAAAACAAAAATAAGAGATAAAATAAAAGACAAAGGCTCTAGCCTGATATTCATATAGGGAAAAGCCAAATGCGTACCGGTCGCATAAACAGCATAAATCTCGTCAATATTTTATATTTTTACTTAATATAAGCAGCATTTAGTGACAAAAATTAATAATTTCATATTTTTGCTGCTAATATTTACCGCTAAATGCTGCTTATATTAAGTAAAAATATAAAATATTGATGAAGTATTTAATATTTAGGCGGTTTGACATATTTGACAAATTTCTCCTAGTAGATTTACAAAAAAATAATTAAATGTTATATTATTTCATTATTACTACTTTATTATATTATTTTATTATATTATTTATTATATTATTTTGTTATTAATATTTCACATTATATATTATAAATTTTATTTAATTTATTTTTTAATATAATTTCGATCAAAATGAACGAAGTACTGCAGTATATACCTTTCTTCAGCTTCTCTCATTTTTTTACATTGTAATTTGTAATTATAATATTATGCACTAACAATATTTTAATTCTAATAATGATTTTCTTATCTCTCTTTTCCTCTCTCTCTTTTTCTTTCTCTCTTACTCTCTTACTCTATCTGTCTCTCTCTCTCTTTCTCTCACTTTCTTTCTCTCTCTCTCTCTTTCTCTCAATTCCTATATGGAGATAAAAAACTGATTATTTTAGTTATAATTCAGTTTCGAAAATTTCATGATTATATAGATAGTAATTACGGCCAGGTGTTCCGCAAGATCGGTTTTAATACTCTGCTCGATCGCTAACTTCGTTAATTTGCGAAATGCCGTAATTAATCAACGCTTAAATGCAGCAAAACAATAAATTTGACTATAATTATTCGATTCGACTGCATTTTGCTAATCAAAATAATATTACTCGTACAATGATGATTTACATACGACATGACGTAGATAATTACTATTTTGGTGCTTCATTCGGCTCACTAAACTGTATAACATTGTTGATAGATAGATTCCAAATAAATTGAATACGTGATGGAAATTATTCAAGAAAACAGAATTATTGTATTTATTTACATAAAATTATGTTATTATGCTTGATTAGAATTTAATTCCAGTAGACTATTTGCTGAAAGAAATGTGGCATGATAATATTTTTTAATTTTTCTAATCCTCACGATTTTGAAAGACTAGTATCAAAATTCACCTATCAAGATCGTTTCATTTCGTCCGCTCGCGGAAATTTAGGTACATTTCGCATTTACAGACCGATCATCGGATTCAAGTTTCACGAAGTCCAGGAAATCATGCTTGTCAACTGCGCCCACGTCGACGCCCGATGCAATTTCCGTACAATCAAACGGCAAACATAGATTCGTTATACGTTGCTGCTCCGTCGCAGCGCATCCTTGTAATTCCATATGCAAATTCTATGCTGCAAGCTCGAACACGCCGTGCCAGAAGATCGAATCAATATTGTATCAGGAAGGTCGGATGCTCCGTCCAGCCAAATAATTCACGGCTTTACGTACGTTGCAGCCAATGCGCCGAGAAATATGTCAAAAAATAACATTTTATAATTTATAATTTATAAAAATAGAATTTCAAGTCGTCGAAACAAATGATCTCTTGAGTAAAATTAAGCTTCGTTTTATCTTATCAGTACAGTGTAAAGACTGTAATATATTGTTAAGCGAAATCCATTAGTCTTTTACCTTATCTCGCCGCGTAATGTTCATTACGCATTCATTGTACGTTTTATCATTCAAACGAACTGTTAACTGAATAATCGTAAATGCGAGGAGATTTTTGTAGGGACACAAATTCTCCGGATACTTCCTTGCAAATTAATGAATTGTTTTTTCGATTATAAACCTCTACGAAGCAATTTATCTTATACGTATAGCGAGAAATTGATATATAATTTATCAAAAATATTACGTTTTAGTATTCGGAACAAATCAACCCGTGGAATACAGAACGAGATATTTGAGATTGATGTAGATAGATAATCGTAAGCAAATAGTAGCTAAAGCACCGCGAGGCTTCCGGGTTTCCGTGTATATCTGCATAACCACGATCTGGACAACCGCGGAATCTGGTCATCCATTTACGTTAGTCAGAATACGGGCCGTGTAACGTTATGAATTATGATATTTGATATCACAACGCGATAAGGTTAAAGGTCAAATTCGCGACTGACATTTCAAAATTACGCTAGAAAGCTCAATAAAGCTCGAAAGCTCAATAAAAAAAAGTGTGCCTTTGCAAAAAATGTTTTAGCGCTTCACGTAAATCACGCTATAAAACCGCGGGAAACTTCTGCAAAAAAATCGTTTCGTTGGGGAGGCGTCGTTAAAAGTTAAAATACCAAAAAGAACACGATATGCAAAATTCGTTCGTGTAAAAATGTTACCCTTGTGTAAAAACAGTTAGATTATTTAAATTTCATGGTAAACAAACTACATGGTAGAGTTTTTTCAAGAGGATTATTCAATCTTTTCACGCACACATGACGCCCTTTGGATCCCAGATTAAGAGAAATAGATTGCGGTATTTAACAATATCGCACAGCACCGCAAGTGAACAAATATTCGCACGAACTTTATTGCACCGAGATGCGCGCGAAGTTTTTGCAGTTTCGATGCGCTTCGCGGGGGAGTTGATAAACGTCGTTGCTCACAATGGACTCATTTTTTGCCCTATTTAAGCTGTCCCGCACAAACGACGATGCATAAAGTCACCTGACGTATTTATCAGATATAAGCACAGGGTGCGTATAATTTATTTTATTTTCTTCTGGTCATCTGTCACTTGCCCTTCTTTCTAAATCCATTTTGCAAAAATTATCCTTTTGTTAAATGAGGATAATCGTAAATGCAAACGATTATTATTTTGTTGAATCAATCCGTTACTAAGAATAAATATTTCTGCGTTATATTTTATGTAACTTATGCACTGTAAAATATATATTGTATAATATTAATAAACAATTAAATGATAATGCACATATACAACATGTAAAAAAATTTTTTATATAAAAAATATATATAAATATAATTATATATAAAATATGTCTAGAGAGTATACAATAAAAAAAAAGTATATATATATATATATATATATATATATATATATATCCATATATTCACGTTTTTTTTTTGTATACTCTCTATTCATATATGTAAAAAAAAAATAATAAAAAGAATAATCAAATGTTTAGAAAATGTACAATAAACATCTAAACATAATATTTAGAAAAATAACTTTTGCATTGTCTTTTTTTAATAAAAAGTAAAATTGCCATTACATTATACAATATATTCCATATGCATATATAAACGATTATTACACTTGTACTAAATGATTATATATACGCAATTTATTCTCATTTCTTCAAATTTTACTTTAAAAAAAAAATGCGAAAATTATATCTTTAATTATTTTTTATTTTTCCTTTATATATATATATATATATATTGAGATATAATTTTCGCATTTTTTTTTTAAATAAGATTAATAGGATCTTTTGAATAAGATTATGCATGCGCGTATAATACTATATTTTCAAAAAAAACTTATTAAAAAACTGCGAAGTCAACATAGCATGGCAACCAAACTCATTTAACCTCCTCATTATCGTGTTTACTAGCGTTTTAGAAAACTTGTTATTAAAAGTCCGTGGCTTTATGAAGTAATTATGCTTTTCAAATTTATTTCGCAATCGACGTTTTTCACGAGGTTTCTTATTAAGATAAACTTTAGTTTTACTCACGAGAAGTAATATTAAGTAGATAAAATATCTATATGATACTATCTTACTGCTCAAAGTTTTCAACTTTAACAAAATTATTAATATAATAGTAACATTAATAGTAAAGACAATTTTTGAGATTTTTAAACTAGATTTTTAAACTAATATAATTAAACTAATATATATTTCTTTTTTTAAAAATGCTATTTATCGAACATCATTAGAGCATTATTTATCGAATTAATCATCAAAATTTAATTTGTGAAATTATTATTTCAGTTTAGAATTGCGTAAATCCGACAAATAATCGGCGTGCAGTTTAAAATTAAACTGAAAATTTGTTATCCAACTTGTATACAGAAATATGATTGGGCAGCCACGACCGTATAGACATTTCTTTCATTTGAATAATAATTTCTATCAAAATCATGTAAGAAAGGGTAAATCTAGAAAAGAAAACAATCTATCTAGGCAATGTGTATTGCACTTAGCAGAGCGTATTCATTTCTGATATGTGTGGATGACAAATGTGGGCAGAGAGAACGGAAAATTGTCACCCCAATCAATAGTCCATGATGAACGGTGCAACGGCTATTGGCATAGCACTGATGGCATATAGACGCTGGGTCAGACCCTGATGAATTATTCAATGTTAGCCAAGTGGACCTTGGTGTATTTGCTCCTAAAACCGTCGGACCCTATAACGTTCAGGCCACTCACTTGATCTCGTTCCTTGACCCAGGCCGATACCAAATGTCACAACTCACGACGCCCTATTGACCTTGAGTAAGTCAGCCTGCACGCATGACTTAACGCCATCATCGTTACTGTCCGATAGCATCGCGCGAGGCAAACAAGAACCCGCTTACTTTACCGGATGTATTGCGAAAGTTTGCCTTGGGGAAGTTTGCCATGCCATATTGTAATAACGCGTGAAATTATGTAATAACTTTCTCGCCTGTTTGCTTAGCAAATATTGCCGACAGCGTTATAAATCGTTCAAATATTCGCTATCATTTAGCAAGTAAATAAAAGATTTCATTATTTAGCAAAAATTGGAAAAATGTTTCAACTAGATTAATAAGATTAATGTCATTTAATTATCATTCATAAAATCATATATAATCATTTAATTAAATAAGTAATAATTAGATTTTTGATATAATAATAATGCTAAATACTTTGCATAAAATTTATTATAGATAATAAACTTCTGTTATCAAATAAAGTCAAGAAATAGTTGTTTTATATATTTATACATACATACTATACTTTCAGTTCAATATTTCTTCAAACTTAGATTTTAATTCGATGCTAGAAATGCGAAAAATGTAATTAGCGTTGCATTAATATGTACAAATAAATAAAAAAATTATTATTATTTTTCACATTATAACTCATTAAAATTGTTCTTAACCTATTATCAAGTGATTCTTTGTTAATGCAGTGCTTTACAATGCACGAGATACAATAATAAATATTTATTCTCAGTAAGAAACTGATTTAATAAGAGGATCATTTACATTGCAATTTTTTTTATTTAAAAGCAATTTTTGCGGAACAAATTTAGTAAGAAAAACAATTACAAATTTGATCTCTAATAATTAATTGATAATATAAATGAAAAAGCAAACACGACGCTTGGTGACTAAAATTATTTTTTATTAGCTGTCAAGTATCAAATGCAGGACGATCGCTTTTATTTGCAAACATTTGCACGATACGAACCGTGTCTCTTTCGGCGAGCAAGTTTAATTAGATCGAACCGTTCGTTTCGGCCGATATCGAGTTCTCGATGATACAGAGAAAAGAAACATGTCGATAGTGATCGCAGCCGCCAACCGCGATTTGCGCATGTAATCTGTTTCGTCGATTATCACCGATAAATTGTATTTGGAACGCGTTATCGGTACATTCATTATATGGTCGCTTGCGCGTATAAATATGGAAATACGCAATATGCGTCATACAAAAGAGAGAGAGAGGGAAAGAAAGAGAAAAAGAGAGAATATGATGCACTAGAAATAGTAATATATTCACTAAAATGCTGCTTCGAGGTGCGTTTTATCTATTTTAATCTTGCACAATATGGCATTCATTTGACTTTTATAAATTATGATTTGTTATTTTTAGAATACTGTAAGATTAAATCTTTGTGATCGAATAATTTGTAATTTAAATAATTTCTCTCAAAGTTCTTATAATCGTTAATTATCTCATAAATGTTTAATTAGCAAATCAAGTTTTGTAATAACTTATACTCAACTTTTATCATATTTTTCATGGACTTTGTTAAATAATATTTTATAAATTTTAAACAATATATTTTTCCATAAAAATGCTTCAAAATATCATTACTTCAATCAAATCAAATTATTTTCCAAACTTGTTTAAAATTCTTTAAGTATCCAGAATATAAGAATAAGAAAGACATAAAGTACAAAGTGCAAAGTAATTAATATATTCGCCATGCCAGATGCTCTTCTTTTACATTTTAATAATTTATGTCTAAACTTCTCCTACCTTTTAATACCATTAGCGACATTTCGCATTCTATGCGGACTGAGTTTATTCAAGTTCGGGCGTAACGAAACGCCCACATTTACAGTAACTTTGAGGATCATTATTAATTATACAAGAAAACGGCTCCGCTGTCGACGTGACAGTTGCCGATCTAGAATTTCATATTAATTAATACAACAGACGGGATGCCCTTATGCGCGTTATTATTAATTTCAGTGCGCGTCGACTCGCTCGTTGCAAACTGTTTCCGCGTTATAACTTCGCTCAATGTTGAATTCACAAGAGAAGCACGCATTATTTTGTGATGTGCTTAAACATTATGGACTGCATCAACGATAATGTACTATGTACATATTAAAACAAATGTACAATTGCCACTGTTTTTTAGAAAGTCGATAACATGAACAATCGGGTTAAAAATAACTCCGTCAGATTTTAAGTTAAACTGTTACTGTTAAAGCAATGAATTAATCACTGAAGAAAATGTAATTACGTTCGAATTATATTTATTATTTGTTCGTGTGATCATACTTCGTATGATCTAAACATCAGAAATACATTCATAAAATATTAATATGTGCAAACAGTAATGTATGTGTGGTACTGTTTACTAACGCGATCAAAATTACTATTTAATATAAATCATTATTCGTGCTAAAAAAAAATTGTTAGAAAGGAATCTTTCTTTCTCTTGCATCTTTCACCTGGTCGTCTATTCCGCTCCTTATATTGCCAATGTGTCAAGTCGATCGTGTTATAAATTTTAAGGTGCTTAATTCCGCGTAATTACCAAAGTTTCTAAGTTGCTCGCAAGCACGGGAACAACTGCGAAGCGAAAGGAAGGGTAAGGAAAGAATGAAAGGACGAAGAGGATCCTTCAAAACTTTTTAAGATCGTGCTCTTTAAAATACGCCGCTTTTTTCGAACGATCGTTATTTACTTTCACATAATCTCGACAGCGGTGGGTCACAGGAGAATTAGGGAAAGACGGGCGACCCGCTACGAAATCGATGACATTTTGATTTATGAAGCGAAGATGGAAATCCCACGCCGGGACACGGGAGGGTCGCGTCCCGCGAGACTCCCAGACGCCTTTATCCCGTAGCCAATTTTTTCGATCTGCATCTCGATCATCATCGTGCGCGTCACTCGCTCGTAAGAGAACACTCGCAAGAGTGCTTTCTCATGAGATTTATGACGTCCCAATGCTGCGGAAAAATGGAGACCGAAAATACGAGAGGAAAGGTGAATCGATCGTTTCGAGTGGCGCTAGTCTACATTTCGCTGGTACATGAAGCACGTTTTTACAAAATTAAATTCGTTTTCGTCGTATTTCAATTATGTAGCACTAATATAAATTTAACAAGTTAAAATGGTTTATTAATTAATTCAATTTGTGCCTCATATTCAAAGTGTTGTGGTTTATGTAATTCAACCGCGCGCGTAAAAAGCCTTTTAATTTTAATGGCGCCTATCATCTGTTGCTATTTTGATTTTATTGGGTCAAGTTCGCCGCAACGTCGACCGTAATTCTTACCGCGGCTATTCCGCTATTGACGAGTGATCGAAGCTCCTCCGGCAAGGACTCTCGGCGTTGGCGGTGCAAGGGGTTGACGCGCTATTTCAGGAAGCCATAGTGATTACGCTTCGGTCGCCAATGAGAGCTTATCTCGGCGGCGGCATCTAAAGAAGACACCCGTATACACGTATATCGTTAGTAGCCGCCACCAACAGCCTTTTCACCCTCTTGACCCGTCCCTTGGCTAAACTTACGCCAGGCTCGGTAAGTTATTACATCGTGAAAATAAGGAGAAAATTGGAAAGCGGTTTAACCATGAAAATGGTGTCAATTACCGTTGGTGTCGGCGATACCTAAGGAGGAAAATGGCGTCTCGCGGTCGCCCTCCTCTCGCGCGAAGGGACGCTTTTACGACACTGGTACAAAAGGACGGATACGTCGAGGGACAGTTATGACAGAAAATTTCTCGACGATAATTTTCTAACGATGTTACCGGGCAAAATTGTAATTACCAGGCAGAGAAAGAGATAAGAGAAGAAATTAATTTATTGCGTTCGCAGGGGCGGAAGCGACGGAATGCAATCTGATGAGAGAGTAACGAGGGAGTAATTCGTCGTACCCTAGGCGAAAATTTGTAACGTTGCCTTTCAGAGGTGAGTGATAACTGTCGTGATGCGGTAATAAAGTTTGAGGGATGGACATGAATAGATGATGGAGGGTTTGTGCTTATCAAGTTAGTACTGGAAAATTTCTGACATCGTAATCTCGTTTCTTAAATGGCTTCTCGCGCATGTGTATGTGATTCTCTGTACAAAACTATTGCAATGTTCTCGAACTCGATATAATTCTCAAATTTAGTTGAGATAACAAGAAAGCTCATAACATTTCATAATTTTGTTATTATTCAAGCATAATCGCGTTGATACGACCGCGTGAAGCAATCTTGACATTATTTAATTAAATTTTATTGATATGATAGCTTGATAATATATCTCTGTTTTGAATGTACAAATAGCGTCGACGAAGTTCTTAATTCGCCAAGTTTATTCACCTCCATTTTACTTCTTGTAATCACGACTATCAACAATGTACAATGGCGTCAAGCCGTGGCCATCTATTTCAGAGCTCGCAGAACCATAACGGAGCGTGTTTACGCGGACTAATAAATTTCGTGAGTTACCGAAACTCCCTTCGAACTTTATGATAAAGCACCGACGTCACCTACCGGTGGGTGTACATGGAGTTCTTGCCGCCTCTACGAGGTCTTCGCGACTTCCGGGCGGTGCCTCCAGCATTGTTGCGCTGCCGGAGAATTTCTTTACGCACAGCAGGCTTAACGCTGAAAAAAACCACAATGCATTACACATATAATTTTCAATTTTAAATTGAACAAATCTACGTAATTATACTATAAGCAATAAGCAGACATTTTATTTCTCGCTGTGCGACATAACATAATGAACTATAAAATGCATCCGTTTACATTGATGACTTGTATATCTTTCCTTATATAAAATAATTCTATATCAAGTTTAAACTATATAAGTTTCATTATTTGACGGAACAAAATTGCAAAAAATTCAATCGGACTAGAGTGATGTTAATCGCGAAAGAAGTTTGCAAGTAAACTTGAAAAAAAGAATTTCTGATTAAATGACCTTGTCGATATAACCGCGGTATAATTAGGGTACACTGCAGAGGTTGCTTAGCATTTTCAGATAATGTACTCCGCTCGGCATTCGATAGCTCTTTCCTAGGAAATTGGAGACGCCACCATACATATTTATAGGCAGAGTCCTTTGGGAATTTGGCAAGCTATCGGAGCAGTGCTCTAACTATCTAAGAGTTCGAAAAAGGATCCGAAGTGCCTGATCTAATTTATACTCACGGGAGTATTAATACAGTTCAGTGCGCACGTTCAGAGATAAAATGTCTTTGTAATATTTAAGAAATACATTTTTTGTTTATTTAATCAGTAATACAGATCAATTATTTTATTTTGTGGAAAGAATCGTATGTAAAATTTGTGAATACCCTCGCGGGATTGCATTAATGTTTTCTCCATTGTTTCATTCTTGATTTAATTTTATAAAATTCAAACTTTTAAATAAACTGTATTTCTATGCAATACTACTAGAAACAATAAATGTACTATTTTATTAGAAAATATTTGCACTCTACTTCTTTCAACAAATTTCAAATAAATATTTGAAAACGTTATTCTCTATTTATTTTCTTAAGTTTTTATTTTCTTAAGTCTTTTATTAAATAATTAAATATTTTATACACTTTTTTGATAAAATATTGTAAAATTGTTTTAAGATCAAATATCTTTTTTTAATATAAAATTTCAAAGATTAACAGTATACTTGAAATTTGTTCGAGTTTTCGAGCAAGGAATATTCGTAAAAACATTTTTATATATTGAATTTATAAGAAGCAAAATTTATCAAAACTTGGAAACTGAAGTTTCGATGAACAGAGTTATTGTCGCTTTTTCTATTCTTTATCCGTCATCTGGCTCACCATGTGATACTTATACGTGAGATCAATTCGAATGCTTTTATGGCTCATATACAATGTCGCACATATTCAAGAAAATTTAGGTCGTACAAAATTTTATTTATTGAAGCTCATTTATTTTCATCACTGCAATTTTTCGCGTACAATGGCCACCGATCGAAAATGCAATTTTTCCATTAGAAGCAAAAATGCAGCGCACGTTATTCGAAACTAGGTCGAAACAAGAATTGAGAACGCATATTCTCAATCAACTAGCGGCACGATTTATAAAGTGATACAATAGCATTGTTAAGCTAGGCAGAATGATCCGCTTTCATCAAAAATTGAAAACTTTTATTACGCTTACGACTATTTAATTTTACATTTATAATTTTGTACTATTGTATTGTGTTTGAAATCTGGTAAATAGTAATAGTAACGTATAAAAATTTAATTTGTAAAATAGACATGTGTAATTCTGAGAAAAAATAAGGTTTAAAGTATAGTTTCGCGGTATAGTTTCTGATCCGTATATCACTATGTTGTATGGATAATGTTGATACCGCGAATATTAGACTTGTAATTTTACGGATTCCAGTGTAATTTTTTAAAATGAAATTATACCTGTAAATTCGAACGTGATTTATTGACTCACCCCGCTTTACGTCCCGCCACGTGTTCGTGATTTCGCCGAATCTGCCCAGTCCGTTTGGTGTCCGTCCATATATTCCTCTCACATCGTTCAAATGTTCGGTTTTTCTCGACCCTGCAACAATAATAAATTTGTTAATTTATTATTTATCAACATGTGTCCACAATTTATTATATTTACTATTTGAATTAAAAACTTGTAAAGGATTTATTGTGGAAACTCGAAAGAAAAGACATTTTCTCTCAAATATATGAAAGATATAATTGAACACTGTACAAACCCGGAATAAAAACTGTTCTGTATTGTTAAATACAGAATTTGCAAAACTTTTTACATACGAATTAACGTTTAAACCAACGATTAAACAAAGAGATCGACGAATTGTGATGCCAGAAGCCGCGCATGAAACTTCGCGGGTGAGTGCGTTGCAAAATAATATATTTGCGGTGGAGTGCGTGACGGTCGTTCTCGGTCGGGGTGATTTTTTTCCACATATCGAAACTCCATTTTGTTTCGCGAGATCTACAGAGATTACATTCGCATGGTAACTAAATGCGATGCAATTTGACGCGTTGCACATGCAACAAATGCATAATGCGGCAGACCTGCATATGCATGAAGTCACGAAATGTATATGTACACTATGCGATGTACTGCGCGGTCCTGGAATACAAGAGGGTAAACACGAGCAATGGATAAACAACCGTGCGCCACAAAACGCTTTGGAACATTAGATCGTTGTAACTTAAATTTTATTGCCCTGCTGCAACGGTAATGGTAAAATAAAAGATTCACCGCACAACTGCCAATTTTGCAGCTAAACACTTATTTCTCCTTCTCATATATTCTTCGTTACACTCAATAAGAAAGTTTTCCAACGTGAAAAACGTTAAATGGGCACGGCATATCATACTATTATATTTACAAGAAAAAAGAAAGAAAGTTATGATTTTTTTATTTGCAGCTGTCGAACTTACGGATGAAGTTATTTTGTTAATTATTGGGATTACAGTTAACTTCAATTACGGTCTTTCTCGTCGCTAATAATCACTCCATTTACTGTCCCTGTAAATCAATCCGACCACTATTACATTCTCGTAATTATTTCATCGCTCGTCGCGGTGTGTAGCGGGCAAGCGTAACTTTTACACTGAGCGTTCTCCGCCGCGGCGCCAATAAAATGTGGCCGTCAGCCGAAAGTACTTTATGCGATTGTCAGGCGCGAGTTAACGCAGGGAATAACGCGTCGGTGGGCGAAATTGGTCGTAAATTCTACGGTCCAGGAATCTTTTATCTCTTAATGTGGCTCCTCCGCATCGTTTTATACGATATCTGCGTTACAAGATAAGAGATAAGGGCTTACTCTCTTCCTCCGCTTTTTAGGGCGCCTGTCTTGCGGTCAATTTCTTTAAGCATGTATTTCTCTCTCGAAATATATGCAAATATTTTTCTCACATTATTTTTACTATTCGTCCGTAGGAACTAGGAAGTAGACGAGCATTACATATTTGCATATATTTCTGAGATCGTTACGTATTATAATTTAAAAAAGCAAAAATAGCTCTTGTTATTTAGCGTACAGTATAATTTACTGTGTAAACTTCGCGCCAGATGACTATAACTGAATTATTGATCGGGCAAAAATATCGTATTCGCGTAACATTGCGCCATAGTATCGGAAAAAAACTGTGTTCACTTTTGCGAGAGAAATATATTTTTCCTAAATAATTATTGGTGCGCAATATTTGGATTTATTACCTTTATCCCTTATACTGATCTCTCTCTTTTTTCTTTTTATTAAATAATTGTTACAGCTATAAAAAATTTGTAGTTTGTTAACAAATAAACTGTTGGATGAAATCAGTTAAAAACTTCAAAAAACATGATAGCCAAGAGAAGTTGGCTTGTTTTTTTTACGAGTGTTGTTGCTTTTTATTTTTATGACATAATTTTATAAAATGCAAAATATGCTCTCAGAAAGTTAACAATATTGAAAAATGCATACATAAATACTAATATTATAGAAATGTATTATTGATATATTGATTGCTCATGCGTATATATTCGTCTATGAACAAAAACTTTTTGCTTCCAAGAGCATTTTGTTACTCAAATACAAATGATACCAAATATTCGTAAGAAGCACCATTCTTTAATGATATTTTATGGCAGAAGAGTAAATTGTGAAAGAAAATGCGTTTAATTTCCTGTTTTTCATGAAATTGAATATACTAAAAATGATTGACAAAGAATTTATAAATGATTCTCATATAAGATTTAGGCAATTCTCTTCTAAAAACATTATAAATTTCTAATCACTTCATGACGTAATATGATTTCCTATTGACACTGAATATAAGCGGATGTGACAAGTAGGCCGCAGAGACGTTCAAGAGAATATAGATATTAACGTCTAAATTCCCCGTTACATTTCACACTCCTGCAGAAGCAATTTCAGATGTCAGTCATGATGAGTCATCACTCATTAGAAAATGGAAGTTAAAAGAATTTTCTAAAAGAAGTTAAATAATATAGTATTAATTGTAAAAAATAAATGTAAAATAAGAAATAATTGCAACAGAGAGTATAGATTATGACAAAATTGTCAGACGTAATCAGTATTTTTTAAAAATACTTATAGATTACTTGTAAAATACTTATAGATTATATACCTTATTTTATATTATTAGTACGTTTTAACGCAGGTGGTGGAAGATGTAAGGCATTATAAAGAAGCTAGTAAAGATGTTACGGACTCTCCGATAAGCGCGGAAATTGGCACGAAGGAAATCGATTGGTATTGCGGAGAAAAGGGAAGAAAAATGCTGGCCAAGTTGCACCGCGCTAGAAACTACATACCGCCGTCATGTTACTCTTTTCTCTTGAAAACGTTTTGTTTCGATGCATCTCTTTTTATCCGGTGTATCGAATCGACTCATTTATCTGAACTTTGCGAGATACGTGCGATACTTGAAAGACACGGTACAAGAAAAAGGAGGAGCTTGTGACCTCATACCGATGTGAATATAAAATAGTAGATGCAGCAGAACGATCATAACCATTTTTTTACATACACGCTTTTTCTTCTTCCGTTAACATATTAGAATCGTAAGAAAACGCAATAAAACATTGCATGACGACTAGTATTGTCGGAAAATTTCAAAAACGCGGGTACAAATTAAACAATATAAAGGAAATAGATGCAAGCCATAATGTGTATATGCCCAAGAAAGATGCAAAAAGGATTTACTTATTTAAATCTAAAAAAAAAGAAGTTTTCGTTTTTGCGCAAAAAAAAAGAATTTACTGACTTTTATATTTGACTGTTTAAATCTATAAAAGAGAAAAGAACTCACGAATGAAAAGTAAATAATTACATAACTAATTAGCATATTAGCGTATATATTAAAAATATGCACTTCACATACTTTCGATAGTGTAAATAAACAGAGCACGCAGTTAATAAAAAGAAAATGAAAAAAATTATAACTAACTAATATATCAATTGTAAAAAAGAATTCTTGAAAATTAAGATAATATGATATATCAAATAATACATCAATTGATATCAATTTATAAAAATTGCTTCTAAATTATTTAAAGTTTTTAATGTCATTTGATATTTTGTCTCAAAATTATGTATTAAAACTGATATGATTTAAAAATTTTTACACTTTTATTTATATTTTTACACTTTGTTCCAATCATTTCCTTTATTGTTTAGTAGTAATAATAACACATAATTAAAGAATAGTAAGAAGTATTTATTTAATTGTTATTTATCACTTTTAAATTCCGCAATTATAGTGAATAAAAAGATATTTAGAAATGAAATATTTTTCCGCAATATTTTCCATTGAAAGGTAATAAACCGTTTGATAAGTGTCGCAGACCTTAAGGAGCACCTAAAGCATCACTCAAAGATAATTTCACAAAGGCAGGACACCCTTGATGCTGCACCCTTGTGTATATAGTGCATCTTGAGAAGTAATTAATCATAGACTCTTGAGTTTATCTGTTGAGGACAATTAAGAATCCTTGGGAAATTAAAATGTAACTCAGCAGTATTTCAAAATCAAAACTGTTAAGAAAAAACGATTACTTCAAATTTAATAATACAGATCACGATAATAAATTTAAAACAAAAAATAATTAAATACCTAGAACTAATCTTGTTTTATTTAGCGATATCTTTTGTTTTTATTTTAATCTAAGTGAAGCCAATAAAACAATTGTGTCGATCTTTATACTAATATATTTATACTAATATATTAAAATAATAAATAAATGATGCAACTTAGTAGTTTTTCAAAAATTGAAATTCATAAATATTTTACGGAATCATAATAGTCGAAATGGCGGGAACATCGTGATAATATCTAATGTTTATCTCGCTGTGGCAACCAAATTTATAAACATTCTGTATTATATTACAGAATGTTTACGTGGTAGATACCACTTTATCTTTCTCTCATTCTCGTATCCCTTTCAGTATAAAGGAATCCTCCTGAATCTTTCAACCACTGGTCGTAATTTAGGAAATAGAACGCTCTTTTGTCTGACATTCGTCCGCGCGCAATTACCCAAGCTAGTAGTCAATCTGTTATATAAGCCCAACAATCGTATAACATACATGTTCGTGCTTTTAGGGAATACGAGCGGGAAATGCAATAATTTATTTAAGTTAATGAATTATTAGTATATTATTGCTCATTTTTTATATATAAACAGAAATTATTTTATTATTTGCTATTATGCTATTATAAGAAATATTTCATATAAAAAATAAAATTATTACAACATTAAAGGAATTATAAAAGCAACGCGATAATGGGAGTAAGGTAAATTTACGTAAGGACTACATCTAACATGAAGAATATATGTCGTTCTACTAACAAGCAAGGGACAATATTAGATTTCGTGATAAATGTTGCTCGAAATTATACGTTAAACGCACTTCAAATTTATTACACAGTCTTGCACTTAGCGGGAAACGCTGTAATTTGCATATTTCTCTGTAAAATTATTCGTCTCATCACTGAACGTCACAGTTATTTAAGCACAGGACAACATCACAGTCAGAATTTACATTTTATTGCATTAGCAAGCATGTCATCTAAAGGTTATTTTAATTTTTCTACCGCTTTCAGGTTAAATATGTTTTAGTCTGCATTTATTAAGCACTAAATGTTCAAAAAGTTTATTTCTTTGCATCGTGACGTGATATAATATTTTTTGCACAGAGATTTAATTTGTCCAAGAGAAACACGATTCCATGTTTGAAACAGACCACAGCGAAATTACCATAGCCAAGCAAACTTAGCGGAAAGTTTCTAGTAGAAAGCAATAACCGACCGTCCTGTGAGAATGTCGCGACGCCTCCGTAAATGTATTCATTTGGAGTCAGAGTCAGCAATGTTCCCCTTTTTAAAGATTCACTTAATTAACCGCGGAGATAAAAGGGAACGAGAGAAGCTAATAAGCTACGTTGTTGAAATTTTCTTTACAGGGAAATAAAAAAATTGAAAATATAATTATTTTTCTTTGAAAATATACAGTTTATATATGTATATATGTATATATATATATACACGGAAAGAACAGTTTTGCCGAGAGATCTAAAATTTTAGCTGGATACAAATTAGAAAATAATTTTGTTAGAATCTTAAAAATAATGAACAATGCTGCAAAAAATTTTGATATTACAGGAACCAGTTTGAGCGTTTTAGATATAAGATTTTTCTAGGATTTATTTTAAAGAATAAATTTTAAAGACTAAATAAATTTGTATAGCAGTCACAAAAATGATTTCTCAATAATCATTAAGAAACGATTTATTTTTCTTTTAGTTATTATTGTTTATATTCATGATCAACTTGCCAACCGACAAACAATCGCGCAAATAATCGATGAAGAACGACATATAGAAGTTTTATACGCCAACCACGTCTCATATTCTCTAGGTTATCTCTTTTTTTAAGTTGTCCTGATAGATATGTTCAGCGATATCCGAAAGCCTCGAGAGATTTTTCTTCGATGTAACCAGACACCGAATGAGACTAGATACTGAATGTGCGTCGAGGGATAGCAGCTAATGGAATTGATACATGGGTTGATTACTGCGATCACATCGAGTGCATCTCTTTCGGATCCTGTATTACTTTTATTTGTTACCGAATGACAGAATTGATAATTTACTAGTACCCTGATTATGTCCTTGTAATGACGTAATAGTTTATGATAACTAAAAGGTTTATGGGTATCTTGTTCGCGATATTCATTTTAGAGAGACGTTATTTTCAACTGATGTAATTTCAGAAATAAGTAAAGACGTTGCTGCACACAAGTGGAATAAGAATGAATAAAATAGAAAGTCTAGAATAGAGAGAGAATCTTTACTATAACTTGATAATACCTTCGCGAACATCAATTTATTGTAGCATTAGATGAAATTGCTGATCTATTTAAGGAAACTTTTGATATTCGCGCTTTTCAAGTTGTAGATATCAATGTGCGATGTCATTTAAAATACAACTCGATTGTGTAACTCCACATGTAAAATTAAAGCTCTCTCACTCAACACCGACATATACACGAATATCTCGTAGAAGTATCCAGGATATTGGATGCGCCCGATTTTAAAATAGGACTTGTTTCGTTATAGATTCAATACACTTCCCCCTAGATCTTACTATATCCGCAATTGTCACCCTGCAATATCTCAGTAAACACTTCCTAAGAAAGATAATAATGCTTTTGAGAAAAACTGCGCGCTATGATAATATGAAAAATTCTTTTAGAATAAAATATTATAATAAAAATATTAAAAATAAAATATATTTATAAATAAATCTATTTCTTTTTAAGTAAAAAATTAAAATATATTATTTTATAAATGATATTATTTCTATAAAATATATTATTCTTTTTTAGGAAAAAATTGTTTCTTTTATCATGGATATTTGAACTTACTAAGAAAATATATAAATATATAAGATATAAATTGATTTTCACTTAAGTCTAATATAATATTAAATTAATTACATGAAAGTATTTCTAGCGGATGTATAATGTTTTGCAAAATCTTATTATTATTAGCAGCAAAGACATCTCCTGCATCTTTGACGCAAACGTCTGGCTTTGCGTAAGCCGCTTAGAATTTGTTGTGTATGCATGTGCTCGCTTTTGATACACGCACTGGAAGCGTAGCAACACGAAGATGCGGATTTGAACAAATACGACAGCGATAACTCTGATATATCGGCGGATTAGGAATTCGGCTACGCCATTGGAACAGGATTTTCCTTCCCTCTAACAGAATCCCTCGGCAAGGAAATTTTGCTGTCGTAAAACTCGTGTAATCCAAGAGATGGGCCGCCACAATGACGAACTCCTAACTGCGTCTTACGTTCAGAAAACGACCGTCCGCCATTTGCTGTCGCGAGAAGTTTTTTTATGGTAAACCGTTATCCCACTTTATGTAGCCGCGTTACTGTCGCGTAGCAACTGCATAAATGATCTAGAGACGAAAGAACTCTTTCAAATTACTTGGAAAGAATGTTCTGTTATGAGAAAAATTTTATGCTATTTTTATTATACAATAAGAATTTAATCGAATTTTTTATTATAGTAAAGTCGCAATCCAAAATATTTTTAATAATAAGTAAATAATATTTATTTTAATTATTTTTTTATATTTGATAGACAATATATATAAAATACAATATAAAAATAATAAAAAAGGAAGCGTATGTTAAGTTTGATAATTACCAAACTACAATAAATTATAACAGAAAAACCTATATAATGTTATACCCATAATTGTTTATTTTAATGTAATAAAATAAATATATTTTGTTAAAATAAAAAAATGTTTATTATATTTTTTTAGAATATGTTGCGTTTCTAAACTACTCGACGATTTTTGGACAAAAATGTGGATATGTGAGATTTACAGCGTCTTTTGTCCACTTGATAAACGGTGGATTCTCGTGAGATTCTCAATAATGGAGTACGCGCATTGTGGCGAGCACAATGACAATCTCGTCTGGATTTCAAAAACAGGATGTCTTTGGCAGTTCAATGGGATTTGTAAACACATATTGTCAAAAAATATTTTTAAATAATGCAGTAGCATATATCCATAATGTTTTGGAACATTTTATATTTATGATGCATTATCTTATCGAGTTGTACTAGTTTGCTAGTACATTGCACATTGCATCGAATAAATTTAATTATAATGCAAGATTGTAAATTAGTAATTGCAATTAAAATAATAATTAGTCAGATTTGCAATGAGGCTTTTATTCAAAACCGCAAGTAAGTAAAATAATAGAATATTGATTAATTAAATTATTTCAATTGCGAGGATTTACAAGAATACAATGCAAAATAATGACCAAGATATTAATAATACTGTTCTATATAGATAAAGTAAAGTCCTTCATTTTGCGGTTTCTGTCCCTTCGGTATAAACTTACATTTCGCTATTGTCCCTTATGATCCTACGAGTACGAGGATTACGAAAGGATTACGAATAGAAAAGGATTACGTCAAGACAAGTCGACATAGCACTTTGGAGATATTGCCACTATTGTTTGCATACGATAATCATATGTTTTCTTTCTAATCATTACATAATTTCTAAAACAGGAATTGTTATGTTACGTGAAAGAATATTTGCCATGCACTTGCGGTTAAATTTTACAATTCGGTTTGATATCATTTGATATCAATTTCACAATCAGAGAGATATGTAAACCACATCGAAATGTTTACTTTGAAAAGACTGAACATAAAAAAGAATCAATATCAATTAAAACTTTGATATTACATAAATCTTCTCACGCAATAAGTAACTTATATAATGTATAACGTGACGCAAATATCACAGGAATGTGTGAGAAATATGTTGACTTCACTCAGATCTCAAAAACGCATTTTTATCTTGACATTTTAGCTTCAGGGAATGTCTGTTGAAAATATTTCCGTCTCAGTGGCGTGCCAACAAAAATCATCATAGATGAATGCGAATTGTATCCGATGCGTTGCAATTGCAGATGTTTGTAAACGTCAAAATAGTAGCCGTCAGGAATTTTCTGCGCGGAAACTTTTCGTTTGGGGAAACACTTTAGGAAAGCTTGACATAGCAACGAGAATGCATCAGTGAAAATGTTACAGAATTTATAAAGTCTCGACAATGAGACCTATTCTCGTAAACCTTTCTCGTAATCTCATCCCATTTTTTCCAGACTTTCGCGCCGTTTTTACCCCCTGCATAATGATGGAGCTGGGAAAACCGTCCGCAATTGGCAGAAGATCGATTACAATAGGTGGGACTAAGTACTACCCCTGGGAAATTACAGAAATTCCTGACAGCAAAAATTGAATTCGACTCTGATGAGCATTGGATTTATGTAAAAAATAGATAGCGATACCCACGAAGAAGTCCTGCGGGATGGTGCGCGTTCCTGATGTAATATACCCGATCGATCGAGTTAGTATCGAATCTACGTTAAATCCATAAGTGCACTAGATATTGGTTTGTTATTATTACTTTTTTCATTCGCAGTGGCGAATAAATAAATGTCGTGACCAAAAAGACCAAATACGTATAAATCGTCGTCAAAATAATATCAATCGCACGGTTGCATCGCGCCAGTTATTGTTATTAACGATATCTGCGGTTCCGATTTCTGCGGTTTTAAATTTTGTGACTACTTTATCACCGCCAATCCCAATACTCAGCGCCGAATTTGTTTATGTCACAGTGAAACCGCATGACTTTTAATATTTTTTTATTCGACGCCTGAGATAACAATGTGAGAATATTAAATAAAAAAATTGACGTTTATTATAAAATATTTAAAAAAAATATATAAAAAATATATATAAATATATGTAAAATAAAACCTATTGTAAAATAAATAAATAAAATAAACAATGTAGAAAGCATTCCGATCATTTAGCTTTCCTCATTTCCCGTTATATTTTATATTTCGATATTATTTTTATAGAATTTTGAGCATAAAATTAAAAATTTATATAAAAATTATTAAAAAATTATTAAAAAACAAATACATAAGTTATAAAGAAACAAACAATAAAATAACTGTGCAACTAGTAGTATAAATTATTGATCTGAATTTTACACATATATATATTCATCTACATATGTATATAGATTTCAGTTGTATTACGCTGGAAATAAAATCGCTACATATTTAATAATTTTGTCTTTGGTATTTAACTCTATCGCGTTTTAATTAAAAATTTATTAAGTTATATATGTATACATATATGTTATTTAATTCTTTTAAGTCACAAAATTTTATGGCAAAAATAGATTAGCGTCACTTAATTTACTTTAAAGCTAATCTTCGCGCCTATTGCCTTGAAAATTTGTTATTAATTTTCCAATATCCGCATACAAGATAGAACGGTCCACTTTCAATCCCAAGATTCTAGGCTTCTAACTTCCAGTCCCTCCTCTATGGTAGTTCTCATCCACGGAAATCTGTTTACCCGAGTCACCACGACGCGCTTGGCACACTTCCTCGATTTTCCCAAGTTTGCTCAGGCTAAGCTGCCAAATTGGCTACCATAACTCATGCGTGAATCACGAAAATAAAGTGAGGAGAAGCAGCAAAAAGAACGATCGCGGACAGCGGAGAAACTGAAAGAAAGAAGAATAAAAAATAATATTGTCGTAGCTGACGTTGAATTATCAATATAAAATAATATATGTATTATTAAACATTTATCTTTAAAAATTTATACAGACAAGAGAACATGCACAAAAGTAACAAATTTTGTCAGCATCGACATACAAAGTGCTATCTTCTCTCTACGCGTTAAAAGCGATAAAGAAGCAGTCAAGTGTCGTGGCCATTTGTAATGTCAACGCAACTTTTGTGAAACGCAAGGATTCTTTTATTCTCGTGCTGGACTTGACTGCGTTGGCTTATGGAAGGTACACATCATGTATCTCGTTGGAACGCAAAAATGCACAATAGCGGATATTGTGGATATGCATTTGTGACAGGTAACATGCACTTTCATGTGGCTGCACTGTGTGTCATTTCTACGTGTCGGCGGCTTACCACGATTCCTTCTTTCTCTCAGTTTACGTCGGCTCTTATATTTTCAAGTGAACATCGCTGAAAATACCTTCTCTTCTTTAGCTCTTTCTAGGAGCATTCCTGCGCCAATGATAATGAAAGTTTCCACGTTTAGCTGTATTCTAGCAACCTACTTTACCGCAACTTTTATTAAGGAGCTAAAACAGCTTTTACTAAGACTTTACCACATTATGCGCGTGTATTCACAACATTATACAGTGCGCATGAAATAAAGAAACGCGTATAGTACTAACAATTCGCAATAAGCAGACAGTATAAGTACAATAAAAATTGTTCATACCGCAACGACTGCAGTAGTAATGTCCGCCAATAGGCGGACAACAGAGCCGCGTCTAACTCTCGATGCTGTTGCCAGAGATTTTGGTTTTTCTCTCATTAGAACTGCATTGTACAATGCAATTCAGAACATGTATTAAAAAAATACGCGCAAGGTTTCCTATCTAATAATTTATCTTATGAGAAGTGTTTTGTGAGACTAAAATACAGCTACCATGCAATTAAGCTCCCTATTGTTTATTACAAAATGCGTTCTCCAACACGCGAGGTAGAGAGATGAGATTCAAATATGCGTAAAACATTGCCCATATTTTTTATTTACGACATCGCTTCTCGTCGACATTGCTTCTTATATCATTTTATCCGTCAGTGTTTTCAAACGTGATTTTCAGTTTGCGAAAATTTTTATGCATGCATATTCGAAAATTATTCGTTCGATTCATTTGTTAACAGAAACTTCGATATTTCTGTTACTACTTTGCTTGATATATTCTATGCTTATGCAAACTTGACGTCTAGTTTGTTAATATTTTTGCTGCATAAACCTCCGCGTGTGAATTTTTAATAAGATCGCGCATCCGACGAGTCTTGTCTATGTATATTATTTTACGAAATATCCGCCGAGTTCTCTTGAATATAAGCAATGAAAAATACACTACCTCCTATAGTAGATTGGTACAAGATGCAGCTGAAACAACAAAAGCGCGATTACGAAAAAGAATCACTTTAAGCAGAATCTAATAACATGTGACCTAAAAAATTTCGAGATATACGATCAGATTTTTTGAGTGAGCGATATTTGAATAAATATTTTTTCGAAAGTAAATATTTTTATGAAATACAAACTATCGTTGTGTGACTTGTTTATACGTTATTGATCATACTTTAAAAACAAACTAATTTAAAAAACACACTCAAATCTAAAAACAACTCTCAAAATTACACAATGTACTAAAATATTAATTTTTATAACAATCTACGGTTATTAATTTGCTCTTCTACTATGCTCTCTTAATTATAAAATATTTAAATTAAATAATTCATATTTTTCAGCTTTTAGAACAATCATCTAGTTATCACTTTATAAGAATTATTTCTAATTTAATCTAGAACGAAAATAGAAGCGCGAATAGATTCATAAATTGATTTCGTGTTATATGCGTTGACATAAAAAAGGACGCTTCCAACGACAGCAACAATAACGTGGTTATTACACGACGCGTCCTCGGATAATCAAACAAAACGAAAGGTATAGAGAAAAAGTTTCCGCACCGTTGGCAGCGAAACGCGGCTTCGCTCGCAAAACTTTATTATCGGGTTGCCATCGTACTGAAAAAGAGAAGGCAGAACGATAGAGGGTATCCGCTGCACGGAAGTATACGCGGTCGCTTTATTTTCAGTGTTTCGCAGGATCGTAGAAAAGTTTGCTGAAGAAGTTAAGGACGTGTCATATATGTAAAATGGCTCGATGAAAAGCTAATATGTGCGACTCCACTGCAATATCGAAAAAATAAACCGAAAATATACATCAACTGCAATTAGAATTTCAATTTAATATTCATAATTTTCATTTTATTTTAATATTTTAATCTTTTTATTATTTATTTTAATATTATATTATATTATATATATATCTATGTGTATATATAAAGAATTATAAATTATAAATAAACGAGCTGTTTTATATATATGACATGTCCTTAACTTCTTATATATTCTTCTTATATGTGTGTGTGTGTGTGTGTGTGTGTGTGTGTGTGCGCGCGCGCGTGTGTGTGTGTGTGTGTGTGTGTGCATACATACATAAAAATTTAATAAATAACAGTTTTATAAATTTCTGATTAACATTATTCTTTAAAAGCAGAAAAGCAGAGAATTTTTTATACTAATAAATCTCTAAACAATTAAAATTTTCCGATAATTACGGCCACAAAATTCAATTATATAATAATTAAACAAATTATACAATTTTTACTTGTATATGTTTATTTCTAAATGTTGTAGAATTTGTAAAATATCACCCCGGCGCGCTAACTTAAGCTTCTCCTTATTACTTCCTTTATTAATTATATACAGGCGAAAATTTCTCATAAGCTCTTGGATTAATGAAAGAATCCTGAGGGCTCAATATATAAAAATAATACAGATCCTGCACACGAGAGAGGGATTACGTTACCGCGATAAAGTAGCTGTACTTCGTGCGAGCATGAATCATAGAGGGAAGTGTGCCGAAAAGATAGGGAGGTTATTGTGAGACTGATCGAATACGAAATAACATCAGAGGGGAGAAATGTACGAAAGCATTCGAGCTAGGTTTTTGATGAAGGCCAGACACAGACAAAGATGCTGCCAAATGGGCAAAAGGAAGCTCAAAATCAAGATTTATGACGTTACATCAATATCGATACAAGGCTATAAATCAGTTATTATCTGACTTTATATTCGTATTTCATCTACTCCAACAGAATTCTCAAGCCATAAATCAGCTGTCTTGAGCGTCTTATAAGGCATAATTTATTAATGATAAAATCACGAAATACGAAATACACTAAGTATATAATTTCTAAAAAA